>OZ019951.1:3312593-3912593 GCA_963970385.1 Theonella swinhoei | reverse complement strand
TTCTACATGTACATGTATATTAGCCCATGCTAAAGGAAAAACAATGGGGGTACTGCAAGGGCTCATGTCATTTCTTATATATTACGTATACTTTTTGCTGATAGGTACAGTGACCAAGGTGGTTGTTCTGCATGCACAATGTAAGAATATGTTGTCCTTACTTTAGTGAAAATAGCTACTGGGTAGAGAAATCCGAGAACAATAAAGAAAGGAATGAAGGAGAAGGAAGTGGACAGGAATTCACCAGAGGTGGTATACTCTGGAAATGGAATGTGTCTGACAGAGATTGCAATATCTCCTAGTTTCCTCCTAGCTTTCCATTCAATAATGGCCTTCCCTACAATCTTCTGCAGGTGGAGGAATCCTTCCTGTATGTAGGGGCTGTAACAACAAAACAAAAGCAACACAAAAGTCTCGATATGTGCTTAGAAAAGTTGCAAACATGTGAGGCCTAGTCAGACATGTAAAGCCTAGTCAGAATATGGACTGATATTACTTTGAACCGAATCTTGGTCCCTGGGCGGAGTCAAAGCTGTCGTCAGCCTCAAAAGTATTCCAGGTGTTGAAACCCCCCACTTCATGTCTTAGTCTCAGAGTGTACTCCAGGGAATTACCTTGCAGGTCTCGAAACACAATGCCTTTGAGAATAGAAAGAGGAGCTGGTAGAATGCATATCAGTAATATACTGAACTGAGTAAAGAGTCAAACTCACTCTCACTACATAGCACATACATGTATGTTATTTTACTGTACTAGCATGTCAAAATGTGCATAGCTATCTCATAAAAGCCCCTGCACAAATTGCCACACAACTAACAGCATTCCCTCATGTTAGCTGCATACACTGAGATAAGTGCACTCTCCTCTATGAATGATAATACTAGTTGAATGCTACGCATTGTTGGCGAGCGGAGAGTGCGCACGCAAAATTAGAAGCACGTATAACGTTACGGTATGTACATCGCCCGTCACATATAAATATATATACCGTTGACATGACTAGGAGGGCTCGCTCCGCTCGCCAATCACACAATCCAACTACATGAGACTGCAATATCTTGATTCATTGTATCTAAACTACAATATAAAAATGTTAAAGGTTCATACACGTGCAAAGTACGCAATATTTACATATGTACATAGAATGGGGGATATTGCTGGAAAATTGTTGTAATCATTGTGGAATATCCTGGAAGGAAATTCCATTCCATTACCAGTAGACATTGGCAATATTAAGATAGCTTCTATTTACTATCTTGATTTGCTAGGTTCTCACTGGTCTAAGTCATGTGGGTGGAGTAATCCTTATAATTATAGAGGCTGTATAGTGTGAGGCTGTAGAGACATAGCTATAGTTGTTTTGGTACCTTGAATTAACCACTACTACATAGTTTGTATATACTGTATTTGAACTACATAGTTGTATACGTTTTGCAAGGCTTCTACTCGTCTCTTGATAATTCAGTTGTGGTATTGTGTTAGGTGTGTAAACATGTGCAGGTACTGTGAGCAGGTGTGGGGTTGATTGATTGAGGGCAAATGTGGTGTATAAAAGAATTGTACCACACTTGGTGTAACATCAAAGGGGCCACCACTACAATATACTACGAAGACTGCAAACTGCACAGTTACATATACACCGCAGAATGCAATATCTATTTATTTCTCCCCACTGAGACACAGTCATACCAGGGCATACTAGAAACTTTTGCCTTTGGACGAAGATAAAAAACATCCTGGTCAAATGCATACTTGGGTAATTTGTTTATTTGCAACATTGAGTTGAGCCAATCCTCCAGAACAATTCTTTGAACCATGTTCCGTGTAAACGTAATGATCCGGTTCTTTTCCACATACGAGCTGCGATGGTTTAAGATTTGTTGTTCATCCCCGCCACGGAGGCAAAAAACCCTTACCAACATAGAAAAAAACCGCCCGTTGCAACCCCTTAGGATTATCTCCACATTAAAAACTCCTAAACTCAATAGCACATCTTCCTCATTTATACTAATAATAGGAGTGTGTTGAACAGCCGTCCCTACCCCATCCTGGTGCAAAACTTCGCAGCAGCCACGTAGATCTCGAAAACGGGGATCATCCCGTGCTAAAAAATTAGGACAGGCAGGATCCTTCGTGCACACGTATTGTAAAATCCTGCAGAGTAGTTGATGAACAGATTTTGGTGGGTAAGGTTGACCGTCGGACTGGCAGACCTCCGCCACAAAACGACTAAACCAGAAGTCTAGTTTAGAAGCCTCGGGGCACTCTAGAAATCGTCTGGAAACTTGTCAGCAGTACTCTCTTTATTGCGAGCAGGCATCCACTCTTGAAAGGGAGTAACACTCCATTTTGTGTTTTAGCTGTATTAGGAGGTACATACCCTTTGCAAATGGTGATCATGTCATCGTCGGACACGTGTTTGAAGCGGGGCTGCTGCTTTTGTAGCTTCAGCTTCCTTTTGGGAGGCTCAAGAGTAGTCAGCGGCTCATTCTTGCAACCACAAAGTTCCCCCATCCCCATACAAAAAGGCTTGCTCCCTTGCAGCGCCACCTGAGCCAGAACAGCCATCTCTTTCTCCTCCAGCCATTCGAAAAAATGGTGCGGTCCGTACACACTCGCGTATTTCCGTAGTACAAGATGCTTAGAACCCAGATTCTGTCGGTTTATCTGGAAATCCACTCGAACATTATTCATACCCCTCAGGAGTATGAAAAATGTTCTCGTGTATTTCCGATAAACTGCTCCAATCTGTGTTCTAAGTATTACCTCTCCCTTCTCAAACCTGTAGGCCTACCACAATCATCAAGGGAGTGCATGTACACGTAGTTCCTGCATCACTTACATGTGTAGTTATGCAAACCATCCCGTGGAATGATTAGCCATGTACATGACTGTATATGTATGCTCTGTGTTGGTAATAACTCACCTGCTCCTTGCAGCAAGCAGCCTGCCTCTGTCTCCACTACCACATCATTCAGATCAGTGGAGAGAGTGAGAGGAGACTCAATTCCAGCATCAACAAGTGAGGACTCTAGTTGACTTTCACTCTTAACACCAGTAACAGATGCAAAAGGAAACTCTCTTTTCACAATTTCTATTACTGCATCTGTACACATAAATTAATCAACTTCTACGTAATATGCTATATACACTGCACTATAGTACACCTACATGTACAATGTGTAAATTATAGTTACATAGACCAGACTGGCATGTATGGGCACGTAAGTCCACGTACATGTCGGCCAGTCTGGGCTATTTAACTATTTTGTTGGATGGCTTTCTACTCATGCATGGATATTACATAAGATATTGCTAAATCACGTACACATAGCTAAAATTATGTACACCTAGATACATGTAGCTGTAACTACTGTACATGTCGTTGCTGACTTTAATACAATTACCATCCAACAAATTCATGTACTTAGGTAACCTCATGTATGAGAGAGCTTACTACCAGGCATGTATAAAGCCTATTGTTCACCCTAGACCAATTAAACAAACCATTATGAGAGGCACCAATATCTGATCTCAATATAAATAATCTCAAAGACATTATAGTTCCTTCATGATCATGTACTTAAAGTGATGACTATGTTAGCTGTTGTTAACTTCGGTTGCAGAGCCCAGACAGGCATGTATGAGCCCTTACTAGTATAAGTTTCAAATGGTAGAAAAGTATATATATATATTGGGGAATAAGTATGTGTAGATTATCAGAGTTAAAACCCAGCCCAATTAACATAATCATATGAATGTGCAATTTACTTTGAAAACCTTGTAAGCCACTACATCTTACCAGTATCATTGTTGATAGGTGTATAGAAGATTTGGTAGGAGATATTTGGTTGTGAAATAGTCAAGGGATCATCATCATAAGTAGAGAAGCACCTATTCTCTTGCTGAAATCTCCCAACCCTGAACAGTGAAATATATTAGCAACAAATAACAACAGATTGTGTGTAGCGACTTCAGATTCACCTTTTAATAGGTGGCAATTGTGGAATTTATATGGGATTATATGTAATTATGCCAAGGTCTCACTGAACAGTGGAAGTGCATTAGAAAGCTCATACTTTACAATTGATTGGTAATTGTACAATTATTAGCTGCTGTCTGGATACACCACATACACCCACATGCACAACTCCAGGGAAAGTTGTGCAATAGAGGCTAAGGAGTGTCTGAATTACACAGGCAGACAGTTAGTGTCTGGCAGACAGGTGATGTCATACTGTGACAGGTGTAAGCATTGTAGTGGGTGGTCTTCCTTCCTTAGAGCCTATAGGCAAGATGTAACCACTTTCAAATACCAGCGTGCTCTGCATAGTGCTTCTCTATCTTAAGGTCATGCACCCATGATGATCAGTATAGTCATACCCTAAGAGGATAAGAACGACGACTAACAGTAACGGTGCCAGTAATTCCACTGCAGTTCCAAATGGACGTCTTATCTGTACGTTCCAAGAAAGATAAAATAATGTACACGTATAAATGTTCACTGTACTATGACCACGTGCATACGTAGATCTACACGTCAAATGCAACAGACATGTAACGTGACCCCATCACAGGCAATGTCACTTAGCAAACTAAACTAGCAGGTAACAAAAAGATCGCGACTGCTCAGTGCAGTTGCAAGCACGTATAAATGTTAACTGTACTATGACCACACCAAGTGCATACACACACGTCAAATGCAACGGACATGTAACGTGATAGAAATCACAGGCAATATCACAACTACATAGATCTAGCACGTAACAAAAAGATCGCGACTGTTATAGCATACGTACACTTCTGCAATCGAACCTGCAATATTACGTTCTTCCAGAGCATCAAGAGAACAGACCTGCCGATGCGAGCCATCTGCACTAATTCGCACAAAATGCGATTTACTGTCTGAGGAAGAACCAGAGGAGGCTGGAACCCTTTGCCAATGTTAAGGTCACTAAATTGGTCAAACTTGAATAAAAGCTACGCGTAGTCTGTAAAGAGAAGTTTGATAAAAGTCCAATTAGTGACCTTATTAATTGGCAAAGCCTCCTCTTAGGCGGCGGCGGGCGCAAAGAGTGCAGTCCAGTTTTGTTTGGTGTCATTCCGAGAAGTGTTTCTCCTCCGGGAAATGCAGGTGTTTACGTAACGATCCAGACAGTCCAGTAGGAATGCAATAATGAAGCATGCTCCATTAGTTCACTGGAAAAACATGGGAGGACTCTTTTATGTATGTGTCATATTGACCTTTCACGGCTACTGTATGTATATACAAGTGTAAAAACATTTTCACTTTAAAATGTTGAATGATGTAGGGATTGAAGTGCCAAAAAGTATGGAAACAAGGTCAAAGTTCAGCATGCATGCAGACAAAGGCAGGGGATGATAGCATGCAACAATCATAACATGCGTAACCCCTTTTAGTATTTACAGATGTAGGGACATGGGGTTACACATGTTATGATTGTTGCATGCTATCATCCCCTGCCTTTGTCTGCATGCATGCTGAACTTTGACCTTGTTTCCATACTTTTTGGCACTTCAATCCCTACATCATTCAACATTAGTGAAAATGTTGTTTCACTGGTTTTTACTGTGTGTAGCAACACATATAAACCTACTGACTTTCGTGCAGAGTTCTACCTCCCTTGTATACCTATAAGCAGGATATCTAGCAATTGTCAGTGACTCCTACACATAGTCCTGTCTTGTACGAATATTGCCTACTGAGTACAACAGCGGGTCCAGTTGCCTGCAACACTTAGTCGTTCAAAGAAACGGAGCAACGTAGCCAAAAAAGACAACACAGCGCTCGAAACAGCGGCAGCTCGACGAACACTGAAAAATTATCTGCATCACTAGCACTAAACTAACTTCACGTGTTCGGCACGTGAGCAAAAAAGAAAATGGCGTCTAAAACTAACACTTGTAAGGTTGCAGACCTGGAGTTTGACGGCTTTGGGAGAAGGTATGAAGATTTTGTGCATCAAGGATCATGTACACTCCAGTATAAATGATTTTCGTGAAAGAATTAGAGCGATTACTAACCCCAGTTTCGCGGTAGGCCGTTTGAACTGAATTAGAAAGAAGATGATGAACAATCCGGGTTTTTACAAATTTCCGAGATTCACTGTAGCTGTATATTTTACGTACTTTGAGAGTATTATAGTGTATAGAAGCACTCGCAGAGCATGTAGCTTGTCTGAAAAGGCTTAAAAACATCTGCGTTCGGGAGTTCTGAGCCGTTACTTTTGTTAAGGCTTAATGGGCGTGTCGGCGCCATCCCTACATATAGAGTCTACCGACTCTATGATGTTCCGCCCCGATGTCCAGCCGTTGTTCGGATGCCCAACCGGGCGGCCGGATACGTAACCGGATGGCGCTGCGCGTGCGGAAATTTAAACAAGAAAGCGCGGGAAAACTGCTATTTCCCTACGTGTGATTTCTCCACGACGGCCACAGGAAAGTTAGAAAGTGACTCCTCGACTCTCTTCCAGACCTACCTGGACAACACGTTTCCTCCAGAGGCGAAGCGCACGCGCAGCGCTGTCATTCGGCAGTAGCTAGCCGACAAGATCGTGCGCTACCTCAAGGACTCCGGAGAAGACAAGAACTCCCGTCATTTCGTGAAAAAGAGCGGCTTCCAGCTGCTAGATCTCCCTTCGGTAGGAGTCAGAGATGCGTTGGTGGTGAAAGTGAAGCAAGACAAGCAAGTAAGCCACCCCGTAGTTCGTGTTACACGCCGTGCCGTGTGGCTGGACGATGCAATCATAACTGCCTCATTGAGCATTCTGAAACAACAGTTTCCACAAGTAAACGGCTTACAGCCACCTATTCTTGGAGAGTCTCAGCATGGAACCACAGCCACATGGGTTTGTGCAAATCGTGTGCATAAGGGGCAACCACTGGATATGTTTGTCAACTATGAGGTGCCAACCTTCAACAGTGTATGTTTACGACAGCCTTCACGGCAAACTTGATGCACATACAAAGAAAGTGGTGGCAGACCTAATGCAGTCAAAAGAAAATCAAATTGAAGTTCGGTATGCTGATGTTCAGCGTCAGAGTGGTGCCAGTGACTGTGGGCTATTTGCCTTGGCCTTTGCTACAACTCTGACAACCCAGAAACAATCAGCTACACACAAAGTGCAATGAGGGAGCATCTTCTCTCTTGCATAGAAAAACGGCAGCTGCTCAAATTTCCTCAAAGAGCAAGACGACGACCAAAACCAGCTTTGATTGACCAGTTCCCCATTTCTGTGTTTGCCGCCTAGGATATGACGGAGAGGAGATGGTAGAGTGTTCTACATGTCAGAACTGGTACCACGTGGCATGCGTTCATGTCCCTTTGAACCTTCTACAGAAAGAAGACCTACCTTGGAGCTGTGCGACCTGTGAAGCATCACGAACAAGCTAATCTCATCCTACGCATATACGCGGCGGGCGCATGTGTACGCCATTGCGCTTCAGAGACATCTTACCTACGCTGCCAGCTTTCCCTTGAAACCTCAGCAGGAACGTTACGGGATTAGTCAAACCTAGCCACGGCGTCTCAGTACCCGGTTACGCAATGGAACCATCCGGTTGCGCAGCCAGATGGGGCCTCCAGGGAGTTGCGTATCCGGATAGCCGGTTACGCAACGGGATGGCCGGTTACGCAACCGGACGCCGGTTACTCAACGGGACTAGTTGGACATCGGGGCGGAACATATATGGCAATGTAAATTACAAGATAGTTAAATACAAGATAGTTTTAATTTATACCGTGGTAAAGGTGGATATGAAGAGTAGTAGAACCAATCATCAACTGAAAAAAACAGGATCAAGCTGGGATTCAGTTGAACCCAGGACCTTCTGGTAACTGGCCAGGCACTTTTACCACTGAGCTACTTGATCTCTGTGGCAGAGGAGTACAGAAATTGATGTTATATCCTAAGGACTGAGTAAATTTGATGTTATATCCTAAGGACTTGATGTTATATCCTAACTTGCTGTGATAAGAACTCAGTCCTTAGGATATAACATCAATTCCTGTACTCCTCTGCCACAGAGATCAAGTACACAGCAAAAATTGTTTGCTATTTTAAACATTTTTATGGTTACCTCAGTTGCATGTTTCATAGAAAAGATTAGATATTGCTCTTTATAGCTCCACTAAACATGAATGTCTGTGTTGGATTCCACTAAGGAATTATTG
This sequence comes from Theonella swinhoei, assembly GCA_963970385.1. NCBI lineage: Eukaryota > Metazoa > Porifera > Demospongiae > Tetractinellida > Theonellidae > Theonella > Theonella swinhoei. Next base: position 3,904,399 of record OZ019951.1, on the reverse strand, counting down.
CAATGTGTATTACTAATTGTTTATGGAATGTAGCCGTTACAACTGTAACTAATCACCAATGTAATTTTCCTTCATACTTGGGTACACTGCAAAAAAGAGGTGGTTGTTTTGACCAGTGTGTGTTGGTCACCTTAGTTGTATTACATGACTACAACCTGTCTTGGTATGCAAAAGATATGTATAGAACATAATTATGCTGATTGCATACATGAGTACGAGGCACTCCTCCATTACACTTTAATACAAAAGTATAATACAGTGGAGTTGTATACATGACTACCTCTGTGAGATAAGGTAATATTACAAGGAGTATCTTGAGATATACAGGCATCATTCCTTGTGGATATCCTATACCTCTTGAGAGTTTGTAGTTACAAAAAATAGGTATGTTGCAACTGAGGTAACCATACCTAATGGTTAAAATAAACTACCCATTTTTGCAGTGTATGCATGCAGTTAATCACTTATTGCACCATTACATACTGGACTGCACAATTAGCACATTCCTTATATAATACTGAGTCATATTTTAGATACATGCAAAATATAATGCAACTGAGGTAACCACACACTATGGTCAAAATAACCTATTTTTGCAGTGTAGCTCAGTGGTAAGAGTGCCTGGCTGGTAACCAGAAGGTCCTGGGTTCAAATCCCAGCTTGATCCTTCAGTTGATTGTGATGACTTGGCTCTACTACTCTTCAATTACATATGGCAATGTACATATATATCATCTCATGAATGCCCTGAGGATGATGGATGTGAGCAGGTTTGTGTGGTATCAAAAAGCTCATTTGAATGTCAGTGCCAAAGTGGCTATCAGTTAGAGAGCAATGGAATAAACTGTACAGGTTAATAAAAGTTATTAGGTTATAATGCTCTTGAAATTTTGTGTAGAGTGTACTACAAACTGATGAATATGCTTCAACAATATTGGTTCATAGAATGCAAAAGTGAATTTGCTATCAAGTGTTAGTGATTAAAGAGTCATGCACAGGTTAGTCAGTGTCATGGGTTCATGTAGCGCACTAACAGATAGCGTATAGAAAGAGTGAAAAGAGGAAGAAAGGAACCCAACCTAGTAATATAGACCACCCTCCACCCAAGAAATCACCCATTTTTTGTAGAGTGTATGTAGATGTTGTGTATGGGGGGAGGCAACAATTACGTGTGGTTCAGTTGCAACATATTTGTTCAACCTCCCAAGAGGTATGTAGGATATCCATAACAAATTATGCCTGTGTATATCAACTAACAGTGATACTCCTTGAATCAGACAATATTATGTACTACACACCTTTTAAATACCAAGACAGGTTATAGTCATCAATGCAATCAAGGTATAACCATGCACACGCACTGGTTAAAACAGCAATTTACATTTTGCAGTAATAGCTACACACAAAACGTAGGACACCTGGATGCCCATGCCTTGAGAACTGGGATGGTGGGTTAAAGATCTTGCACAGGTTAGTAGTCAACATTGTCAGGTTCTTTATGCTATTTATATGCATATATACAGATATTGATGAATGTCAAACTGGTACACACAACTGTGATCATGTCTGTACTTAACCACTGATGGTTCCTTCACTTGTTCCTGTAACAGTGGATATACACTATCAAGTGATGGAAGATCATGTATGGGTTTACATATACAACTCATGCTTTGTTGTTCTGTTGTTTTTATGATATAGTCAATATACAATGCAGATACCAATGACATTCTACTAACAATGGACGACGTCAACATGAATGTTTTAACAATGTCGGCTCTTACAAGTGCAGATGTAGAAGTGTACAAGAGACGATCATGCACTGGTCAACAGATGATCATGCACTGGACAACAGACGATCATGCACTGGACAACAGACGATCATGCACTGGACAACAGACGATCATGCACTGGACAACAGACGATCATGCACTGGACAACAGACGATCATGCACTGGACAACAGGCGATCATGCACTGGTATACTCCACACAGCAGAACCTAGTAATACATTATATGATATCTTAAATTCCAGATATTGATGAACGTAACTCAACCAGTACCAATGACTGTTGTCATGTCTGCACCAACACAGAAGGCATATACACATGTTCCTGCAACAATGAATTCATACTAAATGAAGCCGATAGTCATTCTTGTTACTGTGGAGGCCGATTGAATACATCCAATTAATGGCAGTTTCCGATCTCAAGGATAACCCAATGGCTACCCATAGGAGAATTTTGAGTGTAAATGGATCATCAAAGTAGCTGCTGGATGGAGAATTGAATTCATAGTCACCATTTGGTATCAGTGCCACCATGTACACTGAGTTCTTCGATGGAACTGGTAGGAATGCTAGCTCTCTTTGAAAGTTCTGTGGTCGTTCCCACTTTTATAATGATTTTAATAGTAGGAAACATGTCACTACCTCCTCCTCACAAGCTAGAGTAGTGTTCACTGGTAGTGATACTCCCCGTTCAGCCTGTCCTTCAGTATATTACAGTTCTTACACACTCTGAGGATCAATACATGTGTACAGCAATTAGAAGTCTTATAAGCCAGTAATTTGTTTAATTAGTGCTAGAGTAACAGAATATGTTAGAGATAGTAGACTATGTAGCAAGGGCAGATCTGAGGGGAGTTGACTGCAACCATTTACCATAAAGCCTAATTGATAGAAGAGGATCGCTCCCTCTTTGGAGGGAAACACTCATTCTTAGGGAGCTCCATGCAACTGGCTCTAGATCTGGTGTAATCATCTCTCTCTCACTCTATAGATGCTTCTTGCACTCCTGGAGGACAGCAGTGTGAAATCACCTGAAAAATGCAGCATACACTGGAACTTCAAGTAATAGGTGGTGATAATGAAGCTGTTGCTCAACTGAACATCATTGCATGAAAGAGACACAGACACTGCATTGAGGAAAACTCTTAAACTATGTCTCAGAGTACGTCATGAAGTAGTAGAGGCTCTTAGGAAAATTGGTGAAAACCCCCCTAAGAAATTGTTAATCTTCAAACCAATTCCTGTGTCAAACAATATGAAAGCATGTGCAAGTATGATGTTTACATTGGAACTTCGTCTCGAAGAGAAGAGATACAGGAGCTCAAATACACTGCTTGTCTTTCCTTGTGCTTTTTGGGGTGCTGTTTGTGTCCAAATCATTTTCTGAGGGATATTTAGATTAATAGCAGATAGAGATGTGAAATATTTCATGAAGGTAAAACTGTTATAGTGGACATTTAGTGAATCTCCTCTTTGCCACTTCACTGTGGACATTCAGTAATCCCCCTCCTATTTGATGCTTCACTATTGACATTTAGTAAACACCCTACAGTATATGCCTTAGTCTGGTTCCCAATTCAATACTATAAAGAGAGTAAAAACCTTTCCATTAAAATGTTGAAGGATGTAGGGATGACAGTGCCAAAAAGTAGAGAAACAAGTGTAGTATATAAGCAGCAAGACAGGGGATGAGGGCAGTAAGTAAACTTAGTAAGTATAAGCGATGGATACTGACGAAAAACCTAACAAAACATAGCCAATCAACACCGTAACACAAAACAGAGTTACACTAGCTGATTTGCTGCACACATAGATTCTATATTGCGAGCGCTTGAATACGTGCACAAAATAAAAATGGCGTACAACAGGGAGGAAGTACAGTGGGCATGGCTCTTAGTTGTACTTTCTATAACGATTTTTGGTGAAAGGCACTGTGCCGGCCCAAAAGAAGCTGATTTGTGCAGGAATGAAGATAAATATTTAAGCCGATTTTGAGTTATGCTTGTTTACTGAAGAATAAGAAAATGTTGAAGAAATCAGGGTTTTAGCAATACACGCAAATCATTGTAACGTTACCAGCTTTGAGGGTCTTATATATCATGTATAGAAACACTCGTAGGCCATGTTATATGTCTAAAAGGGCTTATAGCTGTCGCGTTTGAGAGTTCTGAGCCGTTACATTTGTTAAGGCTTAATGGGTGTGTCGGCACCATCCCTTGTATGACCAACGTCTTTTCTCACATTTCCATTCACCTGCACTAACACAGGAAAATGCCTGCATGAATACAGGAAACTGTCAGCATTGAGCGTTTACTCTGTGGACACGTGCATGTACACTGCACAAGTCCACGATCACCTGTATAAGACCGTATGGGACCAATTATAAAACAGACTTTCCATTTATGATTGGTCCCAATGCAACAACGGACTTAATGCGTACTATGCCTATTGTTGCCCGTATTCATAGAGGCATTTTCCTGTAGAAGCTATAGTAATTCCACCGACACATCCAACTTTTGCCTTGCCTCACACATGCTCTTATATACTGGAAGGTCTAGGAACCAGACTGAGGCATATGTGAAGGTAAGCAAAGGTACGTAAATGTCAATGGTGAGTCAGCAAAAAGGAGGGGATTTACTAACTATCCATGATAAGGCAGGAAGGAATTTAGTAAATGTCCCAGGTGTGGTGACTTAGAGGAGGGGATTTACTAAATGTCTAGGTGAGGCAACAGAATAGGTGGTGATTTACTGGATGTGGATGGTGAGGCAGGAAATAGGAAGCTAAATGTCTAGGTGAGATGGCAAAAGGAGGGAATTTGGATTAATTTTTTCATCATTATGTAGTGCACTCTTCTATAGATCAAACTCCCTTATTCCATGCATGTGCACATACATAGTGCGAGGTGATACATAATGCTTGACCGTGATGTTTAATGTACGTAGTGTGAGTAAATGACAGGTACCAATGCTACAGTAAGTGTAAAGTGAGTCCGCTACAATTAGGGTATATTACATTTTATCACCATACTGATTATTTTATCATGTTGAGTGGAGCTTTCATTAGTCAGATAAATATGTAGGATTTTGTAGCTCCCCTTTATAATACGTACATGTTGGCTAGCCATAAAAGATCTCTAACCCACTGTATATATGTTGTGTAAGTGGGGGAGGGGTATGTTACTGGGTTGGGTTCCTTTCTTCCTTTTTTCGCTCTTTCTATACATGCTATCATCTAGTGTGCTACAACATGTATATTCATGTAATTACATGTTTTGACAAATTATGACAAAAATGCACTATCCATTGTGAAACTACATCATTTCAGAAACTTTCGTGTTTACAAGTGCTCCATTAGTGAATTAAAACAGTAAAATCAAAAGAAAAGGATGTCTTTTTCATTTTGCCAATAATTGGGGTTAGTTGTTCACAAAAGTCCAATTGGCAGCAAACTGAAACGGAAAGTGATGAAACACATGGGATTTAATGGGGATATGTAGAGCATAGCAATCCCTATTATACACAGTACTACAGTACTCTGCACTATTGGTGGTTTGTGGGTTAAAGTGTTCTACTTTCCACAGACTGTCAACCAACTCTACAAGAACTACAAGCTCTACCTCATGGCGGAGAAAGTATCTATGTTATAGAAGGCATAGCATCCCAGTGGAATGGAGTGGCTACAGCTCTGCCCATCAATTCATACCGTATTGGCATCATAAGTGCAGACTCTTCACACAGTGTGGAGGATGCTTGTTGGGAGATGTTGAGGTGGTGGCTTGACATACAGCGAGATAAGGCAACTTGGCATGCTCTTAGCCATTCATGTTGTTGAACTACATGACTGTCTTAGCTCATGACATTGAAACAGCTCTGGATTCCAAATAGACACTCACTATTTACTTAGTAATATGTGAAAACTCATTGTGCCCCTTTATGTATATCACATGAACAGAATGTGTACCACAAATATTAACCACTCTGAAAACTGAGTCATCAAAACTCTTGCTTAGAGCTATGCAGACATTTGTTCAGATCCTCATCCTATACACTCAGACAGCACTTATTGTTTAGGACATGTACATCTGAGATTGATTGACGTACATGCCTCTGATAACACTGCACTCCTTACATCATTGTATACTGTTGTGTCGCAAGCAACGCTAGTAGCAGCTATGCACTTTTTAGTTTTATGTGGCTATACAAAGGGATGACTGCCATACAGCCTAAACAGAGCTATGTGAAAGCACAAATATGTAGGTGCACATGACCCTGGTAGACACCTGTTTGGAGTGAAGTTGCCAACTTGTCAGAAGTGATTGCATGTGGAAGAAAGGTGCAGAAGTAGAGATGTGAAGATGGTGTACATAGGGACACTAGTGACCTAGAGCAAATTGGATCGAGCCAGCCATGGGCATAAGCCAGTTGTAGGTTAAGCCAACACACACAAAGAGCTAGATGTGGTTCTCTGAAGCTTCTCCAAAAAAGCTCAGCATGCAACATGCATAACCCTAAAAGATGTATCACACAGTACGGTAGTACTGTGTATATAGGGATTGCTATGGTCTATTCCCATTGGAAACCATATATAAGGTTTTTCATCACTTTCACTTTCAGTTTGCTACATACGGGACTTCTGTTAACATGAATGTGTAACTATACCCAGAAACTAACTGTGATTATAAAATGGTATAATTTGATGCATGAGAAAGGTATTAAATTAACAAAAGTCTATTTTGTAAATTCTTCATCTTCTTCTTCTTCTTCTTCTTCTTCTTCTTCTTCTTCTTCTTCTTCTTCCGCTTGAAGAAGCGTAACTCACTAATGGTAACACATCTAAACATGAAACTTGGTGAAGTTATGTAGTTCCACTGGGGGTAGTGCATCGTCATGTTAAAAATTTTGTAAACAATGTACTTCTTGTAAAATAAACAAAAATAGCCTCAGGCCATGTATTATTAATGGGGGCCACACAGTCCTATATCTGCCTAATGAAAGGTCTGCTAAATATGAAATTTTTTATGATAGTATAGTTCAATACCCCAATGATCAACGTTGTGATAAAATCTCTGTAAACAATGTAAATCTTGTAATATAACAACAAATAGCCTCAGGCAAGGATTACTGTATCTCACTAACAAAAGCTCCAATAAATGTGGAAATTGATATGATGATAAAGCATAATACACCAATCATCAACATTGTGATAAGATCTCTGTAAACAATGTAAATCTTGTAATACAACAACAAATAGCCTCAGGCAAGCATTACTGTATCTCACTAACAAAAGCTCCAGTAAATGTGGAAATTGGTGTGATGGTAGAGCTTAATACCCCAAAGATCAACGTTGTGATAAAATCTCTGTAAACCATGTAAATCTTGTAAAAAATAGCCTCAGGCTAGCATTACCATATCTCACTAACAAAAGCTTCACAAAATGTGGAAATTGGTGTGATTATAAAGTGTAACACACCAATAATCAACATTGTGATAAGATCTATGTAAACAATGTAAATCTTGTAATACAACAACAAATAGCCTCAGGCAAGCATTTCTGTTTCTCACTAACAATAGCTCCCTTAAATGTGAAAATCGGTGTGGTGGTAAAGCTTAATACCACAAAGATCAACAGTGTGATAAAATCTCTGTAAACCATGTAAATCTTGTACAAAATAGCCTCAGGCTAGCATTGCCATATCTTACTAAAGCTCTACTAAATGTGAAAATTGGTGTGATGGTAAAGCATAATACCCCAAAGATCAACATTGTGATAAAATCTCTGTAAACCATGTAAATCTTGTAAAACATAGCCTCAGGCTAGCATTACTGTATCTCACTAACAGAAGCTCTACCAAATGTGGAAATTGGTGTGATGGTAAAGCTTAATACTCCAATGATCAATATTGAAATAAAATCTTGTAAATAGTAGCCCCAGGCACTGCTTTGCAATATATCATTAACAAAAGTTCCACTAAAAGTAAAATTTGGTACAATATAATACACAAAATTGATGTTGCAATAAAAATGTTGGATAGCCTCAGGCTACAAGCTCTATTAGCTAATATGTTAGCTACCAAGCAAGCTACAAAATAGCAAAATGCATGTACCAAGGTCCAGAAAAAAAATGATGGGAGACAAGTAAATAAAAAATTTAGGAAATTTGGAAGGAAATATAGGGATTGCATAAAAAGGAACGGAGACAAGATTGGGACACAGACATCTTATGATATATCGACGTACCCATAATGTTACGTTGATATATCATAACATGTCTGTGTCCCAATCTTGTCTCCGTTCCTTTTTATGCAATCCCTATATTTCCTTCCAAATTTCCTAAATTTTTTATTTACTTGTATATATAGAAAGGGGGTTACATACAGTCATGCTATTGCTGCACAACATCGATCATCTCTTGCTCTCTGCATAGATGCATCCTCCTTTTTGATGCTATAGCACCTTTACACTTCTCCTATTGTTCAAGTACATTTCATGCACACATGAAAGCCACCCCTTTCTACTCCCATGTACTTAAGCCCCACCCCTCATATGCATGCATGTGACACCCCCCTCTCTACATTCACTTTATAGAAATAGACGTAATATTACCAAACTGAAACTAGGTCATGCATAAAATGCTTGTATAAGGCAATATAGTTTACTACTTCATCCTACTAATTCTAACTTTCTTGTCTTCGAGAAAAATTGATGAAAACCTGCAATACACACACACACAAAGATGAAAAGACAGTTATACAATTTTTTATGTAGTAGGTAGGTACTGTGTGAGGTAATAGGACCCATGCAGTGTTGCACGGCTTCTGCAGCGTGCATGGCTATAGACATGCTGGAGACAGATGCTTGTAACCGTACTGCTGTGCTCTAAATCTGTTTGTGTGATTAACTATTAACTAAACATGTACTTGTTAAACATGCAAGTATATGGAAAATTAACTTCCTATACACCCATACCTTATTTTTTGCAAGTGTAAATTAATTCTATATAGTATTCAAAGAATACGTACCCCGCAGCGAGTTCAGTCATATATGGTAGTCACATAGGCATGCCCTCTGTAATTTAAAAGATTATCCGTGCATTCCATCCATATTTGCACATAATTTGCAATTTTGGTAGGCGGAGCGAACTTCGCTAATTTTTGGAACGGCTAGCACTCCCGAGAAAGAGCCATGTGGATGAAACCAGCGCCCAGGAAGGGAAGTAAATACATTTTTCTCTTATTCCAACGTTCTTTAAAGCCGTATACTGTGCACAGAGGACGGATTTCAATGTTTTTTTGACAACTGACAGACAGACAGACAGACAGAACCGATTACTTAACCCCACTCTGTGCATGCACAGCCGTGGGGTAACTAGCATTTTCCACTGCTGTAGATACAGTGCTCACCCTGCATGTGTATATATGTGTGGCTGCCTTATTGCACCACGTAAGTGCAGCACAATAGCACCAATATCGTTGCAGCGATGCATGTGTGTGAAGCTCATAGTATGGTACGTACTTAAAAAAATGTATACACATTAAGTACAGCTCAGTCTACCAATCATGTACACTGCCACTTAGAATGACGCACCTGCTCTAGTGTTGTTTGACTAATGCTGTAGTCAACAATTCCCAGTCTCTCCTTGTTCCCTTCAATGTCCTGGAACACAGATCCCCAAGTGACACTACTTGAGGGGAGTTGATAAGCCACAAAACCCTGCAGGAAAACAACAGAGAAGTTTCTGGACTACACACACATGCAGCAGGTGTGAAAAACAAGCTGTTATTATACAATCACTGACTGACCTGGTGCTCTTCTAGCAGTGCTGCTCCTCTGTATGTTTGAGTGATGAAACTTTGTAAGTCTGAAGTATTGAATAGATCATCATTTTCTTCCTCACTTTCCTCTAGTTGGCCTCTGGACAGTCTTTTTACTTTTGCTCTAGTGATACGTTGCCTGTTGGTGTGACGAAGAAAATTACCCGTTACAATAGCAACATAGTATATATGTGTATGTATACCACCATCACCTTTTCAGTTGTGTCTTGTTGATCATCTGGTGCCGGGCATTATCACAGGGAGCACTGATACTTCTGTTGATAGGCTGGTGCCTTGGTACATCACTAGTAGTACGTAGCGACGCTAATCTTCTCTTAAACCTTCAGAATCGCATAATTCAAATATTTATTGTAGTGCATTGTGCTGAAACACATATACAAAATGCTGGCAGTTGGGGATAGAAGGGAATTTGAAAGAAACCATAGCTTTGCTCACATGCATACATTACATTTCTGCTACAAGGCGGTTAAATTACTTCTGTAGTGCTCTTTATCTTGCTTGAACCTGTATTTTACTATTATGGGTACAGAATGACTTGTAGATCTAATTGCATTACAGCACTGTATGAGTGGTCTCTACTAGGGATGTGCTTCTAAAGACCTGGAAACTTGCTGTATGTACGCAAATCACCTTTTCACTGATGTCCCGTTCCTTGTCTGGTTCTGGTCATCAACGCTGAGACCACTGGCATTACTACTACTTAGTGATGTCAATGTCCTCTTTAACCTTGAGAAAACACCAGGAGACGTGGGAGTGGCAGGCTCTCTACACTTTGGTTCAAGCTTTACTTTTGCCTGTAGAACCATTCCCTGTCCATACCTGCATGGATTCATACATACATAATGTAATGCATACCATGAAGAACTATCAGCATTGTGTAAAGCTACTAGTAAATGGGGGGAGATCCTACTGCCCACCTACATGTATGGAATTCGAAGTGTAATTTCGGTACGCACATGTAGATATGGAAAAATACATGTAAGTTAGCTTCCTGTGACCTATATTACAAGATGAACTTCCTCTTAGATCTGCAGCATACAAACAACCACACCTCTAGAATGAGAACTACGATTGGTTTCCAATGGGTCCGCTGTAGTCTAAACTAGTTATACACCTTTATCTCAGTAAATATGGAATAACGTGTTCCATTTTAAATAGGCAAATGGTGTGACCACCAAATATACAATTGAAGCACCATTTTTGAGTTAAAATACATGAAATATGCCCTGCACTTTGGCTAAGGTTCTTATTAATTCCTTAAATTTCACCTTTACTTTTATGGCTGCATTTGGATGTGTAGGAAAATTTCCTGCACTTTTCTTCAAAATTACAATGAAGTGTAGGAACTATGTATCCTACACTTTTAAAGTGAAGGGTTGATTTTCATCAAAGTGGTCTGTGATTTAAGATTTCCAGTAGAAACAACTGTTTCCTATTTATTTTGGAACATGTTGAATGTTGTAGGCCATATATACACCCCAGAATAAAATATTCCTTTGGAATATGTACTTACTTGTTTTTGACATGCTGAATGCTCCCCAGGCACCTAAACTGTCCATTAACAAGAATGGACACTCTGGTGCACAGTGCTTCACACTCTTCCATACTGCATGAAATACATACACATATAATTTTTAATTAATTAATTAAATTATAATTCTGAGAAAAATTTGCATGATCACAAGTTTGAATTCAGCTCATTAGTCACTCTCTCACTCAAAGTGTGAAAAACATTTCATTAAAATGTTTAAGGACATAGGGATGACAATGCTAAAAAGTCCAGTACATGCAGGCAAAACCAGTGATGATGGATGAGAAATAAGCAGCAGCATGAAGGCAAGGCAAGGGATGGGCATGCAACAATCATAACATGAGTAACCTCATAAAAAAAGATGCAGGGAGGGGTTACGCATGTTATGATTGTTGCATGCCAATCCCTTGCCTTTGCCCTAATGCTGGTCTCTATTTCTCATACCATCATCACTGGTTTTGCCTGCATCGTATTCCTGTACTTTTTAGCATTGTCATCCCTACATCCTTTAACATTTTAATAAAACACTTGTTTCACTTGTGCCAAATACATGCAGTAGTCTTTCACGCATGAACCCCACCCCTTTTGCTCCTCACAGTCACGTGAAATCACACGCGCATAAAAATGAGGAAATGGCGTTTGTGTATACGGAAATACATGTATTCCTAGCCCTACTCGTGCAGGAAATGTCTTACAAAGATTCCGTTGGGCAAGGCACTCCACAGGGAAATATGAGGCTGTTTCATGCAAAAATGAATGCACTAAAGTGCAGAACCCTCGGCGTACGCGCATGCGCGGATCTTTGAAAGCGCACGCGCTAGAATCCTTGAAAACGTACGCGCTATTGAAACCCACTCTAATTACGTGTAACGGAAAGTATACGGAAGACTTTAGAGGAAAGACGGAGACTAAAGAGAAAGAAGCTTGCTGCCTTACATCCAGTCGTATTCCAGGTAGTGTTTAGCCTATTGTTAAGCCTTTTTAGGACCCTTAGAAGGCTATGCTGTCGAAAAAGTGCGCGGAATGTCGCTGCAGTACCCTCGTAGGATGTCACGGGTAAGCAAATGACGCCATAACTTTTGAACGGAGCGGTTTCAGAGAAAACCCCACAAATTTTTTAACCTCTGTTGCCCGCTGAGTATGTGACAGAATTTTCAGGACGAACAGGCGCTCCAGAGGTGAGATGTGACTTAACAGACAGACACACAGACACACACACACACACACACACACACACACACACACACACACACAGACCCAACTACCGTAACCCTCCTGCGCATGCGCGCCGAGGGTTAATGAAGGTAAATACTTATACCATTTGTGTGGTGTATTGATGCCTGTTAGGTTGTTTTGTAATGTGTGATTAGTGCATTGTTACGTAGTGCAATCATGTATATTTATTTCCTGTCTCATGTGTATAAATAGTGATATACATGTATGCATTTCAGTACGTAAGTCAGTGTAAAGTCTCTACCTCACAGTAAACCCACGATAGTAAGAAACATAACAGTTTGTGAGATAGGCTTGTTAGATGATGATGGATCGAGAAATTGGGAAATTTTACGCATGTCATTGTAAGGTGTTGTCGTGTCTAGAAACACTCGTAGGCCATGTTATGTTTCAAAAATGGCTTACAGCTGCCACGTTTGAGAGTTCTGAGCCATTACATTTGTTAAGGCTTAATGGGCGTGTTGGCACCATCCCTACATAGAGAGTCAAGTCTACTGACTCTCTGATAGAGCCCACACTCAATTGGCTCTTACCTAATGATTACCAACTGCAGCATAGAGATATTTTAAGGAAAGGTGGCACCACCCCCACCCCTTGTTCCTATGTAGTCCTACCCCTACCATGTAGACAACATGTGAGAGTGAACCCCAACTGTGCATGCTCTACTCAATAGACCCTGACAATCAGTTATGCAACACATTCTTTTGTTGTCAACTAAGTAACAGACAAAACTGACATTCAGCACTCGTTCATGCATAACTTAGTGGCATAATGAAGCTAATTACAATGTACATGTACAAAGATTGACACATGTACATGTACCTGTGCGAAGTAAGGATAATACTCTGCCCATTCTCTCTGACTCCAGTTAGCACCTTCCAGAGATAGTGACGTGTGGCGGTATCCATTCCTGTTGTTGGCTCATCCTATAGTGGAAAGCACATGACACAAGGGATGAGCTAAGAGTTGTTTCTGGGACATAGCTAGTATAGGAACAGAAGATGTGCTCACTTCTTTTCACCTACACTCAATGAGCCTCTACTATTTTCACTGACCACTGAAAGAAAAGTGTTGATGTGTAGATATATACAACACCAGTGTTTAGGTGCTATATATATCCATAATCCTCTCTTGCTAGGGTTTTATCTGGCCTCCTCTTAAGTGGAAGGTTTATTATTCCGAAGGGACCCATTTGCACATCTGTCTCTGAAGACGAACTTAATGACTGAACCATGCAGGCAGTTGATTTGGCAGTGTGGAAATTAAGATGGTGATTGTTTAACTAAGTAAGTGGCTAAATAAGGGAAACAAGTAGTACAACAAGTGACACATCCAAGAACATAACTTAGGTAGGATTTACAACATGTGCAATCTGTAGATACATTATTTACGCATACACTTATGCATGTAAAAGTATTGGTAAAATGGAGTCCCTACCAGAAAAATTACTGCAGGGTTTCCAATCAAGGCAATACCAGTGCTCAGTTTTCTCTGATTTCCACCACTGCAACAGAACACAAGAGTAAACACACTTCATTGAAATGTTGAGAGATGTAAGGAGGGCAGTGCCAAACATCAGAGAAACAAGTTGAATATACAAGTGTAATTATTTAAAATGTTGAGGGATGGAAGTGCCAAAAGTATAGAAACAAGGAAGATCTATGCAGCAAGACAGAAGACGATGGCATGCACCAATAGTAACATATGTACGTAATAAAATGACGTAGGGAGGGGCTTACACATTCATGATCACATTTCTATTCTTGCAGGATTATACGATAGGAAGATGTGGGAGGGGCAAATATAAACAACAGTGCATAACAAAATTAGCTAAGTTATAACATGTTTGGCATGTACATGTATATAGCAGTCTGAAATGTACATATGCTGTATAAGCAGCAAAGCATTAACTTTAACTCTTATTCATTTTAGGGGGCAAGACCATTACAAAGAAAATCCCTTACCTGTACTTTCCACATTGCTTGTCAGCATGCTCCACAAGATCCATTCTTTTGAGCTCCGATTCCACAGCAGATTTTAATACACTTTCTTGTATGCCTCTGAGTCTACCAAACATAGTCAGCAGCTCTCTTCCACTCAATCTCTCCAGTAGAGCTCCAAACTGGGGGCAGTAGCCAATCTGCTGCCGGACCTGATGGTCAATGTAAGCACATGTATACATGGCTGGTAATACTATTGTTATTCTGTGCATTATGTTTGTCACTTGCACTGAATACTTAGCACCACATGCATTAGTACAGCATATCTACATGTACATGTCTTTGATGTTGGGACAACTGATATGATATGTAACTGCCATTCATCTAAATATACCTATGCACCTGCTGGACATGTAGTTACTGGTAATTTGGAAATTGTGAAAGATTGTGAACTTAGAAAACTTTTGAAGAAAGGTCCTTCCTTTAGAGAAGCAAACAATATTAATTGGGAACTAAATAGGAAAATATGTAAAGAAGCTGTTAAAAAATATAAAGTGTCTTGGTGTAATAGGGATAATTTAGATTTGCATGTTTTAGATGAATGGGAACATATTATTTATAATAAAATTGATAAAACTATTGAACACCTGAAGAACAATTGCACATTCAGACGTAAGAAACAACTTTTAAGAGAGACTAAACATAAAAAACATCTTGAAGAATTACAAAGAGAATATGTTCTAGTACCAGCAGATAAAGCAGGTAACAATATAATTATTGTCTGTAAAAATATTATGTAGAGGTGGTCCTTAATGAATTAAAAGATGGAATTAGTAACCAGAATGCCTATCAATTGGTAGATATTGATGTACCATCTGTTATTAACACACATTTACTGTATATGAGTGGTAAGAACATTAAAATCCCTTTGGATATGGAACATCTTCCTTGTTTGTATTGGTTACCAAAATTACATAAAACACCTTATGGCTGCAGATTTATTGCCGCTTCAAATAAATGTACTACCAAACCACTTTCTGGCTTACTCACTTCATGTCTTAAAACGATAGTCTTGCATTTTAAGGAGTATTGTAATGGTATATTTAAGAATACTGAGAATTAATTGTTTTTGGATTGTAAATAATTCACAACAGGTGCTTAGTAGTATTTTAAGTATAAATAACGAATCAAAAGCAAAACATATTGATACTTTTGATTTTGCTACTTTATATACTAACATACCGCACGACTCTTTAAAATCCAACCTACATATGCTTATTGAAGAGGCCTTTAAAGTTAGAGGAGCTAAATATTTACTGGTTAATAGGCAGGGGACAGCATGTTGGTCGTTAGAAACTGGTTCTGACATTAGCATAGATAAATATACATTGATTGAGATGTTGGAATATTTGATAGATAACATATTTATCATGGTTGGTAATAGGATGTTTAGACAGCATATTGGAATTCCCATGGGTACCGATTGTGCTCCATTACTTGCTAATCTATACTTATTCTTTTATGAGTATAGATACATTAAGGGGCTGATGAAGGATAGTTTTCAAACAGCTAAAATATTTAAAAATACTATGAGATATATTGATGATTTAATTAAATATGTAATCCTGGGTTTTCTAGTAAAATTTCACAAATATATCCCCCTGGGTTGGTGCTAAAATGTACTACTGTTAGCCCTGTTTGTACTTCTTATTTAGATATTCATATTAGTATTTGTAATAATAGATTTTTTACTACCGTTTTTGATAAAAGAGATAACTTTAATTTTGATATTGTAAATTTTCCTTTCTTAAGTAGTAATATTCCCACTTCTCCAGCATATGGGGTGTACATCTCACAATTAGTAAGGATTAGTAGGATATGTGAAAAATACTCTGATTTTGTGCAGAGACACCATATACTAACATCTAGACTTATTAGACAAGGATTTCTATATTCTAAATTATGTAGGGCATTCAAATGCTTCTGTCGTAAATATAGTCACTTGTTGGGGAAATACAATGTCTCTATCAGGAGCCACATACATGATGGCATCTGCTTGCCTCTGTGTGCTGTAAGAGCCCTGACTAAACATATTACTTGTAGACATGTTTCCCTCAGACATGTGTCTTGACATGTCTAACAAGATATATACCTATATATGACTAGCCCTCTTCCTGTCTCTACTTTCTCGTCGCCTCCTTGCTGTTCTATCTTCTTCGGTCTTTCCGTTTAAGGTACGTGTGTAGTATTGTATTAATGGTTCTTGATATGATAGTTAAGAGCAGTGTAAGTGGGTAGAGTTTGCTAGTTGTAAAAGGTGCCTTAAACCCACCAGTCTAGGTTCTCAAGGCCTAGTACTCTGCTCTTGCTGTCTGTTGGTTTTGTTGTTATTGGATGCTTGGATGGTTTGCTCTCCCCCTCTCTCTGTGTTTTTGGCTAACTGATATGTGTGTTTGTCTAAAAATTCCTATAATTATTGTACACATCACTAATCTTCTGGTCAGATATACCATTTATTTTTATATGGACCTTTCAGTCAGATGTATTTTCTTAATCCAGATGTTATATATATATATTAATTTTTTTTTATACGATACCTCCTAGTACAGTCCTATTATCACTATACCTATTGTTTAATGTGTTTGTAGTCCCTGCGTCTGTGGTGCGTGATGTGGTATGTTATAAGTAAGCCCATATGAGCCCTTGTGAGTCCTAATGCAAGTCCATGTAAGTCAGTCCTAATAATGTAATGATGTTAGTGCTATGTGTGTGATTTCTCATGTAGATAACTTCATCATTCATGAGATGCCTAGAAAGAAAGGCAAAGCAACACAACACAACTCGCCCAAGGGAATTATTTTTCAAAGAAAAAAGCTGCCTCGGGTGGGACTCAAACCCACAACCGTCTGCTTGCTAGGCGACGCTCTTACCAACTGAGCTACCGAAGCAGCACAGCTGGCTGGGCTCATGTACATAGTAGTCGAAACTCTTTAGCTAGTTGGGAGCAAGCCCACTTAGTTGTTCAGCTGGGACAACTTTCCTATATAGCCACTAACCTGTTTAAATTGAGTAGTCACATCAAAACCTGCTATTTCAGCAGTACCACTGGATGGGCTCAGGTCTCCTGTCAGCATGCGGAATGTGGTGGTCTTTCCAGCACCTGTATGCATATATACATACATACATACATATTTGCATTTACACACACACACACACACACACACACACACACACACACACACACACACACACACACACACACACACACACACACACACACACACACACACACACACACACACACACACACACACACACACACACACACACACACACACACACACACACACACACACACACACACACACACACACACACACACACACACACACACACACACACACACACACACACAGCATAGGCATCAGAACCACGGGGGCTCTGGGGGCTGCAGCCCCCCCAATCTTTTATGGCTAACCAAGCAGCCCCCCAATATTATGTACGCAGTTTCTGCCATGCGCATGCACAAAAGACACACCTCCGCGCTCTAAAGCCCGAATGATTCTCTTACATGAAAGTTGGGCACGAGGTTGTAGTAGAGTATAACAGATGTGATACAAGTATATAGGTATATAGTTTGTTTGTAAATACAAATGAGAGAAGACTTCATTAGATGTAACATCACACAGTACGGTAGTACTGTGTATATAGGGATTGCTATGGTCTATCCCCATTGAAAACCATATATAAGGATATTCTTCATTTTCACTTTCAATTTAAAGTTGATTCCACTTTTAATGGTATCAAGGTGAAGAATGCGTGAAAAATAACCATGAAACAAAAATTGGTTGATCTGTGATGTAAGATATGCGTAATATCAAAAAAGTGCAATTCACATTTTTGCCCATGTTCTTCATCTTCTTCTTCTTCTTCTTCTTATTATTATTCTTCTTGAAGAAACGTAACTCAATAACCATAAAATCAATGAAATTGAATCTTTGCATGTGAAAATGTATCATTACGTACTGGGGAATAGAGGCATAAATTTTTCGTTAACCCTTGTAGTTCATGTACTACTGATCGTTATCTCTCCCAGCAATGTATTATGAATGAGGATAACTAATGAGCAAAACTCAGCAACCATGGTAACCATCAACCTGAAAGTTAGCATGTGCAGAGATATCATCGCTAATAGCAACATGACAAAAGCATATTGTATTAACCCTTGTGATTCTTGTAATAATGATGTTAACACTCCTCTCAATGCAATACATGTACATATATATAGCCATTACGTAATTCATTTTGAATGTACGTTCATAGTACATAAGTTTTACGTATATAGTTAGCTTGCGTCATACAAGAAAACGATTACGTCATGAGACAAGACTCATTAATGACGTCATTTACACCAGCCGCGCATGCGCAAAAGCTTAGCAACTAGCGCGTAACAACTAGGGCACGGAGTGAACTGGCTGATAGAGAACGTGTTGACGATTTGTAAAGCAACTAGCACTTAGTACTACAAAAGCAAAACAGAGATGTGTTGACGATTCTTGTGCTACTCTCACTGTCAAAACACTGCACACGCGTACAGTGCTCTGCCTCTACGTATGTACCTCGGTAAGCTATATCATATAGTAGATCTAGTACCTATGCTTATATACCGTCTGCTGGAGAAACGGCACGCTATTCTACCACGATACTATATACCACCAAGCCAAAGCGCTGGTGACTGATAGTACGTTGCTAGCAGGTTTGCTTATAGACAAAAGTGTACGCAGCTGCTGCTTGCAACCAAACCACGCCCTCAGTACTAATCACGCATTTATACAGCAGCTCAATACTTGGTCAGATGTTTATGGATATGGAGAGGACATGCTAGGGAGAATTATTGCTTACAATAGTAAAAAAATTACAAGAAACAAGTAAATAAAAAATTTAGGAAATTTAATGTGTAATATAGGAATTGCATAAAAATGAACAGAGACAAGATTGGGACACAGACATGCTATATACATCAATGTACTACAAGGTATGTTGATGTACATAGCATGTCTGTGTCCCAATCTTGTCTCTGTTCATTTTTATGCAATTCCTATATTACACATTAAATTTCCTAAATTTTTTATTTACTTGTTTATATATAAAGCCCATGCACATGCACATATCTGCATGTGAGTTTTACGGATGAATTGGAATACTGTACTTTCACATTGGATAAAGGTATTATGCATACATACCATTGATTCCTAAGAGTCCAAAGCATTCTCCTTTAGATATAGCCAGTGTTATTCCTCTCACGGCTATCTTTTGAGGCCGCAGAACAAATCCATCCAAGTGTCGGGGATATATCTATAAAATGATATAAATCAAACTGTTGAAGGATGTACACATATGTACATGCACATGTGTACATACACACAATGTGGATATTGTCACATCTGACCTTGGTTAGATTTCTAATAACAACTATATGCTCATCAGTAATTTCACCATTCTTCACCTTCTCCCTCTCTGCAGTCACATCTGAATCCTGGTACATAATAAACCACATTGCAGAACATACATGTATCTGAGGTCAACGTGTTATAGTTATATCACCCCTTAGAGTGCTGTATCCAGATTTACAGACACAACTCACAGAGGGCGCAAAGCACCTGAGTGGGAGTGTCTGTAAATGGATACTGCACGATAAGGGTTTAGAGTCCCTACCGGCTGTTTGATATGCCCATGCAGTGTGCTATAAACATACATGTACTTACATAATATTATATGAGTCACATTATACTTTTGCTGTCTAAAATGGCTAATAAATGCCGCATTTGGGAACCATTTGTTAAGGGTAATGAGCATGTTGATGCCATCCCTACATAGTCTAAAGGCTCTCTGTTACATATCTTGTTCATACTAGAGTAAGTAATCGAAGGTCGGACACCATGTAATATCGGACGTTCTCCTGAAGCGTACAAGCACACTTAGTCCATGCTTTGTAGGTTATACTATAGAACTACTTAAGCTTCTCTCGTATACCAAGTTTGGAGGGCTAGAAAGCTTTTACCATTGAGCTAGGTCGTCGAAAGTACTGACAGCCAATATTCCGTAATCTGAATCAGATTCATCTGAATCATTCATCTGTGACATCAGTCACCGTACGCCTGGAAAATCTCTACGTACACCTCGACCCAAAGCGATCCGACTATAGGCTAGAAGAGCATGTGCTTCCAATATGCGAAATATCGATGGATTTCGTTCCTTCAATCCATGAAAACTCATATTGCACACACTACATTCCAATAGGGCTACACATACATGTAGATAACTGACAATGCACAAACAACCCTGAGTGGGGACCTCGACAGCTTCCACGAGTGCAAACATACTCGTCTAACTATTATTTAACTGTATAATTTTACTCAATACTGTTTTGGGCCAACTTCAATCACAGTAATCAAGGCTTTGGAGGCTAGTTCTCTCTTCCAACTTGCGATATCCTTGTGTAGGTGTGTCCGATATTACGACACTTGACTTGCTCAAATCCTATCATGAGTACTGCATGATGCGTTAACAGCTACAGAATTTAAAAACCCTCGGTCCCTGAACAGGCAGTGCCTCGAAGAGCCTATAAGCGGAGCGAGGGCCTTGAAGGCTTCTAATCCTGTAGTTCAACTATTATTTAATGGTATAGTTCTATTAAATACCCATTTGATCAACATTCAATCACAGTAGTCAAGGCTTTGGACGCTAGTTCTCTCTTCCAACTTGCAATTTCCTTGTGGAGGTGTGTCCAATATTACGACACTTGACTTGCTCAAATCCTACCACGAGTACTGCATGATGCGTGAACGGAGTCCATCAATATCTCGTATATTGGGAGTACATTAGTTGCTCTTCTAGTCTATGTAGTTAGATCGCTTTGAGTCGAGATTTACGTAGAGATTTGCCAGGCGTACAGTGACTGATGTCAGTCTGCCGATATTACGGAATATCGGTTGTCGGTATTTTCGACGACCTAGCTCAACGGTAAAAGCTTTCTAGCTTGGTATACGAGAGGGGCGTAAGTAGTTCTATAGTGTAACCTACAAAGCATGGACTAAGTGTGCTTGTACGCTTCAGGAGAACGTCCGATATTACATTGTGTCCGACCTTCGATTACTTACTCTAGAGCTCAAAGTGTTTAGGCCCAGTCACACAATATGTAAGATGACTATGTACATGTACATGTGTATGTACCTCAAGTCTGCCAATCAGTGGAAGGGCTCTTGTGATGGTTAGGTTTTCAATAATTATTGGACTATAATCGTCACTGCTCATCGACTGTTTTCCTCTTCTCAGATATTTTATGGCTTGAGTGATCTCTGACCAATACTGCAGTGGTACAGGTAAGTAGATTCATGTACATGTGTACATGTATGATGTGAATAGCTCTCCTACATGTCCCTGTTTACAGCTACAAAGCTGTGAATTACATATACAGGGCAGTTCTATGCTGCATTGCTCTGTCCTGCCATGCCCTGCCAAGAGGCATAGCTGTCACTTTATGGTACAAGTATGTTTTTAGTATAAGCAATGGACTTACTTCCAATAGCCAGATTAGACCACAGAAAATGATGGTCTCCACCACAGCATACAATATAGTAGCTGCAATACCAGGCCGACTAAATGAAAAGATGCTGTCTACATATCTCGCCCATTCAATATCCTCACAGGCTCTGTATAAGTGAAAGAGTACATACATGTACATGAAAAAAGGTGTGTGCAGAGCAAACCAAGCAAACTGTGGACAGCTTTTTTCGGACTGGTTGGCCCTCATCAGCGCCCTGTATGCCTAGCTGCTCTGCGCAGCCTAAACTTATATACCCTAGGCAGGCCTGAGTGTTAACAATAATGCTTATCCACCACAAACCACACAAGCCTACCTAGGCGAAACCACACCGCCTAACTCAAAGCCAACAGTAACAGGTAGGGCTGGGTAATGAAACCACCAAAGACACCCTGTACATGTACATTGCACACACATCAATATACATGTACATATAAGGCACATTGTGTACATACATGTATGTATATACTAGTACATATGCACATTTGTACTATTGATACACAGCCCATTTCAGAGACTACTAGTGTACTCACAGTTGTGTGGCTGCATCAGAAGTACAAAGACGTTGAGTAATGTGATTCAGGTAGATATCATTGACTCCAGTAAGCAATCTGTGGTGTATGAGAACACACAATACTGACTATCTGTTGATGTATAGCAAGTAACACTCATTGCATTGTCATGGATTACTATTGCAGCTAATACATGCATGTACAATGTACATATACATCACAGTTTGCCTACCCGTAAGTAGGGATGACAAGGAAGATGTGATGAAGTGTATCCATCACAGCAGCTTCTTGAAAAATCTGAAGCACTATCCGCAACACCTGATGAGCAAATGTTCATTTCAGAGATGTGCATGTATGTACATTATGTGATGGTAGTAATACATACAATATTGCAACAGGTGTAGCATATACTTGGGCCTATTAATACAGGAGTAATGAATGCACTAAAGTGCAGAACTCTCGGCGTATGCGCGTGCGCGAATCCTTGAAAGTGCATGCGCTAGATATCTAATTACGTTAACGGGAAGTATACGAAAGACTTTAGGCAAAAGACGACTGAACCAAAAGAAGCTTGCTACCTACATCGAGTCTTACTCCAGGTAGAGTTTACCCTTTTTGGACCCTTGGAAGGCTCTGCCGCCAAAAAAGTACGCGGAATGTCGCTTCAGTACCCTACAACGCAGGAAGCGGTGTATCTCTGCAACGGAGCAATTTCAGAGAAATCCCCACAAATTTTGCGACCTCTGTTGCCTGCTGAGTACGTGACAGCATTTTCAGGGCGAACAGAAGCTCCAGAGGTGAGATGTGACTTAACAGACAGACAGACACACAGACACACAGACCCAACTACCGTAACCCTTGCTGCGCATGTGCGCCGAGGGTTAAAAAGGGTGAGAGATGGTAATGCTCAACAAGTAAGGTGCAGCATGCTGGCAAAAGCAGCACACAACATGTAACCTCTTGAAATACGGATGTTCATGTGTACGTACAGATATGGAATTATGCATAACACATTGTTTTGTGAGTGTGTTTATGTGTGCGCACATGTGTGTGTTTGTGATGTACATGCACACCTGACTGGTTAGGAAAAAAAGGAAGAAAATAAGAACGGCATATGCAATCATTCCATCAGAGAAAATAAATGAGGAGAGATAAATCAGAGGAATTCCACTCAGGCAAGTAGTTATCTGGATATGAAATATCATATGTACATATACCAAATACTGTGAGGAGTTAGATGTACATGTGACCTTTACCATGACTACAGTCACAGCTGCAAGGCCTTCTCCAGAAAATTCCTCCAACTGGAAGGCAGCGAAGAGTATAGCCACAATAGTGATGACTACGGCACAATGGAGGGCATCTACTGTCAGAGTTGATAGCCAGTAGGCTGATGGACGAACACCACTGACATGCTGAAGATGCTTCATCTATACAGGCAGAGCCAGGGTTTGATGCACATGTATGTATACCCATCACATGATTTACCTGAGAACGTTTCTCACGGATTAGAGGGAGCACGAAGAGTGAGAGAAGGAAGCTGAATCCCCCAAGCACAAACACACCCAGCAAATAACCATGAAGTCCAATCTCTACAAGCTGCATGCAAGGAAAGAAATATAGTTACATCAACAAACTAACCATATAGTGAACATGAAGGTACGTGTACATGAACAATCTTTCAAGAGATGCTGAAAGGCAAGGCAACAACAACACAACAGAAAGGCAAAGCAACACAACACAACTTGCCCGAAACAGTCATTTTTCAAAGAAAAATTGGCTGCCTCGGGTGGGATTCGAACCCACGACCATCAGCTCTCCAGGCGATGCTCTTACCGAGCTACCGAGGCAGCTCAGCTGGCTGGGCCGAATCCTGCATACTAATCACAAAGCATCTCAACCTGATGAACAGGTGAACTCAAACATTGGTATTTAGGTGTACATGTACACCTCGGTAGCTCAGTTGGTAAGAGCTACGCCTAGCAAGCGGACGGTCGTGGGTTCGAATCCCACCCGAGGTGTTTTTTTCTTTGAAAATAACTGCCTTGGGCGAGTTGTGTTGTGTTGCTTTGTCTTTCTGTTGTGTTGTGTTGCCTTGTCTTTCTTTCTCTCTAAGCATCTCATGGATAATTAAGTCATGTATACACATTGCAAGCAATTACATACATGTATGTAGCTAGATACTAGACAAATATGACAGTTTGAATTATGCACCATCAATCAAGTCTGCCAAGGGTCAGGGGAAATAACATGTAACATGCAGTCATATATATACACTGCATTGTAGTGTATGCATGTTCTTGGTTGTAATTACTTCCTTAATTTCTGTCTCACCTTATTTCCTGTATTCTTACTTCCTGTCTATTTTATATATAAGTGCGTGCATGATTGTAACAAGACAGATGTTATTGCTAGTGTTCTCTATCTACGAACGTGCATAGCACAGTGGTGCTCACGATACTACAATTGGCGACGAGGTCGAGATTTGAGTCGGACCTCACTCGTGATGGCAGACCCTGTTAGGCCTCCTCCTCCGCCCCGTGTTCTGGGCAGTCTTGGGGAATTCGACCCTGACAAAGACAACATTTCGTCTTACCTCGAGCGAGTGCAGCTCTACTTTGAGGCCAACATAGTGGAGGACGACTGGAAGGTCGCGGTCCTGCTCACGTTAATTGGAGCAAAAACGTATGAGACGCTACGAAGTCTACTTGCTCCAGAGCTTCCCCGAGATAAGCCGTTTGACGAGCTCTTGGGAGTACTTAGGAAGCATTTGGATCCACAACCTCTGTTGATCACAAAGCGTTTCCGATTTTATCAGAGGTCACAGAAGACGGACGAGTCCATCGCAGACTATATCGCCGACTTGCGCCAACTTAGCATCAAATGTGAATTTGGCGAGTTTCTCGACCAGGCACTCCGGGATCGGTTTGTTTGCGGCGTAAGGACTGAGTCTATTCAGAAGAAGCTGCTAACGGAAGCAGACTTAACTATGAAGAGAGCGCAGGAAATTGCACAGAGCATTGAATCAGCGGATAAAGGCGCGAAGGACCTCAAGGGAGATGCGACGCATCGTTGCGCTGATAGCGTGAATTTGACTGCATTAGGGAAGAAGCCAAAGCCGTGCTACCGTTGTAACTGACGACATGACCCAAAGCTCTGCAAATTCAGGGAAGCAAATTGCCACAGGTGTGGTAAACAAGGCCATATTGCGCCGGCTTGCAAAACCACAAGTCCACCTCCTGTTGACAGAGGGAAGAAATCGAGTCACAAACCCTTTTACAGGAGAAAGGCGGGCGGTGCTAAGTGGTTGGAGGTAGATGTGGACGATAGTGATGCCCTGCCTTTGTTTACCCTCCAGGGTGAACTCCCTCAACCTCCTATTCTTGTGACTATGTCACTCAAGGGTTCTTCTGTCCAATTTGAACTGGATACTGGTGCAGTAGTGACTGTAATACCTGAAGAAAAATTTCGACAGCTGTTTCCAGACCAGCCATTGAAACAATCAACTGTGGAGCTGAAGACTTTTACGGGACAGTTATTGAAGGTTGTTGGTGTGACTGACATGGAAGTCTCCTACCAGGACCAGGAGCCCAAGACATTGCCTTTGGTGGTTGTGCGTGGTGAAGGACCTCCTCTACTTGGGAGAAACTGGCTCAAACATTTCACATTAGACTGGAGTCGTATCAGGACAGTCCTTCAAGAGAGAGATGCACTCAACAAGCTACTAGTGGAGTATGCTGATGTCTTTTCTGATGACTTGGCAAGATTACACCCGTGAGAGCTAAGATAGCTCTGTCGCCTGCAGCTGTTCCGAAGTTTCATCGGCCGAGACCGGTACCGTATGTGCTGAAGCCTCTCGTTGAACAAGAACTGGACAGACTAGAGAAAGCTGGTGTTCTGGTACGGGTAGACCACAGTGAGTGGGCTGCACCCATCGTGACAGTGCCAAAGCGGGATGGCCAAGTAAGGATTTGCAGTGATTACAAAGTGACTATAAATCCAGTTCTTGATGTAGACCAGTACCCGCTACCCTGTCCAGAAGATTTATTTGCAACACTGGCTGGAGGAAGGTATTTCTCGACTCTGGACCTTTCTCATGCATATAACCAGATTGTTCTAGACGATGATGCACAGGAGTTTCTCACTATTAACACTCACCGCAGACTTTTCCGTTACACGAGACTACCATTTGGGGTTGCTTCGGCATCTTCGGTGTTCCAAAAGACCATGGATACCATTCTTCAAGGTACGTATGGATGGCATTATCTGTTACCTAGATGACATCTTGATCTCTGGAAAGACAGAAGCTGAGCATCTGGACAACCTACGTAAGGTTCTTCAGAAGTTCAAGGAGCATGGCATCAAAGCCAAGAAAGCCAAGTGCACATTTATGAAGACTAGTGTGCAATACCTTGGTCATGTGATTGACGCGGATGGACTTCATCCTACAGATGCCAAACTCGAGGCCATTGTGGATGCTCCGACACCCAGAGATGTTTCTGAACTCCGCTCCTTTTTAGGACTTTTGAACTATTACGGACGGTTCATTCCAAATCTAGCCACTCTGATCCACCCTTTGAACAAATTGCTTTGTCGTGATGTCACCTGGAAATGGTCAAAAGCATGTCAGGAAGCCTTCAAGTCAGCTAAGGAGAAGATTATCTCACCAAGTGTGCTGGTACACTACGACCCAATACGACAAATGCGACTGGCAGCTGACGCATCTGCTTACGGGATTGGTGCAGTCATATCTCACGTTATGGATGACGGTTCTGAAAGACCAATTGCGTTTGCCTCAAGGACTCTCTTACCAAGCGAACGTAATTACTCCCAGATTGAAAAGGAGGCTCTATCTATTATCTTTGGAGTATGTAAGTTTCATACATATCTCTATGGTCGTAAGTTCACACTAATTACAGACCATAAGCCTCTCACATCAATATTTGGTCCTAAGAAGGGAGTTCCCCCAATTGCTGCTGCTCGTCTCCAGAGGTGGGCATTAAAGTTAGCAGCCTATTCCTATGAGATACAGTTTCGTAGAACTGATGAACACAGTAATGCTGATGGTCTTTCCCGGTTGCCACTTCATCATGTAAGCCCTCTAGGATACACCTCCGAACCAACTGTCTTTAATTTGCAACAGATTGACAGTTTACCTGTGACAGCCACTAAGCTTGCCATGGCCACACGTACAGACAGTACACTTAGCCAAGTCTATCGGTACATCATTCGTGGTTGGCCACAGAGTGTGGATACATCGTTCAGTCCATACCTCACTAGGAAGTCAGAGCTAACTGTGGAAGGAGGGTGTGTTCTGTGGGGCACTCGCGTGATCGTACCGGAGAAATGGAGGAAAAGATTGCTCGCCGAGTTACATCTTTATTATAATTATATGCAAAATGAAGAGTATTGCCCGCAGCCACATGTGGTGGCCAGGGATGGATTCCTGTATTGAAGATATGGTGAAGAGTTGCTCGGACTGTCAAGCTGTGAAGAAATCTCCACCTACAGTACCTCTACAGCCGTGGGCATGGCCCTCTCGAGTATTTCAGCGAGTTAATATTGATTTTGCTGGACCCTTCCAAGGTTGGATGTTTTTTGTTGCAGTTGATGCTTATTCAAAATGGCCACAAGTTGTGATGATGCAGTCCACTACAGCATCAAAGACAATTGATGCATTAAGTCAGATATTCTCTATGTAAGGCTTACCAGAACACATTGTATCTGACAATGGCCCCTCTGAGGAATTTGCAGTATTTCTGAAGTCAAATGGGATTCGCCATACTAGGACAGCACCGTATCACCCAGCAACAAATGGCCTGGCTGAACGTTTTGTTCAATTGCTCAAGCAAGGTCTCAAGACTAGCCAGTCATCAGGATGGTCACTGTCTAAGAGACTTGGTGATTTTCTGGTGATGTACCGGAGTACAATTCATTCTACTACAGGTGTTACCCCTAGTTCACTGTTCTTGAAAAGAGAGTTACGAACCAGATTTGACTTGATTCGACCAGATCGTGCAGCGCAAGTTGCTCGTAAACAGTCTCAACAGAAAGATGACCATGATCGGCATTCTTCTGCTCAGTATGATGTTGGTGACTTGGTGATGACTAAGAACTTTCGTGCGGGACCCGCCTGGGTTCCTGCATCTGTTGTGGCTCGTTTAGGACCACTGTCTTACCTGCTAGAGACCACAGATAAGCAACTTTGGCGAAGGCATTTGGACCATGTGAAAGCCAGAATTGCCTCATCTGTGCCATTTTCCCAACCTCAGCATGCTCCAGATATGTGGAATAATGTTGGTACAAGTTCATCTAACTCAGAGGACACTGCTGAGCATGTCGCAGAGTCTACTCCTGCAGATTCCACTGCTACTGAAGCTGAACGGTCTTCCATGAACTCTACTGGAGATGATTCGCAAGCTGTACCTGAAGCTTCGGTAGTTTCTAATACTGAAGTGAGACGTTACCCTCGTAGAGAGCATCACACTCCAGACTATTTCAGACCAGAAGTTTGAGTTGTCACTTGTAAGAGCTTTCATGCTTAGTGAGGAGGAATGTAGTGTATGCATGTTCTTGGTTGTAATACTTCCTTAATTTCTGTCTCACCTTATTTCCTGTAATCTTACTTCCTGTCTATTTTATATATAAGTGCGTGCATGATTGTAACAAGACAGATGTTATTGCTAGTGTTCTCTATCTACGAACGTGCATAGCACAGTGGTGCTCACGATACTACATGCATGGTCAAAGCTGAAGACATAAGTATATGATATGTTGACACTTAAACATATGCATGCACAATTTTGATCCTGAAAGTACATCTAATTTTTCTCCAGTACAATAGCATACCTGTCCTTCATTGGAACGAGGCAATGGGTGGTTGTTGACAGCGATAGAGAGGGTAGTAATGCCTGTCACTTCCCTCAGCCACACATTGTGAAAGGCATTCAGAACAGCGGCCGACATGTGCCATGTCTGCAGTAAAAACACATATAAACTACAGATACTGACTAGATACGTATGTAGCTGCATTCACAATTTATATGTAATTGGCATATATATAAATATATGTGACTTGGACTGTACATACTGTAGTAATGTTATACATGCTTCTAATTTTGTGGGCATGTAAGCTAAAAAGCATGGTTTTCAGTCGTTGGATCGCTCCCACTCACCATTAATGTTAAACATTCAACTAGTTGTGTACATGTACATCTATGACAAATCACACATACACATAGACATACAGTACATGTACTTAAGGGGTCTATGAGCATCTAATGTCGTATTAGGCACACAGCTGACTTACGTACCTTGCCATTATACCACAGAGTGACTGATGGCTTCTGGGTCTGTGATGGATGGAAAGCACTGATTGGTCTCAGAACTGTGTTGTTCTCACCACAGCCCTGTTGAAGGTTCGAGTCAACAGCACTGGCTGAAATCGTGGAGCACGACAGTCCCTGCAATACACCCACACTAGAGCCATCAACCCTCACACTGGCATTAAGAGTTGGTATTGCTGAGCTTCCTCCACTTACTAATCCTGAGTCAAGTGGTAAGCAATTGGTGCTGTTGTACCAGCGAAATGCTCCAGGTATAATGTATGATGGAGCACTGCTTTCTGCATCAGTACACTGCTGAAGAGGTGTCACATAATTTGCAGTGAAATCAGTAGCATCTGAACAACCACATGCACTGTACACCGGCTCTTGTTTCCCAATAGTAAAACCTCCCATAATCCTTCTCTGATAATTCAGGGGAATGTCGATCTCATTTGCAAACTGCAGCAGATACTCGTTCACGTAAACGTTATCACTGTCTAGCCTCCCCACAGCCCCCCTCAGTGCATCTTCTGTAGACACCTTTGGCACTGCTGGACAAGCAGTTTCAGTCTCTAGATTCTGAGTGAATGGGTTGGTGCATGATGGACCAGAAATACGGCGCACTTCACAACACCTGGACACACAGAAAAGATATGTGCCGAGATTTCATTATCATCATTTCATATATCATCATTACACAAACATGGTCTACATGAACATGAACAGTGTACATATCACTCCAAGAGATAGCAAGACAAAGCAATACAACACAACTCATCCAAAGCAGTCATAGCTGCCTCAGATGGGACGTAAACTCAAGACACTTGCATTCCAGGTGACTCTCTTACTAACTAAGCTACCAAAGCAACTCAGCTGGCTGTGATGAATCACACATACAGCAAAGCAACTCAACCTGATAAACTTAGTATGACAGATATGTATATCTAATAAAAGAAAGATTATTGGTTTGTATTCAAGCATTCAAAGGAGTTTCTTCAGCTGTTAAATCAGTAGGAGAACTCAGGGTGTAATGGATTCAATTCTATTGAATACAGCTTCACGTTTTGTTAGGACTGTGAGTATACATGAACAGCATGTGTTTCCACGAACTTACTTAAGACACTGAGGGCAATTGTGGTACCCAAAGTCATCCTGGTCACAAATGCTAAGCTCCTCCTATTGAATTGAATCAGCATGGTAGTTAATTACAGGGAATCACACCCACACAGACACACAGACACACACACACAGACACACAGACACACAGACACACACACACACACACACACACACACACACACACACACACACACACACACACACACACACACACACACACACACACACACAGACCAAGTATCCTCGCAGTGCATGAGTGGTCAGGGTTAAATAACAACTTACTGGGGATTGAAGAGCACAGAACTTGTCCAAAATTTGATGGTTATATTTGCAACAGTCAGATACATTGGTTATGGTCTCAACTGCGTCTACCAATGCTGTCACTCCTGCAGTGATGTTGATGAACTCAGTCGCTCCTAGGTCTGCTGCCTCAATGGACTGCAGAAAGAGTGCATATTCACTCATAAATATTTATACAGTGCCCTTTTTGGGCCAGTCAGCCCATGTCTGGACCATGTTATTGATTGCACATGTGCAATTCAGCTCCTTCTACAAAGGATTGCTCCTGTTGCTATGCTAAGATCACAAAAAGAGCATCTCTAGCTGGGAAGTGGTGTTAGTATTGCTCACTACCATGCCCCTTGACCACACCGAGGACAGTAATAATAATAATACTCATGAGGCTACCATAGCAATACTGCCATCGACCACTCACCCACAATCATGGGCGGAGCCACACACACATACACATAGAGACAAATCCTTACCATCTGTTCCTCCCTCACCTGAGGAACAGAACTTACTATCCATTTGCCCCTCAACTCCAGCCAGCTGCAGATCCTCAGCCAAGGACTGAAGTTGACTAGGGCACGAGTCATCACCATACAATTTTTTTTACGCGCATCCCAGACACCTACAACATATTCTTTCACTAAGCTGAGTAAATCATCAAAGTCGCATTCCCAAAGCTCACTTCCTAATATATATGCAGTTTTCTCTATACTATTAAGCTTGTAAAACTCTGCATATCTGTTTCCTAAAAGATCCTGAAGCTTCTCCACAAAGGTGGCTCTAATATTACTATAGGCTGAACACTCCCACAACACATGAACTACACTCTCACACTCAGCACCACACAACACAGTAATGGACATAAAAGTATCCATTACCATACAGTGTTGGCATACATGTATATATATGTATGTGTAGCCTCGGTTCCCAGGTCTTCCCCATTGCGCATAATTGTGCGCGTTTTTAAAATCGGGGAAGGCCTGGGATGAAACATCACGTGAGGGATGACGTGTAGCGCGCGCCCTGTTGACCTCGAAGTCACTACCTAAGCTTCTCGTTCGAGAATAGAGCTAGACTTACACCAGTGTAAAACGTAGCGTATATATCCTCCATACTCACTAGCATGTATGTTGAACGTCTCAGCTCTCGCGAGTATATACAATTTGTGAATGAGGCCAACAGCGGTACGCGCTAGCGCGTCTACCCAACGTCTACCCTCACGTGATGTTTCATCCCAGGCCTTCCCCAATTTCAAATGTTCCCTCCCCCGCACAATCAAAACGCGCACAATTATGCACAACGGGGAAGGGCTGGGAACCGAGGCTAATGTATGTGTGCAATATACTTACACGTACGGGATGCATGCACATGTATATACACTCTTCACGTACTTCAAAATCAAATGAGTTGGAAAAAATTCCAAATTTAGCCCAAAAGAGGACCTGATGGTTAGGATCAGTGCCAGAATTGTCAATACGAAGGGCACGTGGAGGGTCTGGAGGAGCAAATTCACTCAGGAATCGAAAACACAGCAGACCAACGAGGCAGGCCAGGATGGGAATCAAGTATGTAGCAACGAATATCTGCCAGAAACGCACAGTATTAAGTATCTTCTTCAGCAGTAAACCACAGTACTGTTGAGACCAAAGACAAGCTCCAATGTTAGCTGTAGTGCAATATGAAGCAATCTAGTAACAAAGAATCAGTCCCTTGTGCATCAACATATACACATACATGTATATGCAATGACGCACATGTACACTAAGTTCATTTTGGCAGCAGACTCAATGCATTTTTGGCAAGCAGAGTGAGCCTACATGTACCTGTCAGTGCACATGTAAAATTAGAACTCATGGAAAACATTACATGTGTGGCAACATCAGATAAAATCTACGTACATGTGTATAATGAATGCACTAAAGTGCAGAACCCTCGGCGTCCGTGCGTGCGCGAATCCTTGAAAGCGCACATGCTAGATCTATATAATGCGCACGTGAATGCTGGAAAGACACGTGCGATTGAAACTCTGTACACTGCTAGAAGCGCTATAATATTGAGCAGAGCAGTATGCATGCTTGTATTCCCTCATGCAGTAACCACTGGTGCTTCGCTGTACATCGAACAGGAATACCTGATCACAGGTAAGCCAGAGTAGGCTAGATCTAATTAGCATATTGGTGATTTCGCTTGCGTTTCATGCCATAACTCTTGAACGGAGCGGTTTCAAAGAAAACCCCACAAATTTTTGGACCTCCGTTGCCCACTGAGTGTGGACAGTATTTTCAGGATGAACAGATGCTTCAGAAGTGAGATGTGACAGGCAGACAGACAGACACACACGACCAAGTATTGTAACGCATGCGTGCCGAGGGTTAAATGAAGTTTAGACCTGTCTAAATGGAATTTAATAGTATATTAAATGGGGTTAACAGCATGGAGTGGGCCAAGGGGTTAACATAAAAGCATGCACACGTGATTTCAATCATGTGGTTCAGTCAGCACTCCAGTCCAGTGTTGAAGCAGGTGCAGTCAGCAGATCTCTTGACCTCTTAGTGCAGTTTGTTTTATCGAGATGACATCGTCTAGCGGATCAAACACGCCGGTCCCACCCACGAGCACCGCAACGCCGGGTTCCTCGGTCATGCCGTCTACAGCGCTAGGCGGGACCTCTCGGACAACTACCACAGTATCGGCCGCGTCATTGCAATCGATGCTGGATCAATCTGTACAGGCGGCCATTGCCACAACGATTCCTCGCATCATCGCTACCGTAGACGCTCGGGTACAGGCGGCCCTCGCGGTAGGGTCTGCCACAGGAGGCTCCGCAGCATCTGCCTCCACATCACCAGGGCCACTTCATCGTCCGCACGTGAGAACGTAGAGTAGTTCAGTCCTCTCCACCCTCCATTCCACCTGATGGAATGTGACTTTGTACGGAGAGCCCAGCTTGTGTCCTATTCATGTAGCCTAGGCCACAGTCGGGGGTGTTAAGTGCTAACACTCACTTATCAGCACTCCTCATCAGTACTTGTAGTGCTTGTCAGTCTTAGGCATGGCAGACTAATGTCCACAGTAGTGGCCATGCTGGTCTCACTCCCAACCAAGCTTTGCCACAGACCAGGCTCGTTGGGGCATGGCATTGCCGATATGCCAAAAAACAAGCTCCTCGGCACAGGGCAGTGCTGGTCTAAACTTTTGCTGAGACCCCTTGGCAAAGGGCAGTGCTAGCCTGAATCTTTTGCTGAGCCCAAGCTCTTTGGCACAGGGCAGTGCTGGTCTGAACTCGACCCCTTGGCACTGTGCAGTACTGGTCCGAACTTCTGCTGAGAAGTGGCACAGGGCAGCTAAACTGTTGCTGAGACCAAGCTCCTTGGCACAGGGCTGAATCTTTTGCTGAGACCCTAGCTCCTTGGCACAGGACAGTGCTGGTCTGAATCTTTTACTGAGACCAAGCTCCTTGGCACAGGGCAGTGCTGGTCTGAATCTTTTGCTGAGACCAAGCTCCTTGGCACAGAGCAGTGCTGGTCGGAACTTTTGCTGAGACCAAGCTCATGGGCACAGGGCAGTGCTGGTCGTAACTCCTGCTGAGACCAAGCTCCTTAGCACAGGGCAGTGCTGGTCGGAACTTCTGCTGAGACCAAGCTCCTTGGCACAGGGCAGTGCTGGTCGGAACTTCTGCTGAGACCAAGCTCCTTGGCACAGGGCAGTGCTGGTCTTACTTGTGGCACTCTCTGGCACAGAGCATTGCTGGTCTTACCCACTGCCACTGACCTTGCTCCTGGGTACAGAGTAGGGCAAGTCCTAACTTCCTATTGCCGCAGACCAAGCTCTGTAGCGCAGGGCAGTGCTGGTCTTACTTGCCACCAGACCAAGCTCTGCAGGGCTGGTGTTCAACTCTGCACAGTGCAGGGGCTGCAAGAGGCACAAACCATGCTCAGTGGCATGGGGGCAATGGTACAACTTGTGGTTGCAGATCATGGTAGCTACAACACATGAGGGGTACACCCCTCTCCAGGGCACACATGTAGAGCCGAGGATGGGGATGACCCCCTCCTCCCCCTGCAGCAACAATAGGAGAATGACTGGGTACCATGCCCTCCAGCAGCATCGTCATTGGCTTGGGACTCAGTAGCTTCCCAATGACAAGCTCCTTGCCCTCACTACCCCACTAATGAGCCACATAGCCCTGCCCCCCACAACAACCATCCTTTCCAGCAGCCATCTAGCCACCATTGCAACTCTAGCAGGAGTTAGTCCTATAGTGGCTGATACTGTTGTTGTGGCGCCAGGGGTTCCAGCGCTAAAGCGCTCCCTCGTGGAGCAAGTATTGGATGGCAAGTTTGTGGACCTCGCGGAGCTACCTCCAGCAAAATGTTTCAGTAAACCACTAACAGCCCTTTCTAGTGATGTAGAGCCTGAGGGCAAGATAATGCTCCTTCAAGCCGCAGACTATGTGCACTCAAAGAAGTACACTACCGATTTGGCAACATGGATCCAGTGCTTTGCCATTTACTCTGCAGTCCTCCTAACCAGGCATTCTGAGAGGGCTCAGTCACTGCTCATGTACTCAGCTACAATTGCTCCACTGAGCAAAGAGTTTCAGTGGCCATTCGGGGTCATATGATCAATACTTCTGCTAAGAGGCAGCTAACAGACTGGGCGAGGATTGACAGCAGCATCTATACCCAATGCTTTACGGGCATGTTGTTGACTGGTGGTGCTCAATCTGCACTTCCATGGACCATGCAAAGGGTGCATACCCCTATCAGTCA
This sequence comes from Theonella swinhoei, assembly GCA_963970385.1. Taxonomy (NCBI): domain Eukaryota; kingdom Metazoa; phylum Porifera; class Demospongiae; order Tetractinellida; family Theonellidae; genus Theonella; species Theonella swinhoei. The sequence continues at coordinate 3,868,454 of OZ019951.1, read as the reverse complement.
ACAGAAGATCAGCCTGGGCAAAAGAAACCGGCTCTTAGGTCAAGGCCTCCACAAAAGAGGCCTCGGGCACAGATGAGACGTGCCGCAAATGGAATAAGGACAACTACATGGACTGAGAGTCCTGTATTTACACTCACGGATGCTCCATCTGTCATGCTACAGACAATGGAGAGCTCAAGTGCCCACAGCTCAAAGTCAAGCCAAGCCTATGAAATAAGCAGGGCCCCCCATCTGAACAAACGACAGTCAAACTCATTACATTGACAATGGTAGCTAGGGTTGTGTTAATTGCTGGGCCTGGTAGGTGGATGTTGAGTTATGCATATAACTACACAACATGAATGCTCTGTGTGTTGTAGGAGTCAGACCTACACTCATCAGCTCCAGAGGCTGCAAGCACGTGCACACTCCAACAGCAACAGTATGTTTACCAGCAGCACTAGTCAAAAATAAGTACCCCACTACTCAGTGTAGTGTGGGAGGAAGAGCTACCGGACCACCCAGACCAAGTCTTTGCATCATATGTGGTCATGGGATAAAGCAGGGCTTCAGAGTAGGCTATGACCGCTCAAAGCCCCTAGCAAGCGGCAGTGCCAACATGGTGTCAGCCCTTCAGCATCCCGACGTGGTGTCCAATTAGCTTGGGCAAGAGCCACTGCTGAATTGCAGGGTGGTAGTACACCCAGTGCAAGTTCCATACATCCATTGCCACATAAGTCCACTTGGAATAATTCCAAAGAGAGCCAAGCCTGGACAATGGCAACTGATTGTCTCTCTTTCCTTGCCCAGCATTGCCAGTGTCAGTGATGGCATAGACAAGGACATGTGCAGTGTATCATATGTAACAGTGGACTGAGTTGTTGACGAGCTATTGCGACTTGGCCCAAGGGCACTCATGGGGAACGTAGACATCAGGCAGGCATACTACATTGCGCCGGATGATCGCCACCTACTTGCTGTTCAATGGGAAGGACAGGTGTTCATTGACAGGTCCTCCCATTTGGGCTGCGGTCAGCACCACTTATATCTACGGCAGTAGCAGATGCTCTGCAGTGGATTATGTCCAAAAAGGGTGTTTGCCCAGTATATCATCACCTGGATGACGTTATCATACTGGGGCCCCCACGATAAGCTAAGTGCCAATGTAACTTGGAAAGCATCATGGACACATGCAAACTCACAGACACACCACTTGATAAGGCCAAATGCGAAGGTCGCACATTAGTAATCACATTCCTAGGCATGGAGGTGGATTCCATCGAGATGGAAATCTGGCTTCCCAGGTACAAACTGGAGTGACTACAAAGACTACTGGCAGACTAGGAAGGCTGGAAGGCAGGGAGAAAGAGAGAGCTGCTTTCTCTGATAGCATGCGTCTAAAGCAGTCCATCAGGGATGGACTTCTTGCGCCGGCTGATCATGCAGTCAAGAACATGGACAACTTTGTCTGGCTAAATGTGGCGGCAGGATTGGACATCTGGTGGGCGGCAGTGTTCACAGCTAAGTGGCACGGCACCACACGTTTTGAAAAGGCAACCCCCCACTGTATGATAACAAGTGATACATCTGACAGCTGGGGGTGCGGAGCATATAAGGGTAGCAAGTGGATTCAGTTTCAGTGGCCTCCAACAATGGAGGCTTCGCATATCTCAGTTATGGAGATGATCCCTGCTGTGATGGCAGCAGCCCTATGGGGACAGTGCTGGAAGGGTAAATCAGTGTGATTCAGGTCAGACAATGCAGCTCTCTGGATCCAGCAGGGAAAACTCACTGATGCACATGATGCGCTGCCTCACAGTCATTGTGGCAAAATACAATTTTGTAATCTCTGCAGCCTATATAAAAGGAGCACACAATGACCTAGTGGATGCCCTGTCCAGGACTAATAGAGCCTACTTCCTCTCACACCACCCACAGGCTCAAGCTGCCCCTACCAGAGTACCCCAAGAGCTAGTGGAACTCATAGTAACATCACAGCCGTACTGCACTGGACAAGGCTGTGGACAACTATTTTCAATCAGCACTAGCACCAACCTCCCAACGCACATATTCATCAGCACAGCAGAGTTATCTCCGTTTTTTTGAACCACTGCCAGTGGCAGAACACCAATTTGCATCTAATTTGGCAAATGAAAAACTCGCACATGCTCCCATAAAGAGCTACCTGTCAGTAATCCGTCACATGCAGATATCCTCAGGACTGCCAGATCCAGAATTGGCCAACATGCCAAAACTAGAATGGCATAAAGTCTTTACAAGCGAGATTACAACCCAGGAAGCATGCACGTCTCCCGATAACACCGCATATAATCAGAGCCACGGGAGCAATATTGGAAGTGAACGGTGCAACGCAAGATCATATAATGTGATGTGACCTTGTGCTTCTTTGGTTTCTGAAGATCAGAGGAGTGACAGTCCCATCTGACTCCTCTTTTGATCCTGCCACATATCTCACTATCAATGACAACAGTGTTAACGACCCCACATGGTTGAAGCTCCATCTGAAACCGATCCACTTAGAAAAGGAGTGGATGTAGTGGAGGTAGGAGTTGCTTCGTGGAGTCAGTTCAGGAGGCTCTAGCAGCTGCAGGCTTCGATCCAAGGGCCCATTCATTCAGAATAGGGGCAGCCACCACAGCGAGTGCTTGTGGATTGAATGACTCAACCATACAGATGCTGGGGAGATGGTCGAGCTTTGGTTTACATCCAAACCCCGAGAGAGCAGCTAGCATCTGTTTCGGCAGTGCTCAGTGAGGTACATGCATGATGTAATTGTTAATTGTTCTAGACAAATTTTTTTATGTTATGGTATTCTTTTTCACCTCTTTGTTTGTTGGTTTTCAGTTGGGTTATTTCACCAACATAAATTAATATTGTTTGGGCTCGTTCTGTCTGGGCAGTAGCTCGAGTTAATACTCTCGTTCTCGCCCAATCAACATTTAGGATGAGCCATTCTTTGCACATTAAATGCCATTTTATAAAAGACTCCAAAAGCAGAACATAGACAGGGCATGCGCCGGACTGGCCTGCTCCTGAACTTCCAAACCATTACAGCAGTGTACTGGCTTGGAGACAGAGTACCAGGCAACAGGCAGAAACAAAGCGGAATAAGCTGTTAAACGTAGTTAACGAAGGAGTGGTCGCTCCTCGCTATGTCGCACGCGCATGCGTGCAGATTTCGCTGTTGACCAATCAAATTGCACCCAGCTTAGCGACGGCGTACTTCGCATTAGCAACACTCAGACTGCCGTATCTTTGTATTACGTGCTGACCTGCAGAACGGCTCCAGCGGCAGCCGTTCCCACTGTGTTGGCCCAAGTGGTGCCCAGTACGGCCTCAGCGGGAGGTAAGACTGGGACCGGTGACGTGGCTGTCGAGTACTTCATGCGTGAATCCAAGCAGTAAATTAGAATTAAGAACTGGGCTCAGCAGGCATATGGTGTAGGCATCAGCAAGCTTACTAAACTAGCTATGGTGCAAGCATTCAGCAAGCAGTGGGCCAGAGCTCAGCTTCAGCAAGCAGAATGCCAGACAGTGAGGTCTGAGCATAGCAATTGGCTCATAGTCAGCACACGCATTTCGATGTCTGCAGTCAAAGCAGAGTGTTCAGTATCGCAATAGCACAGCGAGCCTGGCAAGGCACAGAGCTGTGCCGCAGAGAAGCTTGCAACTGGCTCATATCCAGCATGTGCACCTCTGTGACTACTGTACAGTTAAAGCAGGGCCGAGAGCAGCAGAATGGCCGAACAGGCTGTTAAACGGAAGGCTACGCCTAGCAGCAAGGCCTGTGCAGCTCGCCAGCAAGGCAGAGCGATGTCAATGTCCTGGCTGCTGTGCTCGGCAAGCAACCCCGGCAAGCTCATGGCCGCAGCAAGCATCAGAGTGACCAAAGGGGTGTGCATGGGTAGCGCATTTTTTGCACTGCTCCATATGTACGTATGTGCGAGTCTGATTGAGCATATGTATCCTGCTGCCCCACAGTTCGCGTTGCTATGGGGGTGATGCCCCCATCCTCAGCAATCCCCCCAGCTCTCTCACTGTTGCCAGGGGGGTCAACACCCGCGATATCATCGCTGAGGCCATTGTCCTCTGCACCACTCCTAATCCCTGCAACTACTCCACCGGTGAGTGCACCCACCGGCACTGTTACTATGTCAGTACCAGCACTGGCAGTTGTAGGAGGCACCAGTGAGCAAGCACTGTCTCCTTCAGCAACTCTGACAGGGGCAGCAGCTAATACCGTCCTGCAGGGCGGTCTGTCAATGGGGGAGAGCTTATCCCCTTTGCCCACCAAAGTCGTAGAGAAGATTGTGCAGCTTAAGTATGTCGAAATGTCAGAACTTCTGCCGGAGACCTGGCAAGTGAAGACCAACGCGACCCTTATTCAGTCGGCACTCGGGTTGGCCCCCGGTTTAAGACGTCGCAAGGGGCCAGTCACGGACATTCTTCAGTGGGTGCAGTGCTTTGCCACTTTGGCTAGCGTCCTGGCCTCAGCGTACCCCTCGAAAGTACCAGAGCTAATGGCCTACTTGGCCACGATTGTGAAGTGTTGGCAGGAGTTTGAAGGGCCAGCCTAAGTCCTCTATGACCGAGCCTACTGGAGACAGGCTGAAGTCTCCCGCGATTTGAACTGGTCGAGAGTGAACCCTTCTCTCTTTAATCTATGCTTCACTGGCCGGGCTCGCCGTCGCCTTCTGTGCCATGTTTGTGTATCAGAGGGTAACGGCGCCGAACAGTGCCCCGAGATGTATCCGCAGTGGCCCATGCTGCCCTCCTCCACTCAGCTGCAGGCCCCTCTGCAGGCCCCACCGCAGAGCGTGGTGGGGCAACGTCGCTCGTTCCCTCCGCGTGCCAGCTCCAACCCTCAGCAGGAGCTGTGCAGGTTGTTCAACGCGAAGGCGGGCAACAAGTGCACCTTCCACCCTTGCCGCTACCACCATATTTGCTCCTCCTGCAACCGAGGTGGTCATGGAGCGGGCTCCTGTTCAATCATTCCACCGGTTCAGTGTAAGAAGGCTCGGGAGGAGTGACAGACCCGAGACATGTGACTGAAGCTGTTGTACATAATTATATTATTATGTGCAGCTTGGGTTAACATCTATATATACGCTGGCTGTCATATGTATATACTTCCCATCTGAATATGAGTTTACCCGCTCCCAATCTCTGTCTCACACTATAGTTCTAGATCTACCTGATTTGAGGGCTGCAATTGTATGTATATTATACACGTATATAATTTCTGCAGTCCCATACACCAGTAGTCACGCAAATTGTCCACCTCCATGGTGTGACCGGAACCTCCATGGTTCCCTGTGGAATATTAAATGAACTTTGTTGCTTCATGTAAGAATCCTATGTTACAATTAGGGCAGGTGTTTACGTATGTCCGCATGTGTCATTGCATGCCCTCCCCCCCCCCCCCCCATCTAGGGTCAACTGCAGACCTTTTGGGACTTGATAGATTCCGGCCTTTTATCAACAAGCAGGAGAGCCGGTTGAAAGCAATAGTTACCCCACTGGTGTTGCAGGAGTGGGAAAATATGCTGGAAGGCTACCCAGAGCAGCACATTGCTAACTATCTGCTGTTTGGAATTAGGGAGGGCTTCAGAGTGGGCTTCAACAGATCAAGCCCCCTTCGGTCTGCCAAGTCCAATATGAAGTCTGCAGCTAAGCACCCCGAGGTAGTCTCTCAGTATTTGAGTGAGGAGGTAAAAGAGGGTCGCATGTTAGGCCCCTTCTCCAAGGAGAACGCGGAGGCTGCGTCCTGGCATATTAGCAAGTTCGGTGTGATTTCCAAGCGCCACAAGGAAAACAAGTGGCGGCTGATAGTGGACCTATCGCGCCCCGAAGGAGCCAGTGTTAATGACGGAATCGATCCAACTTTGTGAACAGTATCCTATATACGAGTGGATGAGGTGGCCGCCACTGTGTGTCTCCTTGGCCGGGGCACCGAGCTGGCAAAGGCTGATATTAAGTCAGCCTATAGAATAATTCCGGTACATCCAGATGACAGGCCCGTTAGCAATGGCATGGGAGAACCAGGTTTACGTAGATGGTGCACTCCCATTTGGTCTTCACTCAGCACCAAAGATATTTAATGTGGTCGTGGAGGCCCTGCTATGGGGCTGGAAGGCTAACGGTGCTTGGCATTACATGGACGATTTTATTACAATTGGGAGGCCTGGTTCAGGCGAGTGCACTTTCAATTGTGAGCTGCTCCACCATCTTTGCAATAAGCTGGGAGTTCCCCTTGCAGAAGAAAAGTCAGAAGGCCCAGCAACTGCCATTACCTTCTTGGGAATCGAAATTGACTCTGTGGCGATGGAGTTGCGTCTGCCACAAGAGAAGCTCAACCGCGTCCAGGAGGAGCTCGAACACTGGCAAGTCAAGAAGAGATGTACCAAACAAGAGTTGAGATCTCTGTTAGGCTTATTGAAACACGCGGCCACGGTGGTTCGGCCGGGCCGTACCTTCCTTCGGCATTTGTACGATTTGCTGGCCTCTGTTAAAGCTAACAGGCACCACATATACCTTAACACTGCTGCCTGCTCCGACTTGGCATGGTGGTTTACATTTCTGGGCAGTTGGAATGGTGTATCTATCCTTCGCACGCAACAGTCAGCACTCATTCATCATACAGTTGTCTCAGACGCCTCGGGTCAGTGGGGTTGTGGCGCCTACAGCGACCGGCGATGGTTTCAGCTCTGTTGGTCCGGCTCCAGCGTACAGGAAGAATCAATAATGGTGAAAGAGCTGATACCTATCGTAATAGCGGCTGCAGTGTGGGGCAAACATTGGACAGGCCATACAGTCCAGTGCAAATGCGATAACGACTCGGTAGTTGCAGTAATCGCCTCTCGCACATCCAAAAACACTGCTGTCATGCACTTACTAAGGTGTCTATTTTTCTTTGAGGCTAGCCTCAATTTCTGTATCACCGCTACCCATCTTCCGGGGGCCCAAAACGAGCTAGCTGACGATTTATCTCGCGATCGTCTCTCTGATTTTCTGCAGAAAGCCCCGAGTATGCAGCCTGGGCCATGCAGAATCCCCCAGGAGCTTCGGGAGCTGCTGTTCACTCCCCTCGATTGGACCTTGCCCTCCTGGAGACTTCAGTTCAGCACTATTTTGAGAACGGCCTAGCTCCGTCGACACAGAGAATCTACCAAGCAGGCATCAAGAGCTTCATGAGGTTCTGCTCTCTGGTAGGAGTCAGCCCTACTTCAGTTAATCAAGATACTCTCTGTTTGTATGTAGCCTTCATGGCAAACAATAACTGTGCATTCCAGACAATTAAACATATTTATCAGCCATTAGGCACTTCCAGATATCGAATAGAGTTTCACCAGTTCCCACATCCTCAATGCATAGACTCCAATTGGTATTGTGGGGTGCACGCAGACACTTAGTCTCATCTGTTTCGGAGAAACCTCGTTTGCCCATTACCCCTGTAATCCTGAGAATTCGAGCCTCCTGGGCGAGTCGAGCAGAAGAGTTCGACATTGTGATGTTGTGGGCCGCATGCTGCAGGGCATTCTTTGGTTTCTTCCGAGTGGGAGAGATTACCATTCCTTCGCTGGGGAGCTACGACCCCCAGCAGCATCTCTCTTTCCGAGACGTGGCAACAGACCCGTTTCAAGCTCCACAATTAATTCGCTTACATTTGAGACGGTCTAAGACAGACCAGCTAGGTCGAGGGGCGGATATATTTCTCGGCCGAGCAGATGACGACCTCTGCCCCGTGGCTGCTATACTAGCTTACCTTGCAATCCGGGGGGATGCGGCGGGCCCACTCTTTCGTCGCTCTAGCACAGATCCGCTAACAAAGGCCTGGTTCGTCAGCGAAGTGAGGAGAAATTTGGCATCGCTAGGCCTCTGTCAGGCTCACTACGCTGGGCACAGCTTCAGAATTGGAGCAGCCACGGCGGCCGGCATTGAGGATTCAACAATCCAAGCGCTGGGGTGCTGGTCTAGTGCAGCCTTTCTCTCCTACATCTGCTTACCAAGGGAATATCTCGCTCGAACGTCGAGACGATTCGCAGCCTCGCCGGAGAGTCTAATCTCGGCCGACCGTGCCCTGGACGTTCTATCTATTCAGTAGTAGCCCACTGGGCACTGAATAGCCATACAGCAGTACGTAGCATTTATACAGGACTGACACGATGTATGCCAGTGTACTGATGTATGTTCACCAAACGTTTATCAGCTTGTAGCGCGCAGGCTAACCCTGGGCGCACGCATGCAGGCATGCGAACCCAAATGCAATTTACCCGTACTAATCGCTCTTTGGGGGAGGAAGGTGGTCACCTTCCCATGGACTTCTTATGGAGTTGGCTCACTCCTCCCTTCTCCCCAAAGAACTGGCAGGCTTCATGAAATATTATTAGCTTGGCTAATCGCCAAGGCCTACTGTAGTGCTGTGGTCGAAAGGTCACGGGCGAGGAGAGCAGGCATTGCTGATTGGCTGTTTTATGCCTAGAAGTGATTCCCTGGAAGGCTTCCCCGGGGCATGCTTTCGCAACAATTTGGGGTTCGACGTGCCTCCATCCATAGGTCGTAGTTCACGATGCACTTAGAATATATTCATTACTACGGTTCTGAGTTAATTATAGAATGAATGCACTAAAGTGCAGAACCCCTGATCATGAAATGTATATAATCCCGCATGCGCGAATTCTCGAACACGCAGGCGCTATAGAAACTTACGTGTAATGGGAAGCATACGGAAGACCTTTAGTCAAAGATGGAGACTAAAGAGAAAGAAGCTCGCTGCCTTACTATCGAGTCGTATTCGAGGTAGTGTTTAGCCTATTGCTAGCCTTTTTAGGACCCTTAGAAAGCTTTGCCGTCGAAAAAGTGCACGGAATGTCGCTGCAGTACTTCGTAGGATGTCACGGGTAAGCAAATGACGCCATAACTTTTGAACAGAGCAGTTTCAGAGAAAACCCCACAAATTTTTTGACCTCTGTTGCCCGCTGAGTACGTGACAGTATTTTCAGGACAAACAGATGCTCCAGGGGTGAGATTTGACTTAACAGACACACACACACACACACACATCCACACACACAGACAGACCCAACTACCGTAACCCTCGCTGTGCATGCGCGCCGAGGGTTAATAAAGTGCAGAACCCTCGGCGTCCGCGCGTGCACGGATGCTGGAAAGGCACGTGCGATTGAAACTGAAGGTTGGCTCTGTACATTGCTGGAAGCACTATGGCTTTGACCAGAGCAGTACGCATGCTTGTACTCCTTCATGGAGTAATCACTGGTGCTTCGCTGTACATCGAACAGGAATACCTGATCGCAGGTAAGCCAGAGAAGGCTAGATCTAATTAGCATATTGGCTCTTTCGCTTGCGTTTCACGCCATAACTCTTGAACGGAGCGGTTTCAAAGAAAACCCCACAAATTGTTTGACCTCTGTTGCCCGCTGGGTACGTGACAGCATTTTCAGCACGAACAGACGCTCCAGAAGTGAGATGTGACTTAACAGACAGACACACAGACACACACACACACACACACACACACACACACCCAACTACTGTAACTCTCCTTCGCATGCCCGCCGAGGGTTAAAAATCACCCATTGGAATGACTACATGTAGGTAGGCTCGCTCTGCTCACCAATTATAATTCCAGGGTTGGTGGTAGAAAGCAATGTAGTTATGCTATCTCACCTGGTAGAGCATTGGTAGGGGTTGGAACTGAATCAATGGGTTTAGATCCAATACGCCTCAATGATCCCACCCTCCTAACCCTAGTGTAGTTATAAACATAAACAATATGTGTCTATAATTGCTATATAAATATGATATGCAGTCATATACGTATATATATATGTTTAGAGAGTCAGTACACTCCCTACGTAGGGATGGTGCTGACATGCCCAGAGCCTTTGTGTAGGGAAGGCACCGACAGCACTCATTAGCCTTAATAAAATATGTTATTCATATATATATATACATGCATACACTATAAGGTAGTATATGTACCTTTGGCGAATGCTCTCATGATTTTCTTTTCTGACCTTCAAGAAGACCTCCTCCATTGTTGTAACTGACACTCCTAGTGAAGCTACTCCCAGTTCAGACTTACTACCTGCAGGAGAGTGTATACACAAGTCACAAGTAAGGTAATAAAATTTTTTTTTTAATATATAGCAAAGGAAGTGCTAAAAAGAAGGAAGCATCCATGCAGAAAAACAAAGGATAATGGAATGCAACAATAATAACTTGCGTTACCCCATCAAATAAACAATGTAGGGGAGGTTACGTGTGTTAATTATGATTGTTACATTTCATCATCCCCTGTCTTGAGGCATACATATATTGCACACTTGTTCCTATACGTTTTACATGTACATGTTGATTGTTCATGCACAATACTTAGTTTGGAGTTTGGTGTCTAGCTGGTTTGATTATCGCGGCCTCTCCTAAATACTAAGATTGACTTCACCTGTTTATCAGGTTGAGATGCTTTCAGATTTGTATACAGGATTCGGCCCAGCCAGCTGAGCTGCCTCGGTAGCTCAGTTGGTAAGAGCATCACCTAGCAAGCTGATGGTCGTGGGTTCGAGTCCCACCCGAGGCAGCCAATTTTTCTTTGAAAAATGACTGTTTCGGGCGAGTTGTGTTGTTTGCTTTGCCTTTCTGTTGTGTTGTTGTTGTTGCCTTGCCTTTCTAAGCATCTCTTGGATTGATTGTTCATGCACAATACTTAGTTGGGAGTTTGGTGTCTATCTGGTTTGATTATCGCGGCCTTCTCCTAAATACTAAGATTGACTTCACCTGTTTATCAGGTTGAGATGCTTTCAGATTTGTATACAGGATTCGGCCCAGCCAGCGGAGCTGCCTCGGTAGCTCAGTTGGTAAGAGCATCGCCTAGCAAGCTGATGGTCGTGGGTTCGAGTCCCACCTGAGGCAGCCAATTTTTCTTTGAAAAATGACTGCTTCGGGTGAGTTGTGTTGTTTGCTTTGCCTTTCTGTTGTGTTGTTGTTGTTGCCTTGCCTTTCTAAGCATCTCTTGGATTGATTGTTCATGTATATTGGCAAGTATATACATGCACATGCACCGTACCTTCTAACTTGTTAAATAGCTGAGGAAAGTGTGTGGTTTGTTCTGTGGGCAAAATGAGAGAGAGTTCTGCCCCTGCATCCACCACACACTGGGCACCTGGTACAAGATCCTTCACCAATGCAGTCACTTTATTTGAGTCACATGAGGGAGCTTTCTCGATAATCATATGATATCCAACACCATACCTGTCAGTAGATAGATTAAATGCTTAGCATTGGGGTGAGCAGGCAGCTAGTGAAATATTACATACGATATGTGCACACACAGTTTGCCAGACACATTATAGTGATAGAAAATTGTCCCAACTAGGTTGGCTCGCTCCCGCTTGCTAATCAGCACGACACGCATATGAAAATGTATACATAGTACTACATACATATAAACTGTAGTACATGTACCTGCTATATATATGTAAAGTTATCACAAATAGTCTAACACTCTCAACCAAACATCAATCCCAAGTCATTATGAAAAAATTCAGGATCCAGCTGGGATTCAAACCCACGGCCTTCTGGTTTCTACATGTACATGTATATACCTGCTCTTGAGGAAGAGGGATGATCCTGAACATTGTAATTTTCCCTCTGTCATAATGGCAATTCTGTCACCCAGGATATCAGCCTCGTCCCTGTAATGGAACACATACACAAAAATTCACACCTACATGTACATGAAAAAAACCATATCTGGTGGGGCTAGAAAGCTATATAAGCGATCCCTGGACAGCGCTGTTTCAAGCTTATTAGCTCTCATCAGCAGGGAATACGCACAGCTTGTCTAGCACACCACCAGTTTATATACACAAGGCGCAACAGAACACTAGTGGTTCAGCCGTACACACACCTACATGTAGATCCTAGTGTGAGTACATGTACATGCACATATAACATGTATCTACATGTCAAAATCAAGTAAGGACAAGTGTGATTTTCAATGTTGAAGGATGTATGGAAGTGCCAAAAATTGTGGAAACAAGGAAGCATCTATGTAAGGGACGAAGGCATGCAACCATAACCCCATAATTAAAGATGTAATGAGGGGGGTTTTTACTATTGCATGCCATCATCCCCTGTTTTGCTGTATACATTTATATACTTGTTTCTCTGATTATTGGCACTGTTACGCTTCATCTTTTTCCCTGTAGTACAACCAGTTATTTTCTCAGTCAAGTACAAATGTTACATACATGTACATACATGAAGTGGGTACTGAAGAGAATGGTTCTCCCTTTTTTGTTCTTGTTCAGTAAGTTCCATGTTGCTCTTCTAGCATATGGGTCCATACCTGAGGTAGGTTCATCTAACACCACAAACTTGGACCCACCGATCACAGCAATAGCCACACTACACATATATAGGTATACACAATATGAACAAACAACATTCACTGAAAGATGAAATTGTACCTTAATTTTCTCTTTTGCCCACCAGAGAGTTTACTGGATGGTGTGTTCTTTTTATCCAGCAGATCCACCTCAGTCAGTATATCTTCAATCTCTGTCTTTAGCTCTTTTTTCCCTACACCCTACATGCAAACATATTCAATACTTCTGTAGTTCACAAATTCTGTTATGGTACATATCAATTAGCCTATATATAAAGTGTAAAAAACATTTCATTAAAATGTTGAAGGATGTAGGGATGGTAGTGCCAAAAATTAAAGAAACAAGATTGTAATAACCTGAGTGGTGCACAGTGAACAGCTGATTATGATGTGACCATACACAACTTATGTATGTGAGGAAATGATTAAAAACCACATAGCAATGACAGACTAACAACGTAACATATAGTTTGGAGTTCAGAGTCCATGCTACCACAAAGATAAATTACAATTCATGGATGTATGCAGACAAGGGATAATTGCATGCAACAATAACAACATGCGTAACCCCACGAAATAAATGTAGGGAGGGGTTACGCATGTTGTTATTGTTGCATGCAATTATCCCTTGTCTGCATACATCCATGAATTGTAATTTATCTTTGTGGTAGCATGGACTCTGAACTCCAAACTATATGTTACGTTGTTAGTCTGTCATTGCTATGTGGTTTTTAATCATTTCCTCACATACATAAGTTGTGTATGGTCACATCATAATCAGCTGTTCACTGTGCACCACTCAGGTTATTACAATCTTGTTTCTTTAATTTTTGGCACTACCATCCCTACATCCTTCAACATTTTAATGAAATGTTTTTTACACTTGTTTCACTAATTTTTCTTTGGTATATAACCAGCAGTGTCCATTTCGAACTCTGCTTCTCCGTGGATTGCTTTACCATCCCTATACTTGCTTGTTTTACATTCTACTTGTTACTAAATGTCACAACAAGAATATTGTTACTGAAGAGAAATGAGAAATGAGAACAAGATACAACATACTGCTATTGATTGTGAGGAAATATTGTACACAAGAAAATATTGCTGGGAACAGTAATAGGACTTGACAAAGGAGGTGTGGAAAGTACGAAGGCCATAATATAATGAAGGTGTACAATGATGATCATTAATTATACAACATGGTCAGATTAGGTAAGGAATTAATAGGAAATGGGAATATGACTTGAAGGAATTATTGATGAGATGACAGATGGAAATACATGTGGCTTTAATGATGCATGTAGTTCTTATAATAGTATGGATATATCAACAAGTTAGGGAAGTGCCAGTGGAAGGGAAAAACCCGAGATAAAATCCATAAGTGAAAAACGCAGGATCAACCCAAACAAACATGTTCTGAAGTGTTGTTGAGGGTTTCAGTTGGTTATATACTGGAGATAGGTTCAGACAAAAGGATATCTGTATGACAGAGTGGGGAATATTAGATGAAGGTGCACACAGAGGTACTGTATATACGCACATACATGCCCATAAGTGACTCAGCACTGCTTACATATTATAACTAGACGAATGCTTACAGCATTGTGGGTGAACTCACTTAGCCATAAGCTGAATATTGTGTGCACGTGCATGACAACGATATTTGGTATTCAGTGATAATCCTGTACTATACAGAAATGTTTCTAGTGCATGGTACAACTAGGTGTACATGCTTCGCTCACCCTATGACTCTATGATCTCACTTGATGTTGTCAGATTTATGACTCAGACTACTGAGTGCAGGTAAGAAAAAGGTAAAAGTTATGCGTGGCTTTGTTTGGTAGAATGCAAGATCTGGGAAGGTAGAAGATGAAGGAAGTTTAGGGTAGAGAAGGGAAAAAGGATCAGTCAGAATACACATTTTGTAATGGGAGAGTTATCACAGCTACATATAGTCTTATTGGCTTAGTGCACAAGGTACACCACAACTATTTCATTAAGTACAATCCAACAACACTTGTATTGCAGCCAGATGTACCAGATAGAGGTGTGATTGTTTTTGACCTGCAGTTGCATCATTCCCTTAGTGAATGTGATAGCTAAGTGGCCACCTGCACATTGTAGTACAAAGTGATGTGCACTCTTGCTAACTGCATGATATGGGTATGCAGTCTGTCAGTGACTCATCCAACCCCAAGTGTGCAACAGTGACACATCTCTGGCTGCACTATCCAGGGGGACATGCTATGGTTACTTCGCATCTGCACATTCTGTATCTGTGCTTTGCTCATAGCTTGAGTTCACATCATTGCTCAGCAAGGCATCCAACTTGTAGACATAGTGATTTTCTGGTAGTTGCCAGAACACACTGTGTACATCACGTAGGGACTACAGATCAGTTGACTTTGGCAACCACCACTAATTGGAACAAGCCACCTTACGACCCTCAGAGGAAAATTCAATTACGTTTACAATAGTGGGACACTATCACATAGTCTAAGGCGTGCCTGTCTTCTTGTATTGGCTTATCAAAGGCTGCCTTCAAGGTCAGAATGGCATCAACCACTGTGTCAGTAACGGGTTCACACTGACTAGAGCACTCCCATTTCTTTCTCTGTACATGTGCACATGCAACATTTGTCATCAGTGTGGGAGTTCTTCAGCTACAACGCACTGGTCATCCTCATTAATAGGTATGGAAACGTCTCTCTTTACATGCTGGTAAGCTGAGTCATAGAAAAATGGATTTGAGGCCATAGTGTGACACCCTTTACCAAAGTCGTACCTTTGAGTTCTGTGGATCTAATGCTCTTGAGCAAAAATCCAGCAGGCTCTTTATGGACTTGCACAGCTTTATTTAGCAGTCTCCTACCTGTTATCTACACATGGTCCTCCCCAAAACCCTGGGCATTTGTTTGGCTTGTCAGCATCACGAACGTCTACCACTCTATGTTGTTGGTAATATTTTTTCTGATAAGCCTTCTTTTTTGTTGTGACGGCATTATGTGTACTCACAAGAGAACACAAACAACGCTCTTAAACGCTATACAGGATTCGATCAAGCAGCAGCAGAGCTTCTTCAGACCGCTATAAGTTGCAGTGAATGTCCAGGCGACATATATGTAAATGTGAATACAGTACGACCCACACTATGTATCTGAAAATGATTATGAGCAGTGTCACGAACTGGGATGAGACCGCCTTCGTAAAAAGGACATTAGTACATGGCCGATGTATATTACCTTGAAAGTTATTGCGATTGTGAATCGGCGCAGTAGCGAAGGGCCTTCAAGACACACAAACTGGCAGGACTCTGTATTTATGAGAAAAGATAAAAGTGGATACCAAACTACAGTATAATTGATGTACCTGAGAGTGATTGTAAGGCCGGGGTGAAATAGTCGGATGAATGAAAAAGTGCGGCAAACTTGAACGCAGAGAAGTGTCCAAATGACGATGAACGGCAAGTAGATGACCAAGCAGCACGTATACTAGCCGCCCGCTTTATGTATGTAACCAATGCACGTGATTACATTCGTCAGGGCTGCGCATATTATGTTGACGCAGGCGCGATCGTCTAATAGCGCATGAGTGATCACATCAATCAACAAGGAAATGGCGTCCGACTATACGGAAGTGCTCGTAAATCCTTGATTCTGTTGGCCTAGGATCATGTACCGGAGAAAAAGTATATATAAAGGTGAACGCGTTTGTCAATTTTGAGGTAGACCATGATGAAAAAATATTCAAAACGGAGGTGTGGCAGTTTCCGTATGTCATTGTATCCGTGTATTTTACATACTTTGAGGGTCTTATATGATAGAGAAACACTCGTAGGGCCTTGTTATATGTCTGAAAAGGCTTATAACTGTAGCGTTCGGGAGTTACGAGTCGTTTCATCGTGTCGGCGCTATCCCTACACATACAGTTCTGATACTTGCTATAATATGAGCCCCACCCCCTTCTACTCCTGCGCGCGCGCGAGCTTGAGCAATGCATGCACGCGCGCGCGCGCACGCTTAGAAAATGGCTTCCAACAACAATGAACAAATAAGGAAGTTCTCGATTATACACTTGCGAGTGAAGTTACGAAGATTCTCTTGGTCAAGGATCACACACGAAAGTGAAAGCAGTCGTTTCATGCAAAAACCAAGGAAAGTACTTGTGCCACTTTTGCGGTAGGCCAGTTCAACTGAATTAAGAAGAAGATGAACAAAAAAATCCAAAAAGGGGGGTGTGGCAAATTCCATAAGTCATTGTAGCTGTGTAGTTTATGCACGTTGAGGATCTTAGCGGGTACAGAATCACTCGTAGAGTACGTGTATGTGTCTAAAAGTGTTTGTAACTGCCGCGTTTGGGAGTTCTGAGCCATTCTATTTTGGAAAATGGGCGTGTCCTGTCGGCGCCATCCCTACATAGAGAGTCTACCGACTCTCTGATAATAATAATTCATGAATGATTTACACTTTTATAAGTACACAACGACCTTTGATATTTTTGGTCTGTCTTTGGTCTTCAACCATTTCTGTGACATGTATGTACTGCATGATGATGTGCAAAATATACCTTAAAGGTTCCAAAGAGTTTTAGATGTTCTAAGACTGTAAGTCTGCCAAAGAGAATATTGTGTTGCGGACAGATTCCCATGCTCTTGCGGATCTGATCCATGTCAGCGTGGATGTCAAATCCATCAATAACAGCAGTACCATCAGTCGGCACGTACAGACCTGGACACAGATGCACATATACCTTTAATCTATCTCAGTGTGTATAGTACAATGTATGCAGGCTTGAGGATGTACCTGTAACTATCAAGCAAAGTTTCCATTGCGAGACATTTACGTGTATATAATGCATTTTGTCCCCTACGTACAATAGATATACACTTATATGTATGTACCGGTAAGTATGGACATGGTAGTTGTTTTGCCAGCTCCATTGTGTCCTAGCAGAGCTGTAATCTGGTCTGTGTAGAGATTGAGGTTCAGTCCATCCACTGCCACCTCTCTGGCATGTTGCCGCTTAGACTTGAACCCAAGCCTCTCAGGAATACTCTAAACAGATTATATGTTAGCTTGGTGGTTGCTATGTTTACAAGTAAAAACATTCAAACTTGAAGGATGTAGGGATGGAAATGCTAAAAAGAGTTGAACCAAGGAAGCATCCATGCAGCAAAACAGCAGATGATGGCATGCAACAATAATAACATGCGTAACCCCATAAGTGAAAAAAGTAGGGAGGGGGTTACGATTGTTGCATGCCATCATCCCCTTCATGGAGGCTTCCTTGTTTCAATACCTTTTGGCACTTCCATTCTTCATGAAAAATTTTTATACTTGTTTCACTGGTTATTATGCAAACCTGCTTATACAAGCCCCACCCCTGCATGCTGGAGCCCCACCTTTCTATGAAAAGTGGAATGCATGTGGACAAATAGCTTCCAACAAATAAGGGAATTTCCCAGGTTATTATACAGTTCAGAGTGAGGTTACGAAGATTCTCTTGGTCAAGGATCACGCACGCAAGGGAAGGAGTCATTTCATGTAAAACCAAGGAGAGTACTTATGCCACCTGTGTGGTAGGCCAATTTAGATGAAGATGATGAACAAAAAAGTGTGATTTGGCCAATTTCCTTAAGTCATTGTACCTGTGTATTTTACCTACTTTGAGAGTCTTAGCTAGTCTCACAGGGCCAGACATTCCGGGGGTGGGGGATGGGGGGTGGGAAGGGAACATCAGGTCACTATAGCCAGCATTCCTTGAATTTTATTTGCAGATAACGTCACGTTGTAGTCACGAGCCAAAAATGTAGTCTCGTGGGGCCAGATGTTCTAGAATGGAGCCCCACGAGACTTGGTCTTAGCACAGAATTTCCCTAGAGCAATTGGTATTTCAGACCTGCATGAGCTTTTGGGAGATGTTGATGTCTGCTAATGTGATCTACTTTCATATTTGGGAGTCAAACCTCATTGGGCACTAGGAGAACACCCACTAAGTGTACACTTGAAAACCCATACAAGTGGCACCAATTAATTGCTCTATGGAAATTAATTCTCCTCTGGCCTTACAGAAACACATGTAGAGTACGTGCACACCATGTTTGTGAGTTCTGAGCAATTCTATATGGGTTAATGGGCGTGTTGTGTGAGCACCATCCCTACATTGAGAGTCTACCAATAGTGGTACTACAAGTAGTGAGAAGAGTGTAAGTATCGGAAGTGCCTATATCAGGTGTTTATATCTGAGTGTGCCACAACAATGACTAAAATAATGATCTAACGAGGTTGATATGGTTGTATGTACTCTGAACTGTCACTTACATGTAGCAAAGTTTATGGATGATTTTCACAGAAGCTACAGGTACTAAAATGAATACCACTTGTATTTGCAATGGTGGGAGTAGAACATACCTACAGCCCATGAGCAATATGATCCCTAGCACCCACTTAGGAACAATGCACAGCTATTTCAACACAGGAAATGCCTAAACCCTAGGTTACGGTGGTCAAGAAGGGCAACTTACCGCCCACTGCGTACCGCGTACCGTCCACCGTGTACCGCATACCGCCCACCGCGTACCGCATACCTGACAGCAAAAGGGGCAGGGTAGTAGGTGGAGTCTACTTCCAAACTACGTACGATACCCACTGCGGGGTGAGTTGGCCCATATGCACTGTTGCACTGTGCAGTTCCGTGTAGACTCAGAGTATGTTTTGCGAGCTAAGCTCGATGAATTCGAAGCTAATATCAAATTGGGTCAAGCCATAGCCAACTGAAGGCGTAAGCGTCCTCAGTAGTTGACTAAGGAGTGTCGAAAGATATTAGACACTACAATCGGTGTGTCTCCACAGCAGAGTCATGAGAGTGGGCCTTCCAACCTCACCGATGGTGAACTATGATACTACCTTCCTAAAGAAAAGCATGCACAACTAGCTGAAATAGTTTTAGAGCATACTGTTTTCAACACTTTCACTGCAATGGGTAGATGCCTGTAGGACCCTTATAAACAGTCCCAACCCCCCCTTTGACAACAACTGTTTTAAAAATATCTGTTGCATTCTTGATCTCCAGAGCAGGGAATTCACATAGCCCTACTTTATAGAATAGAAGCATTTTCTATGTATTTTGCATGGATTAATCATTTAAGATATGTGCGTCTACTTCTGAAGACATTATACCTAAAGCAGAGGCAGATTCATGGATAGTACTTGTGGCTCCCTGCACTCACATTCTTTCCTGTAAGATAAGATAATCGTTATGTAGCAGCATGCAGATATATATAGCTATATACCATCTGTACAATGACTACTATCATCATCTGAAGCACTGCTGTGTACTCCTGATGTAATATAATGTAGAATATATAATGATCTTTAGTGTATATCTATGTCTACCTTCTTCAGTGCTAACTGTGAAATCCTGTCAGCCTGCATTATGTAAATTAACCATAAAAAGTTATGTAGTCATAATTCAAGTGGGTAGTCATATTTCATGCGGGCTGAAAACAGTACATGAACTATACTTCTTTTATGGTCCATGATCACTTTAAAATACCTTTTTTTATTTGGGGACCAAACATCCGCATCTCATACCTCCACAACTTAATCTAATAAATACACATCACAGTGTCATATTTAGCGATCAATGACATTATTGTAGCTAACAGTACTCCACCTTTCCATTGTCGATAGCTTTTATATGCTTCTGGACATCACTACTTTCTAACTATTCAACACAGTCGCTATCAGAAATTGACTCTATTCTGCAATCATAATGTATAGCCATGAAAGCATTGCTACTTTACATCACAACACTACTTTGTCACCCTTGCAACATGGAAAAATTAGGCCAACATTTGTTGATTATTAGGTTCTCATCAAAGTGTCATGTGAATCACATGAGGGTGGGAGGTTCATTATCATTATTCATTAAAAGCAAGGTGCCCAATAAACAGATAGAAAAGACAGTGATTAATCTCTCTTTTCAATGGTCCAGTGAACAAGTATTTTGTTCCAGACATACAAAATACATGATAGTTGAGCACCGTTTAGACTGTACTGGAGAGGAAATCGCGCTCTGACTAGCGGAACAAACGCTGTATACAGCTGGACACGCGCAGTTGATATGAGCATGCCCAGTAAGAAATAATGAGGAAATGATCAAATTCTTGCGTTTGGAAAACTTGAAACTAATAATTAACAAATGTTGGCCTTACATAGCTCATAGAAACTACCTTTGAGTGTACTCTAGTCATCGCTGATCATAAGAGAAATTCTCCGTAGACTTGGTTATTGGAGATCAACTGCGGGCCCAATATCGCCCTATCCCACCTGCCCATTGTGGTACATCGACCAACCCCACCTACTACCCCGCCCCTTTTGCTGTCTGGTACGTGGTACGCGGTACGCGGTGGGCGGTATGCGGTACGCGGTACGCAGTGAGTGGTACGTTGCCCTTCTCAGCCACCGTACTAGGTTGTAAGTGCACTAAAATCCACTAGCACCCTACCAAGTCTGGTGAATTTCCACAGAGCAATGGTTGTATGGGTTTTGTTATATACACTGAGTGGGTGTTACTGCATGCTCAGTTTTGACTAGCAACCACCTACTTGTGACAAATCAACCAGGCATGAAATACCAATTGCTCTAGGGAAATGCACCAGACTCTCTCCTCCTATGAACATGGCAAGGCAATACAACACAACAGAGAGACAAAGCAACACAATGCTACCTCAATGTCGGATTCAAACCTATGTACAACACTTGCAAGTAATGCAAGCTACTAAGGCATATAGTTTTTTTTGAATTTCACTTAGTCATTTTCTTGCATATGAGAATTCAGT
Organism: Theonella swinhoei; assembly: GCA_963970385.1. Lineage (NCBI taxonomy): Eukaryota > Metazoa > Porifera > Demospongiae > Tetractinellida > Theonellidae > Theonella > Theonella swinhoei. The sequence continues at coordinate 3,847,203 of OZ019951.1, read as the reverse complement.
ATATACCTTGCTGTAGATCTTGGTGAGGTTTTTAATAGAAACTCCTACTTTAGAGTCCGTGGGCTGATCTTCATGATTTCCATCATTGAATGTAAATGTATACTGTTGCATCTCCACATCATCCTGCACCTACCCAGAATAGGGATAGTGCCAGTACATGTTTATGATACACAATAGTGTGCACTCTAGTGATAATATTTTTCAATGGTACATGTGAAAAAACATATCTGGTGGGGCCAGACAAGCTAAGCGATCCCTGGACAGCTCTGTTTCAAGCTTATGTACACACACGTAGACACCATATAGCACATGAAAGAAAATAGGACAAATACATATAATGCTATATACATGTACCATGGATGCAAAATAATGAATGCACTAAAGTGCAGAACCCTTGGTGTCCGTGCGTGCGTGAATCCTTGAAAGTGCACGCGCTAGATCTATAATGGAAAGTATACGAAAGACTTGAGCAAAAGACGGAGACTGAACAGAAAGAAGCTTGGTACCTTACATCGAGTCGTATTCCAGGTAGAGTTTAGACTATTTTAGCCTTTTTAGGACCCTTGGATGGCTCTGCTGTTCAAAATGTGCGCGGAATGTTGCTGCAGTACCCTACAACGCAGGAAGCAGTTATCTCTGCATTCAGAGAAATACCCACAAATATTTCAACCTCCGTTGCCTGCTGAGTACATGACAGTGTTTTCAGGACGAACAGACGCTCCAGAGGTGAGATATGACTTAACAGGACAACTACAGTAACCTTCCTGCACATGCGCGCCGAGGGTTAACAAACTAAGAGTGTTCGTAGGATACAGGTCTCTGTATAGCTAATGTATCAGCATTCCACATACATGTACACATGTATATCTGCATATGCTACATACTATTTTGCAGCTGACTAATGTTATGCATTTATGTGCTACACAATGGTATGGAGACAACAGCTAGGAAGGGAAGCAAATGCACCTTTTTAGCCTGTAGCTGGCCACAGTGAAGATAAAGCTCATTTGCTTTTCAATATTTATAGGCTGCTAACAAACACACTGACATTCTGAACAACTTGATAAGCAGACAGACTGAATTCTTAACACTGCACCACAGGTAATTATTGGCAGTGGAGTGAGCCCACCCTTCATTCTAAAGGGCCAATTTTTTCTAAATGATGTTGCCACACATATTGCAGTAATGTATTAAGTGAGTTCTAATTTTTCCTGTGCATGACAGGTAGGCATGCTCCTACCAAAATGCACTGCATTCACTGACATGTGTGGTATGTTGCAGGTTTACTGGTGGGTGAGGGTTAATGTATGACCTCTGATATCCTTGATTTTTTTGGTGCTCCAGTCCAATATGATGGTAGGAACAGGAAATAGAATGGCTTTGCTATACCATATCTACCAGGATGTACAGCATCCACATACCTGCAGGATGTGGTTAACACATTTCAATTAGAAGTGATCAGTAATGAAGTATCATTTCTATGTAGAAAGCTGAACTTACCAAGCTACTACCATATACAGGAGGATGTCAACTATGAGCATGACAAAAGCATATCCAAGGCTGAAGTCATCACTAGTGGAGGCTGGTGTAAAGAGTGTTCCCCACTGGATCCCAAGTCCGGCCAACTCAGCTATGATAATTGAAAGTGTTCCCAGACCCATGCATGAGTTGGAGAGTAGGCACAGCCCCATCTTATCACGTCTGAACATGGGAAAATCAGAAATTAATGTACATGTGCATATATCTAGCATGTAAGCATACGGTGAAACGCTATGATGTTGTCAGAGTTGTGTGCATAAGCCTTTTTAGACATGGTAACATGGCCTATTAAATGTTTCTATACATGATAAAGCCCTGACTTTTTTGGTTTACACATGTCATTGCTGCATGTAGTGCATACATACATGTACATGTACAAAAAAACTCACAGCTCAAGTTCACTATAGAATTGAGGAAGGAGCACATAGGTGGCTGGCAAGTAGTTCAAGAAGAAGAACACTAACCCTCCCAGTAAACCAGCTTGTGCAGAATCAAACAGTACACTAAACAAAAAGAGAGGCATAATTATTGTTGCTAAACTCATTGTGGGTTACATGAGTGTGAATGGAAGTGATGTTTTTCAATGCTGACTTTGTATGCATGATTGATTTATTGTACACGTGTATATATTTTGGTTCAGTTGATGCCCTTGATTTATAATAGTGTACAGACCTGATCATGAATGAGAAGGATACCATTGATGCCACAAACAGAGCCATAAACACCAGAATCACACTAAAATCACTCATTGGAAAGAGCCCTCCAAACTGCAAAAAAATGTGTATATATACAGTTGCTCTCATGTTTGCGTCCGTCCTCTACATGATTGACATATATAACTTGAAACAAGTCACTATTTTAACTGCTAATTGAAAGTTAATTAAGTACTCTTGCAGGTGTATGTACTATCTACATGTGACAATATACGACAAAGTGAGTAAAACATTTCCATTAAAATGTTGAAGGATGTAGGGATGATAGTGCCAAAAAGTAGAAAAATAAGTGCAGTATATATGCAGCAAGACAGGGGATGAGGTATATACTGCACTTGTCTTTCTACTTTTTAATGGGAATGTTTTTACTCACTTGTTTCACTGGTTTTTCGTTGTATACTTGTTTGCAAATACGTGGAGGGGTCCTACAAAGATTCCGTTTGTAAAAGGCATTTCCCATTGGAATAAGAAGCCTTTTGATACAAAAATCAAGGTAAATACTTGTACCAATTTTGTGCTAGGCCGTTTGAAGAAGAAGGAGGAGAAATCGTGTTTTTGCAATTTCATGTATGTCATTGTAGTGGTGTATTTTACCACCTTTGAGTCTTATCATGTATAGAAACACTCGTAGGCCATGATACATGTATGTGTCTAACAGGGCTCATAGCTGCCACGTTCAAGAGCTCTGAGCCGTTACATTTGTTGGGGCTTAATGGGCGTGTCGGCGCCCATCCCTACATAGAGAGTCTACCGACTCTCTGATACATGTTCTGTACATCTTATGACTAAAGCTATAAATTCAGGACAAAATAGGCACTAGGCATTCCAATGCAGATATCAATACCATGAGTAGATGGAACTCCCACAATACTGGTCATTTACTAGTAGTGCATACCTTCAGCAAGATCGTTAACAGAATGGCAATGATTAGTAGAAAGATTGTCTGCTTGATGTACCATGCTGTCCATAATACCCACTGTTTAAGACCAGTCATTAAGAGGAGCTCACGAACACGACTTTCCTTTTCCAGAACAAGTTCCTGAATATGTAGCAAAAACCTCTAACTGTAAGGGCCACATTGCACTTGTAAATATTCTACATGTACATGTATATTAGCCCATGCTAAAGGAAAAACAATGGGGGTACTGCAAGGGCTCATTTCATTTCTTATATATTACGTATACTTTTTGCTGATAGGTACAGTGACCAAGGTGGTGGTTCTGCATGCACAATGTAAGAATATGTTGTCCTTACTTTAGTGAAAATAGCTACTGGGTAGAGAAACCCGAGAACAATAAAGAAAGGAATGAAGGTGAAGGTAGTGGACAGGAATTCTTGGGAGGTGGTATACTCTGGAAATGGAATGTGTCTGACAGAGATTGCAATATCTCCTAGTTTCCTCCTAGCTTTCCATTCAATAATGGCCTCCCCTACAATCTTCTGCAGGTGGAGAAACCCTTCCTGTATGTAGGGGCTGTAACAACAAAACAAAAGCAACACAAAAGTCTCGATATGTGCTTAGAAAAGTTGCAAACATGTAAAGCCTAGTCAGACATGTAAGACATGTAAAGTCTAGTCAGACATGTAAAGTCCAGTCAGACATGAAAAGCCTAGTCAGAATATGGACTGATATTACTTCGAACTGAATGTTGGTCCCAGGGCAGAGTCAAATCTGTTGACAGCCTCAAAAGTATTCCAGGTGTTGAAACCCCCCACTTCATGTCTTAGTCTCAGAGTGTACTCCAGGGAATTACCTTGCAGGTCATTAAACACAATGCCTTTGAGAATAGAAAGAGCAGCTGGTAGAATGCATATCAGTAATATACTGAACTGAGTAAAGAGTGAAACTCACTCTCACTACATAGCACATACATGCATGTTATTTTACTGTACTAGCATGTCAAAATGTGCATAGCTATCTCATAAAAGCCCCTGCACAAATTGCCACACAACTAACAGCATTCCCTCATGTTAGCTGCATACACTGAGATAAAGTGCACTCTCCTCTATGAATGATAATATCACACAATCCAACTACATGAGACTGCAATATCTTGATTCATTGTATCTAAAGCTACAATACAAAAACTCAAATGTTAAAGGTTCATACACGTGCAAACTACGCAATATTTACATATGCACATAGAATGGGGGATATTGCTGGAAAATTGTTGTAATCAGTGTGGAATATCCTGGAAGGAAATTCCATTCCATTACTAGTAGAATCCCAGAGGAATATCGCATTTTAATATTTAATCAAGTGATTGGCAATATTAAGATACATGTAGCTTCTATTTACTATCTTGATTTGCTAGGTTCTCACTGGTCTAAGTCATGTGGGTGGAGTAATCCTTATAATTATAGAGGCTGTATAGTGTGAGGCTGTATAGACATAGCTATAGTTGTTTTGGTGCCTTGAATTACCCACTACTACATAGTCTGTATATGTTTTGCAAGGCTTCTACTGTCTCTTGATAATTCAGTTGTGGTATTGTGTTAGGTGTGTAAACATGTGCAGGTACTGTGAGCAGGTGTGGGGTTGATTGAGTGAGGGCAAATGCAGTGTATAAAAGAATTGTACCACAGTTGGTGTAACATCAAAGGGGCCACCACTACAATATACTACGAAGAGTGCAAACTGCACAGTTATATATACACCGCAGGATGCAATATCTATTTATTTCTCCCCAATGCAACACAGTCATACCAGGGCATAACTAGAAACTTGCGATCGTTTGCCTTTGGACGAAGATAAAAAACATCCTTGTCAAATGCATACTTGGGTAATTTACTCAAGTACAAATCAAGTAGAAAAACAATACATCTTGGCTCGTTACTTGGAGTTGCATATCCAGCAACTTGTTTATTTGCAACATTGAGTTGAGCCAATCCTCCAGAACAATTCTTTGAACCATGTTCCGTGTAAACGTAATGATCCGGTTCTTTTGCACATACGAGCTGCGATGGTTTAAGATTTGTTGTTCATCCCTGCCACGGAAGCAAAAACCTTACCAACATAGAAAAAACACCCCGTTGCAACCCTTATCCACATAAAGAACTCCTAAACCCAATAGCACATCTTCCTCATTTATACGAGTGTGCTGAACAGCTGTCCCAACCCCATCCTGGTGCAAAACTTCGCAGCAACCACATAGATCTCAAAAACGGGGATCATCCTGTGCTAAAAAATTAGGACAGGCAGGATCCTTCATGCATACGTATTGTAAAATCCTGCAGGGTAGTTAATGAACAGATTTTGGTGGGTAAGATTGACCGTCGGACTGGCAGACCTCCGCCACAAAACAACTAAACCAGAAGTCTTGTTTAGAAGCCTCGGGGCACTCTAGAAATCGTCTGGATACTTTTCAGCAGTACTCTCCTTATTGCGAGCAGACATCCACTCTCGAAAGGGAGTAATGCTCCATTTTGTGTTTTAGCTGTATTAGGAGGTACATACCCTTTGCAAATGGTGGTCACGTCATCGTCAGACACGTGTTTGAAGCGGGGCTGCTGCTTTTGTAGCTTCAGCTTCCTTTTGGGAGGCTCAAGAGTAGTCGGCGGCTCATTCTTGCAACCACAAAGTTCCCCCATCCCCATACAAAAAGGGCTCGCTCCCTTGCAGCACCACCTGAGCCAGAACAGCCATCTCTTTCTCCTCCAGCCATTCCAAAAAATGGTGCGGTCCATACACACTCGCGTATTCCGTAGTACAAGATGCTTAGAACCCAGATTCTGTCGGTTTATCTGGAAATCCACTCGAACATTATTCATACCCCTCAGGAGTATGAATAATGTTCTCGTGTATTTCTGATAAACTGCTCCAATACGTGTTCTAAGTATTACCTCTCCCTTCTCAAACCTGTAGGCCTACCACAATCATCAAGGGAGTGCATGTACACGTAGTTCCTGCATCACTTACATGTGTAATTATGCAAACCATCCCGTGGAATGATTAGCCATGTACATGACTGTATATGTATGCTCTGTGTTGGCAATAACTCACCTGCTCCTTGTAGAAAGCAGCCTGCCTCTGTCTCCACTACCACATCATTCAGATCAGTGGAGAGAGTGAGAGGAGACTCAATTCCAGCATCAACAAGTGAGGACTCTAGTTGACTTTCACTCTTAACACAAGTAACAGATGCAAAAGGAAACTCTCTTTTCACAATTTCTATTACTGCATCTGTACACATAAATTAATCAACTTCTACATAATATGCTATATACACTGCACTATAGTACACCTACATGTACAATGTGTAAATTATAGTTACATAGACCAAACTGGCATGTAATGGGCACGTAAGTGCACATACATGGCGGCCAGTCTGGGCTATGTAACTATTTTGTTGGATGGCTTTCTACTCATGCATGGATATTACATAAGATATTGCTAAATCACGTACACATAGCTAAAATTATGTACACCTAGATACATGTAGCTGTAAGTACTGTACATGTCGTTGCTGACTTTAATACAATTACCATCCAACAAATTAATGTACTTAGGTAACCTCATGTATGAGAGTGCTTACTACCAGGCATGTATAAAGCTTATTGTTCACCCTAGACCAATTAAACAAACCATTATTAGAGGCACCAATATCTGATCTCAATATAAATAATCTCAAAGACATTATAGTTCCTTCATGATCATGTACTTAAAGTGATGACTATGTTAGCTGTTGTTAACTTCGGTTGCAGAGCCCAGACAGGCATGTATGAGCCCTTACTAGTATAAGTTTCAAATGGGAAGATATGTAGAAAAGTCACAGGTATATATATATATATATGTGGGCGGTTCAAGTAAAAATGGAATGTTATGCTAACGCAGTAGTTTACGGATAATTCAAGTTAAAGATTACGGTATGTTGCCAATGACGTAATTTTGAAATATTGAAAAGGCAGCGTTTAATAGTTTGAGCAACGCAATGGCTCAAAGAACTGAAAAAGCAGCTGCAACCTACCGTTTTGGCCGTGCAAGACGACCCTATGCGAGAGATAGTTCGTGGCATGGGAAGTGGATACGTGCGGTGTTTGCGTTGCGTGTACGTATGAGCCTCATGGACCTGACGTGTTTCAAAGCTTTGTCCATAGCGGTCGAGCACTTACGTATGAGACGAAGAGCTATCCACCCAAAGCCTGCAGACACTGCCTACTATGATTTGACGAAGCAGAACGCGTTTCTTGTTAAATCCGTGTTTGATGGTAAGGGAAATTATGTGTACCATCGTGATTGCATTCATGCAGCCTTTGGTGTGAGTAACCAATGTCTGTCACGGCTCAGAAAAAGTGTTCAAATTGAAACCAATAGTCCTACAGAGTTAGTTAATAAGCAGGAAATCTTTTTACGTAAGGTTTCTCTGATGTTGTGCTCCCTCGAAACTGTGAACAACCAGCCAGAATGTGGCTTGACTCACAGCCTGAAGATGTTCCAGTGCAGTGCAAGAAGCAACCTAGATATCATGGAAATGCTAGGAAAAAATCCAATCGTGCCAAAAGCGATAATATAACCGAGCGATTTCTTCTCTTTGTCGACAGAAATTCAGTTTGAAATGGGTGTAAAGAAGGAAGCTCTGGAAAAACATTCTAATTTGACTGCAAATTCACTCAAATTCGTACTCCTGACAAAAAAGATCCTCAATTTGAATACAAGTATAAGCATAGTGTCCTGTTTGAGTTCAATCGCACTTTGACGGAGGATGGGCTTGAACCAATATCTGTTGGGACTTTTCACAACTGGTTAAAGCAGCATCGTCCGTACATTGGTATATGCCCCTTGATGTCAGACTACTGTGACAAGTGTAAAGAGTTTGAAGAGGAGATATCACGGTGCCAACAGATTATCAACAGGCTAGTTCAAAGTGGGCATGCAACTGAAGGTGAGTTCATTACACACATATATATGCATACATTCATACATGCATGCACACAAGCACTTGCATGCACCCACACGTGTGTATACTTACCCATACTTACCTTTTTTTGCTTCAGAAGAGATTATGGAACAGAAATCGAAACAACTTAAATTTCGAGAAGATCACCACAAACACAAAGATGATGCACAGGATGCTCTAGAGTACTATCGGAAGCATGTAGTCAAAACACGAACAAAGTATGCCCAAATCATTTCCCTTATGAGTAAGGAGCACCGTACCGAGGCTGAGGATTCAATGTTAACAAAGCTTCAGAGTGAGTATAGTGCTTTTGTTGGTGTTGACTACATGATGTCCAAGAACTTACCTTTCTGGGGAGAATCTCCACAACCAGCAAAAACATACTATCAAATGAAGCTTGTGTTTACCTTTTGCCTTGATAATGCAAGAGTCTGTAAGAACATGTACTTGCTGTCCTGGGCACATGAGCTGGTTAATCAAGGCCGATTTGAAAGTGTTTGCAGGATGCTCTAGAGTACTATCGGAAACATGTAGTCAAAACACGAACAAAGTATGCCCAAATCACTTCCCTTATGAGTAAGGAGCATCGTACCGAGGCTGAGGATTCAATGTTAACAAAGCTTCAGAGTGAGTATAGTGCTTTTGTTAGTGTTGACTACATGATGTCCAAGAACTTACCTTTCTGGGGAGAATCTCCACAACCAGCAAAAACATACTATCAAATGAAGCTTGTGTTTACCTTTTGCCTTGATAATGCAAGAGCCTGTAAGAACACGTACTTGCTGTCCTGGGCACATGAGCTGGTTAATCAAGGCCGATTTGAAAGTGTTTGCAGGATGCTCTAGAGTGCTATCGGAAACATGTAGTCAAAACACGAACAAAGTATGCCCAAATCACTTCCCTTATGAGTAAGGAGCACCGTACCGAGGCTGAAGATTCAATGTTAACAAAGCTTCAGAGTGAGTATAGTGCTTTTGTTAGTGTTGACTACATGATGTCCAAGAACTTACCTTTCTGGGGAGAATCTCCACAACCAGCAAAAACATACTATCAAATGAAGCTTGTGTGCGATGTGTTTGGCATTATCGACCATTCTAACCAGGGTAGTCACCACACCTACCTTTGTGATGAGCTTGCTGCTGGGTCAAAAACTTCAGACCATACCATCTCCTTTTTTCAACACTTCATTGATGAACACATTGATAGCTGGGTTCGAAATATTTACCTTTTGCCTTGATAATGCAAGAGTCTGTAAGAACATGTACTTGCTGGCCTGGGCACATGAGTTGGTTAATCAACGCCGATTTGAAAGTGCTTGTTTCTTTATTTAGTTGTCGGGCACACGAAGTTTGAACCTGACAGGCTTTTTACTTCCATTGCTAAGACATTCTACAAAAGAGATGTTTTCTGTATTGAAATGCTCCAAGCTATTTCTGAACTGTACTCGACTAGTTACGTGTTCAAGTCATGTCAAATGATGCAATGGCGGTCCGTTCTAGGTGAAAAATATTGGCATCACTAACCTGCATGACTTTGATGTACATGTATCACAGATCCCTGCCACTTCAGTGCTGAAGTGTAGGAACAATTGCTACAGTGGATCATATAAGACCAGGTCACTAAAGAAACCCCACTACAACGAAGACTGCTGTAACCTCCAATCGTATGAACTCATCTCTCCCACACTTAGTGATGAAAAGCTACAACAGCTTACTGAACAGCATGACCGATACATTAAAGCTGAAGTTGATGGTTATGTAAGACCATCACTCTTAAACACACCTGAAAACCGAAGCTCAACTACTGCTTCTGGTACAACAGCTACTGTTTCCAGCAAGAAAAAACGCTGCTGCCCACTGTGTGATGGCAAAGGTCATGTTCAGACTGGAAAAAAACGCCATTTTTCTGAGAAATATTGCCCAATAGCTGCTAAACAAGCTAAAACCTAATACATGCAGTTGTACTACATGGTAAAAAGAACTTATAAAACTGTATATCCTGTCCTAATGTTTACCATTTTTATGTATGTTATACAGGGCATGTCAAAGTTAATGAATCTGCAAAAAAAACATTTTGGTCGAACATGCGTAAGGTTCCATTTTTAATTGAAAACCACCCACATATATATATATATATATATATATTGGGGAATAAGTATGTGTAGATTATCAGAGTTAAAACCCAGCCCAATTAACATAATCATATGAATGTGCAATTTACTTTGAAAACCTTGTAAGCCACTCTGAAGGATACACCTTACCAGTATCATTGTTGATAGGCGTATAGAAGATTTGGTAGGAGATATTTGGTTGTGAAATAGTCAAGGGATCATCATCATAAGTAGAGAAGCACCTATTCTCTTGCTGAAACCTCCCAACCCTGAACAGTGAAATATATTAGCAACAAGTAACAACAGATTGTGTGTAGTGACTTTAGATTCACCTTTTAATAGGTGGCAATTGTGGAATTTATATGGGATTATATGTAATTACGCCAAGGTCTCACTGAACAGTGGAAGTGCATTAGAAAGCTCATACTTTACAATTGATTGGTAATTGTACAATCATTAGCAGCTGTCTGGATACACCACATACACCCACATGCACAACTCCAGGGAAAATTGTGCAATAGAGGCTAAGGAGTGTCTGAATTACACAGGCAGACAGTGCAGACAGGTGATGTCATACTGTGACAGGTGTAAGCACTGTAGTAGGTGGTCTTCCTTCCTTGGAGCCTATAGGCAACCATTTTCAAGTGCCAGCATGCTCTGCATACTGCTTCTCTATCTTAAGGTCATGCACCCATGATGATGGCAATCAGTATAGTCATACCCTAAGAGGATAAGAACGACGACTAACAGTAACGGTGCCAGTAATTCCACTGCAGTTCCAAATGGACGTCTTATCTGTACGTTCCAAGAAAGATAAATGTACACTTATAAATGTTTACTGTACTATGACCTGTCACGCGATATTTGGTCTGGGGTAAAAAGTGGACCCCCGGTCCAATTTTTGCCTGCGAAAAGTTGTCCGCTCGTACAAAAGCTTGCAGCGCTAGGCGAATAGGCATTGTCTGTGCCCTAGCCGTAGCCCTAGCCCTAACCCTAGCCCTAGCCTTAGCCCTAACCTTAGCCTTAGCCCTAGCCCGGTCCACTTTTGGTTGCCATAATTGGACCCCCGGTCCAGTTTTCGTCCGGTCCACTTTTTGCGTGACAGACCACGTGCATACGTAGGTCTACACGTCAAATGCAACAGACATGTAACGTGACCCTAAGAAATCACAGGCAATGTCACTTAGCAAACTAAATTAGCAGGTAACAAAAAGATTGCGACTGCTCAGTGCAGTTGCAAGCACGTATAAATGTTAATTACTATAACCACACCAAGTGCATACACACACGTCAAATGCAACGGACATGTAACGTGATAGAAATCACAGGCAATATCACTTAGCAAAACTAAACTACATAGATCTAGCACGTAACAAAAAGATCGCGACTGTTATAGCATACGTACACTTCTGCAATCGAACCTGCAATATTACGTTCTTCCAGAGCATCAAGAGAACAGATCTGCCGATCCGAGCCATCTGCACTGATTCGCACAAAATGCTATTTACTGTCTGAGGAAGAACCAGAGGAGGCTGGGACCCTTTGCCAATGTTAAGGTAACTAAATTGGTCAAACTTCTCTTACAGGCTGCGTAGCTTTTATTGATAGGTTGTTTCAACTATATACATCCGCTCAAAAGCACTCGTGCTCTAGTGCAGTCCGTAATTGCATTCCATGCATGTGGCATGCATGCGGGCACTGCAATGGAGCACGATTTCATATCTTTGCTTTTGAGCGTATTTTGTTGAAACAGGAAAAGATGGATACCTAAACAAACATATCAGTTGCTGCATAGGAAGAATAAAAGCTACGCGTAGCCTGTAAGAGAAGTTTGATAAAAGTCCAATTAGTGACCTTATTAATTGACAAAGCCTCCTCTTAACGGCGGCGGGCGCAAAGAGTGCATTCTTTTTATTTGGAGTCATTCGGAGAAGTGTTTCTCCTCCCGGAAATACAGGTGTTTACGCCTGGGCTTTTCACTTTTGCCTTCGCTTTTGCCTTCGCGCAACGCAAATCGTACGCTTCGCTCAACGAAAATTGCGTGCTTCGCTCAACGGAAATTATGTGCTTCTCCCAACGCGCTTCGCTCAAAGGAAATTGTGTGCTTCTACCAGCGGAAATTGTATGCTTCTCCCAACGCTCTTCGCTCAACAGAAATTGTGTGCTTCGCCCAACGCTCTTCGCTCAACGGAAATTGTACGGTGGCCGAGAAGGGCTTTTCGCTTTTGCCTTCGCGCAACGCAAATCGTGCGCTTCGCTCAACGAAAATTGCGTGCTTCGCTCAACGCGCTTCGCTCAACGGAAATTGCGTGCTTCACCCTACGGAAATTGTGTGCTTCGCTCAACTACGGTGGCCGAGAAGGGCCATCCCATCCTTCCATTCTACGCGCGCTTCCATCCTTCTCTCCTTCCATTCTACGCGCGCTTCCATCCTTCTCGGCCACCGTACCTCGTAGCTACCCAGGCTCTCTCTTTCTTCAAGAGCCTGAGTAACGACTATGCTGCGTAGTGCTGCGAACTCGAATACGCGCGCACAAAATAAAAATGGCGTACAACAGAGAGGAAGTCTGTGGGCGTGGCTCTTAGTTGTACTTTATATAACCATTTTTCGGTGAAAGGCACTGCGCCGGCCAAAAAGAAACCAATTTGTGCAAAAATGAAGATAAATACTTAATTAAGCCGATTTTGAGTTATGCCTGTTTACTGAAGAAGATGTTGGAGAAATCGGGTTTTAGCAAAATCACGCATATCATTGTAGCGATGTATTTTACCACCTTTGAGGGTCTTATCGTGTATAGAAACACTCGTAGGCCATGTTATGTTTCTAAAAGGGCTTATAGCTGCCGCGTTGGAGAGTTCTGAGCCGTTACATTTTTTAAGGCTTAATGGGCATGTCGGCGCCATCCCTAGATACATAGAGAGTCTACCGACTCTCTGATAGACATCCCTCCACCCAAGAAATCACAGATGTTGTGTATGGGGGGAGGGAACAATTATGTGTGGTTCAGTTGCAACGTATTTGTTCAACCTCCCAAGAGGTATGTAGGATATCCATAACAAATTATGCCTGTGTATATCAACTAACAGTGATACTCCTTGAATCAGACAATATTATGTACTATACACCTTTTGAATACCAAGACAGGTTATAATCATCAATGCAATCAAGGTATAACCATGTACATGCACTGGTTAAAACAGCAATTTACATTTTGCAGTGATACACACAAAACGTAGGACACCTGGATGCCCAGCCTTGAGAACTGGGATGGTGGGTTAAAGATCTTGCACAGGTTAGTAGTCAACATTGTTAGGTTCTTTATGCTATCTATATGCATATATACAGATATTGATGAATGTCAAACTGGTACACACAACTGTGATCATGTCTGTACTTAACCACTGATGGTTCTTTCAATTGTTCCTGTAACAGTGGATATACACTATCAAGTAATGGAAGATCATGTATAGGTTTACATATACAACTCATGCTTTGTTGTTCTGTTGTTTTTATGATATAGTCAATATACAATGCAGATACCAATGACGTTCTACTAACAATGGATGACGCCAACATGAATGTTTTAACAATGTCGGCTCTTACGAGTGCAGATGTAGAAGTGGACAACAGACGATCATGCACTGGACAACAGACGATCATGCACTGGACAACAGACGATCATGCACTGGTCAACAGACGATCATGCACTGGACAACAGACGATCATGCACTGGTATACTCCACACAGCAGCACCTAGTAATACATTATAATATTATGATATCTTAAATTCCAGATATTGATGAACGTAGCTCAACCAGTACCAATGACTGTTGTCATGTTTGCACCAACACAGAAGGCGTATACACATGTTCCTACAACAATGAATTCATACTAAATGAAGATAGTCATTCTTGTTACTGTGAATACATCCAATTAATGGCAGTTTCTGATCTCAAGGATAACCCAATGGCTACCCATAGGAGAATTTTGAGTGTAAATGGAACATCAAAGTAGCTGCTGGATGGAGAATTGAATTCATAGTCAATAATTCACCATTTGGTATCAATGCCACCATGTACACTGAGTTCTTTGATGGAACTGGTAGGAATACATGAAAGTTCTGTGGTCGTTCCCACTTTTATAATAATTTTAATAGTATGAGACACATTACTACCTCCTCCTCACAAGCAAGAGTAGTGTTCACTGGTAGTGATACTCCCCGTTCAGCCTGTCCTACAGTTCTTACACACTTTGAGGATTAATACATGTGTACAGCAATTAGAAGTCATATAAGCCAGTAACTTGTTTAATTAGTGCTAGAGTAACAGAATATGCTAGAGATAGTAGACTATGTAACAAGGGCAGATCTGAGGGGAGTTGACTGAAACCATTCCCATAAATCCTAATTGATAGAAGAGGATTGCTCCCTCTTAAACACTCATTCTTAGGGAGCTCCATGCAATTGGCTCTAGATCATCTCTCTCTCACTCTATAGATGCTTCTTTCACTCCTGGAGGACAGCAGTGTGAAATCTCCTGAAAAATGCAGCATACACTGGAACTTCAAGTAATAGGTGGTGATAATGAAGCTGTTGCTCAACTGAACATCATTGCATGAAAGAGACACAGACACTGCATTGAGGAAAACTCTTGAACTATGTCTCAGAGTACGTCATGAAGTAGTAGAGGCTCTTAGGAAAGTTGGTGAAAAAAACCCAAAGAAATTGCAAACCAATTCCTGTGTCAAACAATATGAAAGCATGTGTAAGTATGATGTTTACATTGGAACTTCGTCTCCCATCTAATGAAAATGTATGGAAAACAGTGAAGATTTATGATTGCTGTATTATATATACAGCAATCTCATAAAAAAACAAGGATACGAAACAGGAAAAATACAGTCAGTACTAATAGTTTCAACAGGCATAATTCTACAATAAATTAAGCTTTATCTGCAAAAAATACCATACTACAATCACTACTGCTGTAATTAGTCAGTCTCCAAGTCCGCTCTCCACTGTGTCAGCCAGTTCATGCAGGTTGGCTTTACGCAGCGATTCGACAAGCCAGTCCCATGTTACGGCAACACGATTGGTACCTTCCATCCACTTTGTAAACACTGCTGTGTTAATATCAGTAGCATCCTTAAGATGCTGAGTCTCCAGCCCACTTATTATTGCTCCCTTTGCATCATCCAGCAGGAATATTGCCAACTTCCTATATGATGCTCCAATTTGAGTTGTTAGGTCAATATGGTCATTGCCTTGAGGGAAATGCATCAGCACTGGAAGACTTGGTTTACTCCCTGCACACAATCACAATCAAAGGTTTAAAACATGAATGAGGTAATTGCAACAAAAAGCAGTGGTGCTGTTTTCAATAAAAGTGGGAGATGCAGTGGCGTAGCCAGGATTTAGAGAGTGGGGGGGCTCAGCGTCGGAAAAAGTAATTAGTTTTTAATTATTAATTAATTTTTAACCCACGCCCTCATTTGAGAGTTTGACCATGATCGCGAGATTCTGAATTTGCGTAGCTCCAGCAGAAGCTACATGTATACTGTAATGCTGTACTGAGTGACACTATAGCTACTGGACGACTCATTTAGAGGCCCGCTATAAATTATAACGATCTTACTTCGGCGTCTCGTCTTCTGTATGCCAAACGATCGCGAGCACCTAAAGTGAGTAACTATCATGCTTGTCAGGCAAAGCGATGAATAAATATGCATCCACACGCACGCGTGGTAGTTGTCCTTTGAACTACACGATTGTATATAAACACCGAGGTTTGCGCAAGCCGAAGTGCTGCGATTCTACTGTAGCATACATACTGCGAACTTTCTGGGATATGCTGTAGGCTCTATCACTGCTAGTGCGCAACTGAAAGGGGGGTGCTCGAGCCCCCTCTGCCCCCCTCTGGCTACGTCGCTGAGATGTTTTGAACTTGGGAAATAGTGAGAAGATCAGAACCTTCAATACAGAACAACATAGCTATAGTGGCTCCCAACCCTCCACATATAGGACCATTATTAAACATTAACCCTAGCTCACACATATGTGGAAGGATTACTGTAGTTGGTCTCTGCGTGTTTGTGTGTGTGTGTGTGGGGGGGGGGGGGGGGTCTATAAACAAAGGTATGTACAAGTGGTGTTGTACAACTTGTGTTGTGCAACTTAGTGGCTGATTGCTGATTGTGATTGCTGTCAATTCCAAACATTAATATGTTGACAGGTATCATAATAGTAATAGTATCCTCAAACAGAAGAGTTAGGTAGGGGGGGGGGTCTATAAACAAAGGTATGTACAAGTGGTGTTGTACAACTTGTGTTATGCAACTTAGTGGCTGATTGCTGATTGTGATTGCTGTCGATTCCAAACATTAATATGTTGACAGGTATCATAATAGTAATAGTATCCTCAAACAGAAGAGTATTCTTGGCAGCTGGTTATGCTGCAAGTTCAGAGATTGCAATAAGCACAATATGGTGTTAGGCACCATCGTCACATTACAAGTTTTGAGAGACTACTTATCTACAGGTGCTCTGTTGAACACAAAGAAGAGATACAGGAGCTCAAATACACTGCTTGTCTTTCCTTGTGCTTTTTGGGGTGCTGTTTGTGTCCAAATCTTTTTCTGAGGGATATTTAGATTAATAGCAGATAGAGATGTGAAATATTTCATGAAGGTAAAACTGTTATAGCGGACACTTAGTGAATCTCCTCCTCTTTGCCACTTCACTGTGGACATTCAGTAATCCCCCTCCTATTTGATGCTTCACTATTGACATTAATTTATTTATTAATTTATTAATTTTAGTAAACACCCTACAGTATATGCCTTAGTCTGGTTCCCAATTCAATACTATAAAGAGAGTAAAAACCTTTCCATTAAAATGTTGAAGGATGTAGGGATGACAGTGCCAAAAAGTAGAGAAACAAGTGCAGTATATAAGCAGCAAGACAGGGGATGAGGGCAGTAAGCAAACTTAGTAAGTGCGGGTGATGGATACTGACGAAAAACCTAACAAAACATAGCCAATCAACACCAACACAAAACGCAGTTACACTAACTGATTTGCTGCACACATAGATTCTATATTGCGAGCGCTTGAATACGTGCACAAAATAAAAATGGCATACAACAGGGAGGAAGTACAGTGGGCATGGCTCTTAGTTGTACTTTCTATAACGATTTTTGGTGAAAGGCACTGTGCCGGCCCAAAAGAAGCTGATTTGTGCAGGAATGAAGATAAATATTTAAGCCGATTTTGAGTTATGCTTGTTTACTGAAGAAGAAAATGTTGAAGAAATCGGGGTTTTAGCAATACACGCAAATCATTGTAACGATGTATTTTACCAGCTTCGAGGGTCTTATTGTGTATAGAAATACTCATAGGCCATGTTATGTGTCTAAAAGGGCTTATAGCTGTCGCGTTCGAGAGTTCTGAGCCGTTACATTTGTTAAGGCTTAATGGGTGTGTAGGCACCATCCCTTGTATGACCAACGCCTTTTCTCACATTTCCATTCACCTGCACTAACACAGGAAAATGCCTGCATGAATACAGGAAACAGTCAGCATTGAGCGTTTACTCAGTGGACACGTGCATGTACACTGCACAAGTCCATGATCACACTGTATAAGACCGTATGGGACCAATTATAAAAACAGACTTTCCGTTTATGATTGGTCCCAATGCAACAACGGATTTAATGTGTACTATGCCTATTGTTGCCCGTATTCATAGAGGCATTTTCCTGTAGAAGCTATAGTAATTCCACCGACCCATCTAACTTTTGCCTTGCCTCACACATGCTCTTATATACTGGAAGGTCTAGGAACCAGACTAAGGCATATGTGAAGGTAAGCAAAGGTACGTAAATGTCAATGGTGAGTCAGCAAAAAGGAGGGGATTTACTAACTATCCATGATAAGGCAGGAAGGAATTTAGTAAATGTCCCAGGTGTGGTGACTTAGAGGAGGGGATTTACTAAATGTCTAGGTGAGGCAATAGAATAGGTGGATGCGGATGGTGAGGCAGGAAATAGGAAGCTAAATGTCTGGGTGAGATGGCAAAAAGGAGGGAATTTGGATGGTGGGGCAGGAAATACAATGGAATGTAAATGTTGACAGTAGGGGATTTACTAAATGACCAAGGATGTCCATGAAACAGATTTGATTCCACTAAAGAAATCCCACCACAAATCCTTTGGAGAACTACTATCACTCTAAATTTCCCTTAGAAATAGATTTTGACACACACAAGCACGGCCCCAGGGCTATTGCATGTGCATTTACAATGTAGGTAACTTTGTTAAGCAGTAATAATTGCATGAGTCATGCATTTTTTTAGTATCACAGTAAACTTACCACGTGAAATTTTTGCAGGAATTAACTTGGGTTTTTTCTCCATTACAGAATCAGTGACTGGCTTTTGCTTATCTGCAATGATGTAAGAACATATTAATGGCACAGATAGGTAGTCAGACAATATTTTCAGTGGCAGACATGGGGGGTGGGGGTGGTAGGGGGGCTCTACCCCCTCCCCTTTATGTACAGGTGCCCACATATGTATGTATACATGCATGTGGCACTCTCTTGCACCCACAGAGTGTACCAAGCCACTTTAATCACCTCTGACCCAATAGACTCTATTTGTCCACATGGTGATCATGGAAGGAGTCTTTGCTTACTTCCTGGTCTCAGGCTCTAATGAGGTAATGAAGAGCACTGAAGTGCTCTTGGAGTGTATATAACGTGTGCACACGCCAATCTTTGAAAGCACATGCGTTATTGAAACACATTCTAGTTACGTGTAACGGGAAGTATACGAGCAAAAGACAGAGAACAAAGAGAAAGATGCTTGCTACATGTACCTTACATCGAGTCATATTTCAGGTAGTGTTTAGCCTATTGCTAGCCTTTCTAGAAGGCTCTGCCATTGAAAAAGTGCGTGGAATGTCCCTTGTAGGCTGTCACAGTAAGCAAAATGATGCCATAACTTTTAAATGAAGCATCTATTCCAAAATGTCTTCTTATAATAACCTGCTCCGTGTCACGCCAAAGCCATTGGTACTTTCCTTTCAACGTGTAAGCTTACCGTCTGAGAAATAGTCAGACAGACAGACAGACAGACAGACAGACAGACAGACAGACAGACAAGTACAGTAACCCTCACTGTGCATGCACACCAAGGGTTAACCACACCTGCTGGTCAAATGTACCGTCTTTTTGCATTAGACTGCACTATCTTGTGTTCATTCTGTTATTTCCTTATTAAGTTATGGTTGTCATGGAATATCAACTCAAATGTATCTCATATCGAAGATATAATTTGTATATGCCTTTATGAGTCCAGAACATACATGTACATGTATGATGCAATTTCAAGGCATTGCTTTCTGCTAATACTATACTGAGTAAGGAGTGTAGTTAATATTTACCAATTGCTCCATTTCTGGACTCAGGCTTTCCAGGTGATGCCCCATCGCTACCTGCAAAAACATGAAAGGCACTAAAATGCTAACCCTTGACAGAGTGCTGCTGTATAAATATGCAGTAACCACATGCACGCATGCACTCAAAGTATAAATGCATGCGTGCATTATTTACGTGAGATCGAGAGACTGTGAGAAAGCTGGCAGTGGCGTGGTACAAGGCCTAATAAATTGCCTTCATGTAACTTCCGATGCGTACAAATGGGCAGAATCTGGTTGAAGTAAGCCAATGCTAATTAGCTTGTTCATTTGGTTTTCACACTATAACTCTTGAATGTAGTTCATTTATGAAAATCATCAGTTTTAAATCAAGCCAGTGAAGCACTGAACCTGTTTCCGTCGCTTTTTGATGGTCTTCTTGTTGTGACAGAACAAACACACACACACAGACAATGTACTGTAACTCTTAAAAACAGATTACTTTAGTGTATTCGGCTAGAAAAATACTGCTCATGACACTTACCTGAAATTTTCTTGGACAATGATTTTGCCAGCCTTTGATTGTTACCTCCAGCTTTATGCCCTACTGAATCGACCAGCAACTGCCACGTCCGTGGCAGATGTTTATTTTCACTTTGCAGCAATGCCTGAAACATCATTCTCTCGCTTTCCTTGGCAGGCTTTCTGGACAACCGAATTCCCTCTAGGTCAGCCACAGGGGTACCAAGAGAAACGCCCATTTGATACCAGCGAGGTGCCACCTTGCCTTCCAGCATATTGACGATGTGCATTACTGCACTATCAATATCACCACTGTACCTTTCCACTGTGTACAAAAGTGAACAGCAGAGAAGTACAGGCATACTCAAATACTTGTCTACACACAGACCTACTAGGGAGTTGCTATACAGACTCTCTATGTGTAGGGAGGACATTGCATACCCATTACTCTTATATTGGCCTTAACATGCAAAACTTGAAACTCACAAACACTGCACTTATAAGCTGCTCTACAAATGGTTCTCTATACTCTCAAAGTTTTATTTCCACACAAGACTACTGCTTTATGGTGCATGCATAATTCTAGATTATATTTGTACTCCGATATAGTAAATGATGGTTATAGCTACAGTAACTGGCTTTGCAGATAGTAGGTATAGTCTCAGAAGAAAGGGTCGAGGATTTGCTAGCCACCTTGCTCCTATGCTCTTGTGTACAACGATGCACGTATATTGGAGCATGTTGCTAAACCCAATTGCAAAAGGTGTTAAAGGAGGTACAAATGATGATCTCACGCAGTGCCAAAATAATAAACCAAGTGCAGTATGCAGGCAAAAGTGAAGGATGATGAAAGGTGTAATGTGTGCTTTAAATGATTACACTTACTTATAGATGTAGTGCTGGTAGTTCTGGCCTGTTCTATGGGCTTGAATGTACACATTACTGCAAGGAAAGAAATGAAGCAGGCATCCTTGAAGAATGTACTACTATCGATAATGCATGGCATTGTGGGGAGAGCATTAGTGACTAGCCGTCTCCCGAAGTGACAATATGCCACTTGGTCTCAATAAATCATGTTACATGTAGACTCATATCCATTACCAGGTTTGCAAGCATTGTCCGATCCTACTTCCCCCCATTCCTTGTGTTTCACTTGCATGAATGTCCTATTCCCCTCCTTCTCTGGGTGTATATGTATGTGTAACCAGCCAAGCAAGCCTAAATGGCTGCCACATGATTTTGTGCATTTACAAACAGGAAGATGTACATGTATGTGGTTTGACACATGGGAACCACACCATCAAGGTAGGGTATATCACTAATGCCCGCCCCAATATATTGAAAAGTTATTACCTCGGAATGATTGTGCTACATCACTGGCAAGTACTTGATGCCCACCGCCAGCTGGCCGGAAAATAGCTTCTATCAGTTTCCTCCATGACACATCAGGTGTCTTCAACCAGTCCTGCAGAGCTAGTACAAGGCAATCATCCACCGATGTCCCATTTATTTCAATCTGGTCAAGACCTTTAACCCCCAGTTGCAGGCAAAACCCATGCCATTTGGGAGCCAAAGAGTGCAGTCCACGGAATAGGAAGGGAAGGTCATCATCCTCTAAAATGGATAAAAGATAATAGCTACATGTACATATTCTTTACTGTCCAAAAATAAAAATAAATTATGCCCAAACCTCCATGCTCCACCACTGCATATTTTAAATAAAGTTGGAATTACCCTGTAGCTAATAATGCATCTCTAAGATACAAATGCAAGCCAAGCACACATTACAGCCCGAATGCGTGTATATGTATGTGTACTCAGATTACTAGGTAAAGTGGAGTGGTGCTATACCATACCAGAAGCCTGCGATGCATGGACCATTAACTAAATTAATGAGGCCATAATTCATTGATTATTGGTTTCATCAGTCACCCACATGAATATTTGGTTATCACCATTATTTAATTACGGCATTCCGATGACTCAATTAGGGAGTGTCACATGATCTGCCAGTTTCTGAGTTTAACTCTGTAAATTATAATATTATGGCTCTGACGAACTTATCAGTTTGCTGTCAAAATGTAAAATTAGATGTTAGTTTTAAGCAGTGTTCTAGATATAGTGTTTGTGTGCATAGCACTCCGTATTGTGTCTCTAAGTGTTTGCATACCTGTGGTTTACATACCGAGTTTGCATAAACCCGGATGAGAAACTATTAATTACATTGTAAACGGCCTGATCATGAACAAGGATCACAGAAAAGCAGTGAACTCTAGAACAATCACAGTACGTGTGCATAGCTGCAGAAAAGGCAATCTACAGTAATATACCTCTACCGTGACGAGTTTGAATATCCCGCTGGCCTGACAGATCTATACAAGCACACATACATGTACACGAACTATAGTGTAAATAACAAACCCAGTTCATAGTCCTCTTCATCCTGGTCAGTCACCTTGGCGAGTAGTTCTGCCAACTTTTCGTCGGCTCTAGCTGTAAAGGGTAAGTCACTTATTTCAACGGCTTGCAATACCAGACCCCCAGTCCTACATGCTCAATCCTCGCTAGATCCCTTAACAAACCATACGGAAAACTTACACATTGCGCTGCTTGTTATCTTAGATGTCTAACTAATTACACCTTCGCAAAACAAAGTTATATACCAACTGCCAAAATGATACAGGAAACGGTCCTTCCCCAGGGAATGCCCCGGGAAGAATACGCCATTACTTATTACATAATAATTACAGTTTTGCATTTCAGGTCATTTAGTGTATGACACATATGATAAGGGCTTGTTTGATCTGTTCTGCTAGATAGGATCTCTTGCCATCCACCAGCAAATCCAGATCCAGGTGATGGACTGTCTCCATTGCCTGATATCACATGGCTTGAGAGCATGCTGGGCCTCAATCAGGGACAGGTGGGATCCTAGATAATCAAAGTTGCGGAGAACACCAAATGCTTTCCTATCTGGAGAGAGTGACTTGATTGATGACTTGATAGTTATGTTTTCATCACTTGTTTTGAGCATAGTGAGGTCTTGTAGGCCGGGGCAAGAGTCTAGATGGAGGGAATATATACTATATATAATTATAATATGCATGAAAAAACATGTGTGACACATAATTATAACATGACTTCATCCATGAGATGCTTAGAAAGAAAGGCAAGGCAACACAACACAACAGAAAGACAAAACAACACGACACAACTCGCAAGGCAGCTATTTTTTAAAGATAAAATTAGCTGCCTCGGGTGGGACTCAAACCCACGACTGTCCACTTTCTAGGCGACACTCTTACCAACTGAGCTACCGAGGCAGCTCAGCTGGCTGGGCTTGAATCACATATACAAAAGAAAGCAACCAAAGCACCTCAACCAAAGCATCACAAACCAGATAGTATAAAGGACATGCTATACACATCATCATATTTGCATATACAAGACTGTAAAGAATGCATGATTGTGAACAACACACCTGGAGACTTAAATGGTTCAGTCTTGTTTTGATCTGAGGAAGTTAATTTAAATCTGTAGGAGAGAGATATCCCGTGTACATATACCTGCTCCTATGCATGTGTGCTGTATATGTTGTTAGTTTCTGGGTTTAATTTCTCTGTTACGTAGCTATAGCTGTACAAAATGTTGTTCCATGTAGCTATGTAGCTAAATGTACTTGTATGTTTCTTTCACCAATATGGTCAAAGGTGGAAATTCATCAACCGAAAAAGAGTGAAGGGGGGAATAGTGAATTAATTTCTGGATTCCCAAGGGGAGCAAAGAGTTTAAAGGGGGGATGGCCCACCTAAAGCGAGACAACCCCCTCCCTACAGTTACATGCCATCATCCCCTGTCTTGCTGCATATACATTTGTTAGAGGACATAGATCTAGTGCTACAAAAAACAGGCTTACCTCAAACTTGCTCACTTTAGTTTTGGCATAAAACGACTTATTTCTCTCCCGTACATGATTCTTCACCATCGGAATCTTCCTACGTACGTAGGACCCTTCTTCAATGAGAACAGCAAGGTTCTACTAGCACTTCCGTGTAGTTGAACACCATTTCCTCATTGATGATTGCAAGGTAATGTGATTGTTTACGATTGCAATTATATGAAGAAGGTTCGTTTGGGGATCTCAACGGACATTACGTGGTTAGGCAATAGTAAGTGGTGCAGTTACAGCATAGGCAATCAGGGGCGCCGGAATCTCTGAAGCATCTCTGAAGCATTGGTCCTTCGAAAAGCTAGGGTAATTAATTATTCATACTTTTCTGCGCATGCGCAAGCTCAGCTCGGCACTACGTCTCCACAGAATGCTAGCCTCGGTTCCAGGCCTTCCCGCGAGCATTTAGGTAGACGTTAGTAGACGCCTGGCGGTGTGGCGTGTCCGGGTACTACAGACGACCTAATGTAGCAACTCTGGCGTGTGGTGTTTGCTCAAGAGTCGGGAATACATGGATCGTCCATTGAAGACCATCACTTGCTCCTTAGTACACGCATACACAAAGTGCCACACCGCCAGGCGTGTATACCTAACGTCTACCTCACGTGACGTTTTCGCCCAGGCCTTCCCCGACTTTCAATGTTTAATCAGCGCGTAATGAAACGCTTGCAGGGACGCGGGGAAGGCCTGGAACCGAGGCTAACAGAATGCATAGGCGTCGCCCCTTAGAGTAGGCGTGGTCAAGTATTTAGCGCTAGTCGATGTTGTCGAGCGATCGCAATCGCGTTGCTGTACTTGGCATGGATTACGAGCAAGAGAATTGTCTAGAACGTAGAGTATATAATCAGCAGCGTTGTGGTATACGTGCGGTAGGGGCGTGTCTGGAAAATTTTGGCGTGCGCAAAACATACCACGAGTGTAGCCTCGCGGAGCCAGGCCCTTCTCGGGGTAGGAGAAGGCCTGGTGAATTGCCTATACGCCACTTGTTCTCGTTGCAGGAATTCCTGTCAGATTGCAGGATTTTGCTACGTCACGTATGCGCCGCCTACGCTTTTTTTGTTGTCTTTGACCTCTGTGTGTGCAACAGATCCAAGATGCAGCCAGTGCAGCCAGGGATCAACTGTACTGTACGGACCCAACGCGTAAATGACTTCGGAACCTCTCCGAAGGTAAGGGCTAGAAGCTTGTGGCTAGGGCTTGGGACTAGGGCTGAGGCTAGGGGCTACGGCTAGGGCTAAGGATAGAGGCTAAAGCTAAGGCTAGAGGCTAGGGCTAAGGGTAGGGGCTAGGGCTAAGGCTAGAGGCTAAAGCTAAGGCTAGGGGCTAGGGCTAAGGGTAGGGGCTAGGGCTAAGGCTAGAGGCTAAAGCTAAGGCTAGGGGCTAGGGCTAAGGCTAGAGGCTAGAGCTAAGATTAGGGGCTAGGGCTAAAGCTAGAGGCTAGGGGCTAAGGCTAGGGGCTAGGGGCTAGGGGCTAAGGCTGAGGCAAATATACGGCGCCGTGGGGTGCGGAACATTATATCTGCCCTAACCCTACCTTCTAGCCTTACCTTATACCTTCGGAGAGCTTCCGAAGTCATTTACGCGTTGGATCCTGCAGTTGGAGCATAAACAGACTGACTCCACGTACACACGTATCCCTACTGTGACTCCCCCGCATGTTCGTGGGTATTACGCAATGTTATGATATTGAGGTTCTCCTCCCCCGAGAAGGCGCGGCTCCGCAAGGCTAACCACGAGTGCACATGCGCGTCGACGGCGGTTTTCGCGAGCGAATAATGTTGAATACATGAGCTGCGTCAACACTGGTACCGCAGTCGCGGTACCTGCGGTACCGGCTCCGGCGCCCCTGGGCAAGGGTTAGAACATGCAACAATAACAACATGAGATATAGGGATAAGGGTAGCCTATGAATGTCACTATATCGTTGCATGATATCATCCCTGCCTTGCACATTGCACCTTGTTTCCTTGATTTTGGTACTGTCATCCTACATCACTGTGCAACAGCCCAGTTTAGCTAGTAGTAGGGCCCACTTTATGTGCATTTGTGCAACCCCCACCACTTCTGCTCTAACAGCCGCAAATGCAAAATAAGGAAGGTCTCTTAGTTGACCTATTAACCCTCGGCGCGCATGCGCAGGAGGGTTACAGTAGTTGGGTCTACGTGTGTGTGTGTGTGTGTGTGTGTGTGTGTGTGTGCCGGGGGAGAATCCAATCACACCTCCTCGCGGTCCCCCGGCGGAAACAGCAGTATGCTGGCTAACGTGATTGGTGTCTCGGTGTCCTATCCTTACGGTATCATGTTCTGACGTTGTCAGTGGCCGTTAGCGAGGCATCGAGGCTTGCACTGCAGTGGTGTTGCGAGCCCTCAGTGCGCAATATCCTAAATATGCACAAGAAGCTGAGCAAAGCAGCTCCTGGCCGGGCTGGACCTGGGCCAAAGCAAGGGCATGGTCAACGACGGAGGAAGCAATGTCCTCTGAGGGTGGGATGCTGGAACATGCGGACACTGGTGGAGTCAGAAGGTCCCATCGAGACAAGTGTAGCCAGGCCAGGTGGTAGGGGAGTTCCTGTTGAACGCAAGGCATCCCTAATGGTAGGAGAGCTGAAGAGATATGGAGTGAATGTGACTGGGATCAGCGAGACGAAGTGGTTTGGGCAGTCTGTCTACGATATTGAGGACTTCACCATTATACACTCTGGTCGACATGTGCCGGACGAGGCACCACTACACAGGAGCGAGGGTGTGGGCATTGTGCTTGACACAGCCATGGCAGCCGCTTGGAGGGAAGCCGGTGAAGAGTGGAAAGCAGTGAGTCCAAGGGTTGTCAGGGCTAGGCTCAAACTCAGTTCTGATATGAGGCACCCCACCTACATGTACATGACTATCGTCAGTGTGTATGCACCTACCTTTAGATCATCGGCAGAAGAGAAGGAGAGGTTCTACTCTGACCTCCAGCTTACACTGGATGAAGTGAGTCAGCAGGATTTGCTGATGTTGGTCGGAGACTTTAATGCACGGGTGGGCAGTGAAGGGCCAGAGGGTAACCGGGATGTTTGGAGCGGAGTGAGGGGGCCTCATGGGGTTGGGGAGATGAACGAGGCTGGTCGTGACCTACTGTCCTTCTGTGCACTGAATGAGCTGGCCATTATGAACACCTGCTTTGAGAAGAAGAGAATACATAAGTTCACGTGGCAGCATCCTGGGAACAAGAAATGGCACTGCATTGATTACATCATAATGCGACAGAAGCAGAGAAGGTTTTGCTGTGATGCTGGAGTGATCTGTTCTGCAGATTGCTGGACAGATCACAAGTTCTTGTGTGCGAGGATCATGCTGAAGATGTCACCTAAGCCAGCGGCTGGCAAACCTAGACCCAGGTTCGCTGTATCCAACTTGACTAACCCTGCAGTGAGAGAGGCATACAGCGACACAGCGCTGAGGGAGGTGAGCAGAGAGTGGAATCCTGAGGCAGATGGAGAGAGGAAGTGGAATGATATCAAGGAGGGAATGAACAAAGCGGCAGCACAGGTCCTGGGGCAGGTGAAGAGGCGCCAACCTGATTGGTTTAGGGATAACCAGCAGGCCATTGAACCTCTCATCAGTAAGCGGAATGCTGCGTTCTCGAGATGGTTGAGATCCCAAAGCCCCAGAGACAGACAGAGATATGTGGAAATGAGAAGAAGGGCGGCTCATGAGGTAAAGCATTGCAAGAATGTGTGGTTCCAAGAGAAGGCAAAGGAGGTGGAGAGAGCAGTGAGAGCTGGGAAGGGTGGCTGGAAGGAACTGAGGGAACTGCAGCGAGGGAGAGCTGGTCTACGCCCAGTAAAACCCCGTGCCATCAGAGATGGGAGTGGCAGTCTGTGCACAGGCCGTGACAGTGTGCTACAGCGTTGGCATCAGCACTTCCAGGGGGTCCTAAATGTCCAAAGCAGCTACGACATCCATGCAATTGAAGAAGTGGAGGGCTACCCAGAGAGGAGTGAGCTGGCTGACCCCCCAACTGAAGAGGAGGTAGTGGAAGCCTTGAGGAAGATGAAGGTGGGGAAAGCTGGTGGCAAGAGTGGCATTTTACCTGAGATGGTAAGAGGGTGTGCGGGTCAACTGATGGATTTCATCCTGGATATGTTCCACACGGTGTGGTCAGAGCAGAGAGTGCCACATGACTGGCGAGATGCCCTGTTGGTGCCAATCCCAAAGAAGGGTGACCTCTCCTTATGCGACAATTGGCGCGGAATCAGCCTGCTGGATGTGGTGGGAAAGGTGTTTGCGAGGGTCATACAGGCAAGGCTTCAGAGTGTTGCTGAGGAAGTTTTGCCAGACTCACAATGTGGGTTTCGAGCTGGAAGAGGATGTGCAGATATGATCTTCTGTGCCCGGCAACTGATGGAAAAGGCCAGAGAGCACAACACCTCCCTCTACCTGCTGTTCGTAGACCTTCGCAAGGCATATGATTCCGTTCCAAGGGAAGCGCTATGGAAGGTACTAGGGAAATATGGCATCCCTCCCCCTCTTGTTAACATCATCAGATCCCTGCATGAGGGTATGAAAGCTGAGGTCACAGTTGATAATGCCTCCACTCCAGAGATAGAGGTGACAAATGGCCTCAGGCAGGGGTGCACCATTGCTCCCACACTCTTCAACCTCTACTTCAATTTGGTCATGGATCAGTGGCGCAAGAGAGTCCAACCCTTTGGAGTGGAGGTCCTCTACAAGTGTGGTGGAAAGCTGGTAGGCGAGAGAACGAGGAGGCCAGTGAAGGCTACAGTCACTGAGCTCCAGTTTGCGGACGACGCTGCCCTGGTGGGCTCATCGAGAGAAGAGATAGAGAGAGCAGCTGAAACACTGGACAGGGTGGCTACAGAGTGGGGCCTAACACTCAGCCTTTCGAAGACAAAGCTCCTGATGACGGGAAAGTGGAACGAGGCTGACATCCAACCCATCATAGTCAGAGGAGAGCCAATCGAGGCTGTCAGTCAGTTCAGGTATTTGGGGTCAGTAGTGGAGTCCCACGGGGAGGTCTTGAAAGATGTGGAGGACAGAATCGCCAAGGCATCAAGAGCATTCGGCGCACTGTGCAAGCCTGTGTTCCAGGACAGCAGCCTCTCACTAAGGACGAAGAGGATGGTGTATCGTGCCGTGGTCATGGGGGTGTTGCTGTATGGTTCAGAGGCTTGGACGAACAAACGGGCTGCCACCTCCAAACTTGAGTCTTTTAACAACAAGTGTCTCAGGCGTGTTCTTGGTATCACCAGGGCACAGCAGCGTGTCAGTCACATCACTAGTGCAGAAGTGAGGAAAAGGTTTGGCATTGAGGAGCTGCTGGAGGATGTGATAGCAGCCAAGAGACTGCGATGGATCGGCCATGTTGCCCGAATGGACGACACACGACTGCCAAAGCAGCTTCTGTTTGGCTGGCTCCCTCACCGCAGACCTGCCCATGGGACCAAACAACGGTGGAGAGACAAAGTGAGGAAGGATCTAAAGACGTTTGGAATTGATGAGGGGAGGTGGTTCCATGTGGCACAGGACAGAAGGGAATGGAGAGCGCTGTGTAGGGAGGGCCTTGTTGAGATCACGGAGCATAGGCAGGAGAGAATAGTGAATAAAATGCGTGCTGCTACTGCTGCCGCCCCCTCAGCACATCCTACCTCGCCACTGGTATGTCCGACTTGCTCCAGAGCCTTCCGAAGAAGGCAGGACATTGCACGACACAAGTGTGTGACGACTCGCCCACGCAAACGCACTTGGACAGGCCCTACTGGAGCTGCCTGAGCTCAGTCTGCCACTTTGTGGCAGAAAAGCATCACCATTATTGGTGGCTTTCTTTCAAGGTTCAAGGTGTGTGTGTGTGTGTGTGTGTGTGTGTGTGTGTGTGTGTGTGTGTGTGTGTGTTGTGTGTATGTGTGTGTGTGTGTGTGTGTGTGTGTGTGTGTGTGTGTGTGTGTGTGTGTGTGTGTGTGTGTGTGTGTGTGTTTGTGTGTGTTTGTGTGTGTCTGTGTGTCTGTCTGGTAAGTCATATCTCACTTCTGGAGCGTCTATTCGTCCTGAAAATACTGTCACGTACCCAGCGGGTAACGAAGGTAAAAAAATTGTGGGGTTTTCTCTGAAACCGCTCCGTTGCAGAGATCCAGCACTGCTCCGTTGAAAGCATACGTACCTGTGAAGATAGGAGATCCTAAGCAGCAGAGTAATACACGTTGCATTAAAACAGTAGCTATGTTCAGAGATACTGATTGTTGTCAAAAGGCATGTCAAACTAGAGAAAACCCATTCCACTTGCAAATATACCCCCAGCTGAAATTTAAAGAGAGGAGTGATGTTTGTCTCAAACAAGCCCAACTGATGAGGTACTGCACACAGCCTTGACAAAGGCAGCCACTCCTGTGTTATCAGCAAAATCATCCTCTGTTTGGAAAGTGAAGAAAACACTATCAATTACTTTCGTTCTTCCAACTGATTGTCCATGTAAAATGTTATAACTAAATGTGTTAATCATTCATTAGTATGTTCACAATCTACACACCTCATTGTTAATATCTGAAATGAGGAAGCATCTGGCATGTTGGAATAGCTAGTATTTCCAGTGAAAACATGCAGATTCACCCTACTGTGTTCATCCACTCAACAGTATCTTCTTCAAGGATGAGTGGATTGGGGTTGTCCACAGGATAATTTGCCGTTTTATGCAAACATTGAGCAATCTCATAAAAAAACAAGGATACGAAACAGGAAAAATACAGTCAGTACTAATAGTTTCAACAGGCGTACTTCTACAATAAATTAAGCTTTATCTGCAAAATATACCATACTACAATCACTAATGCTGTATATAATTAGTCAGTCTTCAAGTCCACTCTCCACTGTGTCAGCCAGTTCATGCAGGTCGGCATTACGCAGTGATTCGACAAGCCAGTCCCAGGTTACGGCAACACGATTGGTACCTTCCATCCACTTTTTAAACACTGCTGTGTTAATATGATTAGCATCCTTAAGATGCTGAGTCTCCAGCCCACTTATTATTGCTCCCTTTTCATCATTCAGCAGGAATATTGCAAAATTCGTATATGATGTTCCAATATCAGTTGTTAGGTCAATATGGTCATTGCCTTGAGGGAAATGCTTCAGCACTGGAAGACTTGGTTTACTCCCTGCACACAATCACAATCAAAGGCTTAAAACATGAATGAGGTAATTGCAACAAAAAGCAGTGGTGCTGTTTTCAATAAAAGTGGGAGATTTTTTTGAACTTGGGAAATAGTGAGAAGATCAGAACCTTCAATACAGACCAACATAGCTATAGTGGCTCCCAACCCTCCACATATAAAACCCATTAATTAAACATTAATTAACCCTAGCTCACACATAGCTGTGTGTATGTGTGGGTCTATAAACAATGGTATGTACAAATGGTGCTGTACAACTGTGTTGTACAACTTTGTGGCTGATTGCTGTGGATTCCAAATATTAATATGTTGACAAGCAGTATTGTTGCTTCATAATAGTAATAGTATCGTCAAACAGAAGAGTATTCTTGGCAACTGGTTATGCTGAAAGTTCAGAGATTGCAACAAGCACAATATGCCTGTTAGGCACTATCATCGCATTACAAATTTTGAGAGACTACTGTGCTGAACATGCATTAAAGTGCATAACCCTTGGCGCCACACGTGCGCGAATCCTGAAAAGTGCACATGCTACTGAAATGCGTGTAATGGGAAATATACGGAAGATTTATGGGCAAAAGACGGAGACTAAAGAGAAAGAAGCTCGCTTCCTTACATTGATCGTTTAGCCTATTGTTTTAAGAGCTTTAGAAAGCTCTGTCGTCGAAATGTTGCGCAGAATACCGCTGCAATATCGCTGTAGGTAAGTAAATAATGCCCTAACTTTTGAATGAAGCGGTTTCAGAGAAAACCCACAAATTTTTGACCTCTGTTGCCTGCTGAGTACGTGACAGGACGAATAGACACTCCAGAGGTGAGATGTGACTTAACACACAGACAACTACTGTGGGGGCCAGAAAACTAAGCGATCCCTGGACAGCACTGTTTTGAGCTTACTAGCTCTCATCAGCAGGGAATACGCACAACTTGACTAGCACACCACTGGTTTATATACGCAAGGCACACCAGAACACTAGTGGTTCAGCGGTTTCAGAACTAATGAGATTCATCCACCACATCATTACCTACATAGTGCCTTGCTGTGACCAAAGCAATAATCTGGGCAAGGCCCGTTACTCAAAAACCACCAGTCACGTAAATATACATATAATTATGTAGATGCACTAAGGCTGATCAGGATAGTGTGTCATGCTACATGTACATATATATATATTTATTGTACTTTGTGTGGGCGAATCAAAGGCACCGCCAGTGCTGTATCCGTCATACAGCACAGTTTACGTGGAGGCGCGCGCAATACAGCACGGCACGTGATAACGGTGATACTTTCAGCCTTTCTTACACAAGAAAACAAGGCCAGTAAGATGCAAAGTACAACAAATCAATTAAAGCACGGAAGGAAGTGCTGTACGTGCAATAATGGTACTCGGGGTGGTTTTGATAGACCATACAGCACTTGGCTACGTCTTGTGCTGTATTGACCACACGTACAGCACTTCCTTCCGTGCTTTAACTAACACATATATTTGAGGACAAGACCCTCTACGAAATCTACGAGGGTCGCTTGGGAGAGGACGAGGCTGTCTGAGAGTTACTCAATGAAAACACCACACTCAGTTTTACATCTATCACTACTTTACCTCTGGACACACGAAGAGAGGGAGGGAGGGTGGAAGGAGAGTGTGGTTCTGGCATCTCCCTCTTTGGCTTTTTACTGGTAATTGCTGGTAGGCTAGGGTTCTCACCTGATATGCAAGGAACATAAAACACCAGATCATTCTAACTCACAGACACTACTGGTATTAGTCTGACATCTCCATTTGAAAATTAAATACTCATGAAGCATTACTGCCATCAACTACACACCCACAATCATGGGCAGATCCACACATACATATACACACAGGCAAACCCTTACCATCTGTTCCTCCCTCATTAAGGAACATAACTTATCATCCCTTTGCCTCTCAACTCCAGCCAGCTGCAGATTCTCAGCCGAGGAGTGAAGTTGACTAGGGCACGAGTTATCACTGTACAGTTTTTGTTTACGCGCATCCCAGACACATACAACATATTCCTTCACTAAGCTGAGTAAATCGTCAAAGTCGTATTCCCAAAGCTCACTTCCTAATACATATGCTGCTTGTCTATGAACACTTTAGAGTGTGTATCCCTGCTGGAGCATAGTATTGTTCAATGTACATGTACACACATCAGCAATATTACGCTTCAGTAGGGATAGATACTCTAGAGGTTGTTAATTGACTCAAATGGAGATGCTATACAACACAGATACTCAGGGCGGTTAAGACGGAACCACGTAAATTATGGGCTGAAATTAGTCGTTTTTGAGCGCCGTTTGCTCAGTATAGGATAAACTTACACCCTGTATATTTTGATAT
Organism: Theonella swinhoei; assembly: GCA_963970385.1. Lineage (NCBI taxonomy): Eukaryota > Metazoa > Porifera > Demospongiae > Tetractinellida > Theonellidae > Theonella > Theonella swinhoei. The sequence continues at coordinate 3,813,529 of OZ019951.1, read as the reverse complement.
AATTATTATTAGCACAGGTACAATCTATAGTTCAATTTTGTTGTCATGAAAACCATTGATAACATGTAAACACCACCGCTAAAATCAACACCTTCAGAAAGCCCTACTTCGTTTCACGCGGCAACGAAATCATCCGTAAATACTGGCACAATAGGTATTAACGGATTCAGCCACATCCTCGCCATTTGAATCTGCCTGGAAAAACGGTCCCTACAGGTAAAGGAAGACAGTAGGCTGCTAAAACTTCGCTTATCGCTACCCAATCTAAGAACTGAAAGTAAACTTGCCGCTGTAGCTTCACAACCTCGCGATTGGTGCCAATTTTCCAGGCAGAATACACATGCAGCTACATCCAGGCTTCGTCATGTACGCTGTCAGCGTTGTCTTTGAATGCTTTCGTAGCCGCATTCGTCGTAGAAGTTGAGCCATCCTTATACCTACGTTAAGCACAGCCGCACGAACGGGCTTATGAATATTAATTTTTTTAGACCAATGAAATTACTAGGTGCGTATACGCGCATACGTGTATAGACGTAGGCGCGCTCCCGTCACAATGTCTCGCCAGATAACGAGATCTTGTTTTGATAAGAGGAGTTCTGGCTTAACTGCCCTGAGTATAAAGGGTTTCCTCCTTCAGCACATAATATCATATTGTCATGTTCCAGGAAATATTACATATCTATAACTCACGTAGGCAGAGATCTGGTAAGGTCACAGCCAGAAAGTAATCTCTGGCTCCATGAAACTCAACTTTGTATTCAAAGTGGGAAAATGAATCCGTTTCACCCCCAGTCCACTCCACCTTGACCTGGCATGGAATCAGCTTGTGGCCTGGGTACTTGTTAACATCATCTTTGGATACCTGTAAAGCATGCATACACCGTTTGACATATTCTTGATCGTGGAATACATACCAGAAGCTGGTTGAGTTGGGTCATTTTCCAGTCAGAAATTGTACCCTCAGGGATTATTAGACGCATTTCCTGTGCACCATCTTCAAATTTGATCTTAGAGTAGGGCCCAGGCTGTATGTCTTTCCCTTCTTCTTCAATTTCTGCCTTGATACCCTTCAAAGAGTAATATTATAATAAAACCAAGAAATAAGATATAACAATTAAAGCGAACCGTGTGAATGGCTTCTAAGTTTTGAATGACGAAGATCTGAAACCAAAAACTGAATTGCAAAATGTTTGTGTAATAGACTCTAGCACAGTACTCAAATGGACGTTGAGAAAGAGAAAAAAATGAACGAACACGCTTCAGAAATGTAGTGAAGAGGGAAAAACAATTCAATTTTATTACACTATACCCATTGGCAAAGTAACCTCCTGGGACCTCTTCAAAGACATAGGATGTATTTGTTGCTCTGAGCACACACAGATCATTCAAGACATCGGCAGAGGCACAGTGCTGCATTTCAAGTGTGACTGGGTTCTTTAGTTCCCTGTCTCCCAAGTCATGTGTGAATGAATACACGGCACTGACTAGAACACCATCTTCAGGTAACTCAAAGTTCCCTGACAGGGACACAGCAATCTTCAAGTGACAATGATTGAAATCATGTGGTAGAGAGTTACGAGGTATACGAAGTCTGAGGCCATATCCTTTCCACACAAAGTACTGCTCTTCATTTGTCACTTGCAATGACTTCTCAGCTAGTGTAAGAAAGTCTAGACAAATTGTAAAGATAATCCACTAAATCCAACGTTTTGATTGGACAGTAGCAGGTTCCTTGTTTTGCATAGTGAACGATCCCACATACTGAACCTACATTTTTAACAAGCTACATAGTGAACCTACATTTTTACATCCGATATACATGAATCTCAACAGAGAATTTGACAACACTACATGATAACTACATCAATGATAGGTAAGGAAGTACAACTATTTTACAACACTACATCAATCATAATAATAACACTACTGATATGCAGGTGTGACTATTTACTTGTTGATATTTATGACTACTGAATTACAGGAGTTAAAAGGAGAATGTACCTGGAGTATTGTTATTGTATGACATTACGTAAGGGTTCATCCCTGGGTTACCATTTAGAGGCAATGTGTGTGATGAAGCAGGGTGGACACGAGAGCGCAGGAGGACAAGATGACGGCAGGATTGCGGGAGGACAAGGCAACGGTGACTTCGCAGGAGGACATGGCGACATTGACATTGCAGGAGGACCAGATGGTGTTGGGATCACTGGTGGACATGACAGCAGCAGGACCGCGGGAAACGACGATGACGATGGGGTCGCCGGAGGATATGAAGAGTTGCTACATTTAACAGACCTGTTCAAAATATCTGAAACAGCTTAAATGATCAGAGGTTCTTTGTCTGTCAACACTCCTGTGGCCTGTCCTCTCCATGATCAAGGTCGTGCACTGAACAGTCTAGTAGCACTTGTAGCTCGTAAGGAATGGTTAGTGTGGAAAACATCAATTCCAGCCTTGGAGCACATCTCGGCCACTATTCGGCCAATTTGTTATGCCCAAGAGGCTCCTGAAAAAACGAAACACACTCACTTGGTTGCTTCAGTGGCCGAAGGAAAAAGGCATTATTTTTTGGATATGGTGGGCACAACTCTCACAAAGCACCTCTGGGGGGGGGGGGGGTCACATAGTGTTCCACTACTTTGCGATTGATCCGTTGACCCCCTGGATGGTATTAGAGCAGTCCTCAGTGTACAGGAGGTAGGGTCTCTCACCATCTCTCTCCACAGTCTCAATCTGTGATGGAGAATGTCTGAGGTTGTGGTGCTCCTTACCACTCCGTAACAGCCCATTCATGTACACTACTGTGTTGAGTAGTGCATCTGGAGTGTGATCATCCAGTAGACCCTTTTCCCAGAGCAGATCTTCCTCTTCTGTAATGGGCTCAGCCTGCCTCTGCTTTGACCCAAGACCTCTAGCCTGCAGCTGTTTCATCTCTGCATTGAGGGAAGATCTGAATTCTGCAAAGGCTGAGTCTTTGAAAATGTCATGTGACGGGTGACGTAGATAGCGAACAATTCCAGTGCACAGGTGAAGAAGTATGTTGGGAGGGTATTCTGAGCCATTCTTCTTTCGTACTTCATGAATAAACCTCAACAGCCAGTATTGCAGCTCACTAAGAGTGATGGAGCTCAGTGGAGGAATAGAGCTAGAGGTTGTCTGTCTCATAGTTGCCAACCGTCCCGATTTTGGCGGGACAGTCCCGACTATTTGACTCCTGTCCCGCTTCCGTCCCAATTCGACTCCCGTTACGCTTTTGTCCTGACATGACATTTCTAGTGGTCTGAATGGGTGCTCCCGTCCTGCTTTTGTTATTCTAGTCGTCTGAATGGGGGCGTTTACCGTTCGTACGTCGTGCCAGTGCGCATGCGTCGATATTACACGCTTCTTTTTATGTAGATTCGTCGCCGCTCCACTCGCCAAAATGCAATTATGAAATGTATCCGTGAACTGCCCAGGATGTAAAAATGGGTGTGGTGATAGTTGTAGCCTTGGTAGGTGTGTCTGTCCCGACATTCCATTTTGAAAAGTTGGCAACTATGCTGTCTGCGATGTTCACGCCACTCTTCCCACACACTGATACAATACTGTGTGTCTTTCTTCATTTTGTCACTCTTTCTCTTTTCAGAAATCTCCTCCTCAGTGATAGGGGTGGCGAACCTTAAAGAAGTAGAAGTGGAGGGGCGGGGCTGCATAGTAGACGGGAGGGGGAGGAGCTGCTGGGAACCCGTGTCTGAAGTACTGGAACACAGACTAGTAACGGTACAGTCGAGCAATTCATATGTAGCAAGGAATAAGTGGTCAACGTGGTCGTCGTTCTCCACCGCAGTCGCTTCATTACTAAGACAAAAGCCTATCAAGTCGTCTCCCAGCAAGCTACTGATGTCCATGATGGTGTAAATGTGAACAGCTCTACCACTTTGCTGTGTAGACGCTATTGACTATGGTTACCTGCATATAAGGGTGCACGTGTTTGCTATGAACTAAACAAGTTAGACACAAGTTAGATGCCGCATACGAAGTGACTAGGTAAATTCAAAACCTGAGGGCCACGTAGTGGCCCGAGCGCAGCGAAGGCTCTACATGGCCCGAGGGTTTTGAATTTACGTAGTCATTTCGTACGTGGTGTCTAACTTGTTTAGTTCATAGCAAACACGTGCACGCAAAAGATATGGTAACCATATGGTATACTGCGTCTACACAGCAAAGAGGTGGAGGTGTTTGCAGGTATACCGTCACGGACATCAACAGCTTGCTCGGAGATTTGATAGGCTTTTGCCTTGAAAATGAAGCGACAGCGATAATGAACGACAATGTTGACTACTTGCTCGTCGGTTGCTATGTACAAAAACAGCCCGGCTCTACGGCTACAAGTCCGTGTTCCGGTACTGCAGACATGGTATGGGTTCCCAGCAGCTCCTCCCTTTCCTACACTGTCTCGTCCACTATGCAGCCATGCTATATGTGTTTTTGAACAGCTGTGGTTTCTTAATGTAAATCTTATGTAGTGTTGTAAATTCTTATCTATTCTCTATTTTAGATTGGATATAAAAATGTAGGTTCACTATGTAGCTGGTTAAAAATGTGGGATCATTCACTAAGGAGCCTGCTATTGACCAATCAAAATGCAGGATTTGTGACAGCTATGAACTATAAGTTAGACGCTGAGTCGTAGAGAACTACGGGATTTAGAGAGCCAAGGGCCCTGGGCGAAACGCTACTACAGGGCCCAAGGCTATCTAAACCCTGTAGTTCCCTCCGATAAGCATGTCTAACTGATTTAGTAACAACCAATGCTCGCAATATTCAAATCACCGACAATTGCAGTAAACGAACGTCAGAACCATCGATGACTGGCAACCAGGAGATATTGCATAGCCTACCTTTGGAGGCGTGGTCAATAAGCTAGCTCAGAAAGGCTGCCGACACTTGGCTTTGTAATACGTACGTATACGGCTTGCATTGGATTCAAAACCATGGTTGTCGTGGAGTCAGCAAACTATAGACACTGTCGCTTAGGGAACTACACGATTTCGCCGTAGAGGATGGATTCTATATTTAGAAGTCAACGCCCTGGAGGGTGGATTCTATATGTAGAATCCACCAAGAACTACTATGGGATTAGCATTAACCAATCAAAATGCTTCATTTTTGAAAGCTACACTCTAAAGTGTATTGAAGTGCATGAAAAGGCTTAAAATGTCCGTGTTCAGGAGTTCTGAGCCGTTATTTTTAGACTGGGCGTGTCAGCACCATCCCTACATATAGAGTTTACTGACTCTATGATAACTTTGCAAAAATGAAGAGTTTACCATACACATGCAGTTAGCAACATAATACTTAATCAATACTAACACCAATGAATAGCAGAAGTGCAAAACCCTCGGCGCGTTTAATGCGCTATATAATTATTGGCGAACATAGCGAGCTTTCCTAGTGATGTGAACAGGCGATTCCCTCCCTCCCTCCCTCCCTCCCTCCCTCCCTCCCTCCCTCCCTCCCTCCCTCCCTCCCTCCCTCCCTCCCTCCCTCCCTCCCTCCCTCCCTCCCTCCCTCCCTCCCTCCCTCCCTCCCTCCCTCCCTCCCTCCCTCCCTCCCTCCCTCCCTCCCTCCCTCCCTCCCTCCCTCCTCTCTCTCTCTCTCTCTCTCTCTCTATATATATATATATTGTTGGTGTGCGCACTCCCGCTCACCAACAATGCATGGGCAGAGTAGGGGATTTACTAAATGACCACGGATGTCCACGAAACAGATTTGATTGCACTAAAGAAAAATTCCACCACAAATCTTTTAGAGAACTGCTATCACTATAAATGTCCCTTAGAAATAGATTTTGACACACACAAGCACGCCAGAGCTTTTACATGTGCATTTAAGTAACTTTGTAAGAGTCATCCGTTTTATCAACATCACAGTAGACTCACCCCATGAAATTTTTGCAGGAATTAACTTGGGCTGTTTCTCCATTACAGACTCAGTGACTGGCTCTTGCTTATCTGCAATGATGGAACATATTAATGGGTCAGACGATAGTCAGACAATATCAGACATGTGGGATGTGGTAGGGGGCCTCCCCTTTATGTACAGGTGCCCACATATGTATGTAAATGCATTTTGCGAGACACTACTGTGCTGAACATGAATGCACTAGAGTGCAGAATCCTTGGCGCCACACGTGCACAAATCCTGAAAAGTGCACATGCTACTGAAATGCGTGTAATGGGAAGTATACGGAAGATTTATGGGCAAAAGACGGAGACTAAAGAGAAAGAAGCTCGCTCCCTTAGATTGAATCGTATTCCAGGTAGGGTTTAGCCTACTGTTTTTAAGAGCTTTAGAAAGCTCTGCCGTCGAAATGTTATTATTATTACTTTTCAGCCAGTGACTGAAGGACTGCTACAGTGAGAGTAACAGCCTAACAAAGAACACAACAGTAGCTACATGATGGAAATGAAAATAGAGATAGTTCAAAGCATGAAGCAATAATTACAGCAATGGAAAGAGGACTTGGGAATGTTGAAGCATCTTGGACATGGACATTTACGTATAATAGAATGTGCTGTTGTTATTATTATCAGTGATGAACCTACTTATTTTGTTATATATAAGACGTTCAAGAACGTTTGAAACTATGCATAAGAGAGATATTGGTCGATAATTTTTCACAAGGGATTTTGTCTCCAGATTTGAAGATTGGTGTTATTGAATGGCATTTCCACTCATATGGAATAAGTTGTTTGGACAAACTTAATGAGAAGAGGTGATGCAAAGGTGTGTAAAGTGCTAGAGCACAGTGCTTTAGAAGTTTGGGGCCAATATTATCACAGCCACGTGATTTCGTAGGATCAAGAGATGAAAGTGCTTCGAATACCTCTGAGTCTGAAAATTTTAAGGTACAGATGCATGATGAGGGCAGGGGAAGAGAACTCATGGGTGCCAGAGAGAAAAATTGTTCAAGAGTTCAGCCTTTCCAATGTCAGAGGTTGCACTGCTGCTGTCATGAGAAACTGTAGAAGGGATAGTGGTTTTCTTGCTAAGAGAGCGAATGTAGTCGTATATCCTGCCATTACATGATCCAGCAAAAGATTGAACTACGTAGATGCAGTTTATAGCTATATTTAGCCTGATTGATTATGCTGCAGTAATCTGCTTCAAGGTTATCAATTTTTAACTGGAGATGAGGTGTAGGATGTTTAGAAAATCTTTTCTTAGATGATGACAAGCATTTGGAGAGGTGTCTTAACTCTGATGTATACCAGCAGGGAAATTGGTGATGTCTTAGTCTGACCTTAAGTATAAAGATGTCCGTAGCAGTGTAAATGGAATTTTTTATTAGCCACACAAATTCAACATTGTGACTCTGTAAACACGAGGTATAGTCAAAGTCAAACAGATAAGTCAGAATTCCATCATAATTGGCTTTTGGGAAATCAAACACATATTTAGGAGTGGTTGTAGAATTATTTGAGGTAATTGAAATGTAAGTGATCGGTGGTTATCCATTTGGTGCAAGAGGCTATAGTACGGTTGGCAATGCTGTTTTCAGAGTTAGTGAGCACTAAATCAAGGATGTTGTCTTTAACATGTGTTGGGTGGTTGATTAATTGGATCAGGGAGTTGTCAAAAACAAAGTCACAAAAAGTGGCACAAGAGGAGGAGGTAGAAGAAAGTGTATCCCATTGTATGTCTGGTAGATTAAAATCTCCAACAATTATGGAGACAGTAGATGGATCCGATTGAACAAGTTGTGTCAGGTTTGAAATTGCAATCTCCATGTTAGAGTCACTCAAACAAGGTGGAAGGTAAACACAGCTGAGGATAATAGGTATGCAAAGGTTCAACCTGACTGCTATAGCTTCTGCAGCATTGTTGGGCAGATGGAAAGAGAGAACTGAGACAGGAATTGTGTCTTGATGGCAATCAGCACTCCACCTCCACGTGAGTGCCTCTCCTTGCGATATATATTGTAATTTATAGGGAGTATCTCCTTATCGAAGACAGAATCAGATAGCCACGTCTCTGTTAGGCAAATACCGCTGCAATATCGCTGTAGGATGCTGTAGGTAACCAAATAACACCCTAACCTTTGAATGAAGCAGTTTCAGAGAACACCCCACAAATATTTTGACCTCTGTTGCCTGCTGAGTACGTGACAGCATTTTCAGGACGAACAGATGCTCCAGAGGTGAGATGTGACTTAACACACAGACAACTACCGTAACCGTCCTGCACATGCGCGCCGCGGGTTAATTATCCACACAGCTATTGACTGATTATTGTTAAACCACATGTAGAGTACGGTAGTGCGTACATGTGTGTCCCACCAACACAACGTACAGAGTAAACATCATATTTGGAGTCCTCTGGATCACAGTTGGAATTCCTTTCAACAGGACACTGCTTTTTACTGCCCCAAATACAGTGCACTTAATACTTTAACCAAGTCTGCTCCCATGTGTGTCTACAGTGTAGTATGTGAATATGCAATGCACATGTGTACATGACGTGTACATGCTTAAAGTGGAGTATTGAAGTTGGTAGTTGTTGCGGGTTTAATGTTACCAAGTTTGAATTTAAGTTTGAGTATAGTATTTTACAAGTAACATGTACATGTAACATACGTTCATATTTACATGTCTGACTAGTAATCAGAAGGTCCTGAGTTCAAATCCCAGTTGGATCCTGAGTTTTTTCAGGATCTTTCATAATGACTTGGCATTGATGTTTGGTTGATAGTGCTTCTATCATTTAGGTTATTCGCATATGTATGTACAGTCTTACTCATGAAAAAAACATATCTGGTGGGGGCCAGAAAGGTAAGCGATCCCTGGACAGCACTGTTTTGAGTTTATTAGCTCTCATCAGCAGGGAATACGCACAACTTGTCTAACACACCACTGGTTTATAAACGCAAGATGCACGAGAACACTAGTGCTTCAGCGGTTTCAGAACTAATGAGATTCATCCACCACACTATTACCTATGTAGTGCCTGCTGCGACCAAAGCAATAAACTGGGCAAGATCCGTTACTCAAAAACCACCAGTCACGGGTTGGACTGGGCAATGAAGCCACCAAAGACACCCATACCCACTGGGGTACATCTTCATAAAAAAAACTGGGCCAGACAAGCTAAGCGAGCTTATTAGCTCTCATCAGCAGGGAATACGTGCAACTGGTCTAGCACACCACTGCTTTATATACGCAAGGCACACCAGAACACTAGTGGTTCAGCGGTTTCAGAACTAATGAGATTCATCCACCACATCATTACCTACATAGTGCCTGCTGCGACCAGAGCAATAAACTGGGCAAGGCCCGTTACTCAAAAACTTAAATATACATATATGTAAGATGCATTAAGGCTGATCAAGATGGTGTGTCATGCTACATGTACATATAAACATGTACTTGTGCATGTAAATGTGTGGGATTATTCCAGCCAGCAGAGCTGGTGGCTCAGTTAGTAGAGCAACTGTGTTTACATACATTTGTGTATAACACAGCACTGTGTTTACATGTATATTCCACTTAATGACAGCATTGAGGAGGTGTTTCACTGCATTGTGTTTGAAATCTCTGAAGTTGATAATTTACTACATGTACAATGTATAAGTTCATTTCATGCTGCAGGTGATGTCGTCTTACACTAGAGAGACTACAGATATTTGAGGACAAGACCCTCTACGAAATCTACGAGGGTCGCTCGGGAGAGGACGAGGCTGTCTGAGAGTTACTCAACGAAAACACCACACTCAGTTTTACATCTATCACTACTTTACCTCTGGACACACAAAGAGAGGGAGGGAGGGTGGAAGAAGAGTGTGGTTCTGGCATCTCCCTCTTTGGCTCTTTACTGGCAATTGCTGGTAGGCTAGGGTTCTCACCTGATATGCAAGGAACATAAAACACCAGATCATTCTAACTCACAGACACTACTGGTATTACTCTCACATCTCCATTTGAACATTAAAAGTTGACTAGGGCAAGAGTCATGAGCGTACAGTTTTTGTTTACGTGCATCCCAGACACCTACAACATATTCCTTCACTAAGCTGAGTAAATCGTCAAAGTCGTATTCCCAAAGCTAACTTCCTAATAAATATGCTGTTTTCTCTATACTATTAAGCTCGTCAATGAACATTAAAAATAGCTTTGGAGTGTGAATCCCTGCTGGAGCATAGTATTGTTCAATGTACATGTACACACATCAGCAATATTATGCTTCAGTAGGGATAGATACTCTAGAGGTTGTTCATTGACTCAAATGGAGATGCTATACAACACAGATATAAAGGGTTTCCTCCTCCAGCACATATCATATGTGCTGGAGCACCAATCCTTGAAAGTGCATGCGCTATTGAAACACATTCAATTATGTGTAACGGGAAGTATACAGAAGACTTTTAAGCAAAAGATGGAGACTAAAGAGAAAGAAGCTTGCTATCTTAGATTGAGTCATATTCCAGGTAACATTTAGCCTATATTGTTAGCCTAATCTGCATTGTTGAGGTAAGCCAACACTAATTAGCATATTGGCTTGTTCACTTGGTTTTCACACTATAACTCTTGAACATAGCTCTTTTACGAGTTTTAAATCAAGCCAGTGAAGCACTGAACCTGTTGGCGTTGCTTTTTAACGGTCTTCTTGTTGTGACAGAAAATGTGGTTAACAGACACACACAGACAACGTACTGTAACTCTTACAGACTACTTTCATGCATTCGGCTAGAAAAATACTGCTAACGACACTTACCTGAAATTTTCTTGGACAATGATTTTGCCAGCCTTTGATTGTTACCTCCAGCTTTGTGCCCTACTGAATCGACCAGCAACTGCCACGTCCGTGGCAGATGTTTATTTTCACTTTGCAGCAATGCCTGAAACATCATTCTCTCGCTTTCCTTTCCAGACCTTCTGGACAACCGAATTCCCTCTAGGTCAGCCACAGGGGTACCAAGACAAACGCCCATTTGATACCAGCGAGGTGCCACCCTGCCTTCCAGCATTTTGACGATGTCCATTACTGCACTCTCAATATCACCACTGTACCTTTCCACTGTGTACAAAAGTGAACAGCAGAAAAGTACAGGCATACTCAAATACTTGTCTACACAAAGACCTATTAGAGGGTTGACATACAGACTCTCTATGTGTAGGGAGGACATTGCTCTTAAATTGGTCTTAACATACAAAACTTGAAACACAAGCACTGCAGTTACGTATAAGCTGCTCTACAAATAGTTCTCTATACTCTCAAAGTACAACACTACAATAATATGTTGAAAATTTCTAAAATTGCTAATTTCATCCTCAATGCTTTAGCCTACTGTTAGCCTTTTTAAGAGGTTTAGAAAGTTCTGCCGTCGAAAAGTTGCGCAGAATACCATTGCAATATCACTGTAGGATGCTGTAGGTAAGCAAATAACGCCATAACTTTTGAATGAAGCGGTTTCAGAGAAAACCCCACAAATGTTTTGACCTCCGTTGCCTGCTGAGTACATGACAGTATTTTCAGGACGAACAGATGCTCCAGAGGTGAGATGTGACTTGACACACACACACACACACACACACACACACACACACACACACACACACACACACACACACACACACACACACACACACACACACACACACACACACACACACACACACACACACACACACACACACACACACACACACACACACACACACACACAACACACACACACAGACAGACAGACCCAACTACCATAACCCTCGCTGCGCATGCGCGCCAAGGGTTAATAAACCAAGTGCAGTATGCAAGAAAAGTGAAGGATGATGAAATGTGTAATGTGTGCTGTAAATGATTACACTTACTTATAGATGTAGTGCTGGTAGTTCTGGCCAGTTCTATGGGCTTGAATGTACACATTACTGCAAGGAAAGAAATGAAGCAGGCATCCTTGAAGAATGTATATACTACTATCGATAATGCATGCATTGTGGGGAGAGCATTAGTGAGCTAGCTGTCTCCCGAAGTGGCAATATGCCACTTGGTCTCAATAAATCATGTTAGACTCATATCTATCACCAGGTTTGCAAGCATTGTCCGATCCAATTCCTTGTGTTTCTCTTGCATGTATATCCTATTCTAGTGTTTTCCCTCTATCTCTGTGTGTATATGTCCTACATATGTATGTGTAAAATCAGCCAGGCAAGCTTAAAAGTGGCTGCCACATGATTTTGTGTATATACAAAGAGGAAAATGTATGTGGTCCGACAGATGTATGGATGTGGGAACCACACCATCAAGGCAGGGTATCACTACTTCTCACCCCAATATTGAAAAGTTACCTCGGAATGATTGCGCTACATCACTGGCAAGTACTTGATGCCCACCGCCAGCTGGCCGGAAAATAGCTTCTATCAGTTTCCTCCATGACACATCAGATGTCTTCAACCAGTCCTGCAGAGCTAGTACAAGGCAATCATCCACCGATGTCCCATTTATTTCAATCTGGTCGAGTCCTTTAACCCCAAGTTGCAGGCAAAACCCATACCATTTGGGAGCCAAAGAGTGCAGTCCACGGAATAGGAAGGGAAGGTCATCATCCTCTAAAATGGATAAAAAAGATAATAGCTACATGTAAAGTTATCACAAATAGCCTAAATGATGGAAACACTATCAACCAACATCAATGCCAAGTCATTCCTAAAGATCCTGAAAAAACTCAGGATCCAGCTGGGATTCAAACCCAGGACCTTCTGATTACTAGTCAGTACACGTACATATTCCTCACAGAACCTTCTGATTACTAGTCAGTACATGTACATAGTGACCTGATTACTGTCAGTACATTTTACATATTCCTTACTGTCCAACAATAAATTAAGTATTATATGCCAAACCTCCATGCTACACCACTGCACATTTTACAATAAAGTTGTAATTACCCTGTAGCTAATAATGTATCTTTAAGATACAATGCAAGCCAAGCACACATTACAGCCCAAATAGAAGAATGCGCATATATGTACATGTATGTGGTACTCAGATGGGTGCTTAAATTAGTAGGTAAATTGGAGCGGTGCTATACCAGAGGCAGTGGCTGTCCATCAACTAAATTAATGAGGCCACAATTCATTGATTATTAGTTTCGTCAGTCACCCACATGAATTGTTGGGTTAGAATTTATTAATTACTGCATTCCGATGACTCAATTAGGGAGTGTGTCACATTATCTGCTATTCACTTGTAGCTTCTGAGTTTAAATCTGGCTCTGAAAACTTATCAGTTTACTGACAAAATAGATACTAGGCGTCCAGATTGCTTGAGTGTAAACAAAGCTTCTGTTTACATTCAAGCAGTGTTCTGTTCAAGTGTTTGTATACATGTACCTGTGGTTTACATACCGCTTGCCTAAAACTACCTAAATAATCAACGCCTGACAAAGCGGATAACGGAAAAGCAGTGATCTCTAGAACCGTCGCAGCGCATCATGTGTATAGCTGCATAAATGTATTGATCTTGTGAAAGGCAATCTGCAGTATTACAGTGAGAATTGTGACGATTTGTTTTACTGAATATCCCGCTGGACTGTAGTCTGGTACCCAGACCCTACGTACAAAATTACGCGCATGCGGTGGTCGCATGCGCTAGTGGAAAAGAAGGGTCTGGTACAAAACTATACCCTAACGCGGGCCCTGGAATTTTGATTAGCGTGGGCAGACCACTTATCTCAAAGTGCCACAAAAGGTCAAAGTGCAGTGGAAGCCATCATTAGAACTGTCAAACTACAGAGAAATTGACCCTTTGCGGCGCAGATAGTCGAACACGAGCAGGAGAAGATCAAGGTTAGCCGAATCCAGTGGGTAAAGAAAATGCATCCCTTTTCTCCACACAAGCGCTCGTATTGCCTCTCGCTGAAGTGGTTTTTGTGTCTCCATACTGACTAGAATAATGGCAGCCTCAATCGAACTAGCTTCTCGTTGATCTGCACTGTGTTTCTAGAACTCCACCCAAGACCCTGCCCCCTATTATAGTGCTGCGGTCTATAATTGCATTCTAACACCTTTTCTCACATTCCAGCCTTGGTCCGCGTTAGGGTATAGTTTTGTACCAGACCCTTCTTTTCCGCTAGCGCATGCGACCACCGCATGCGCGTAATTCTGTAGGTAGGGTCTGGGTACCAGACTAGCTGGACTGACGATCTACCGCACGTACATGTACATAACAAACCCAGTTCATAGTCCTCTTCATCCTTTTCAGTGACCTTGCTGAGTAGTTCTGCCAACTTTTCGAGAGCTCTAGCTGCAGAGTAGATCGTTGAAGGTACAGTTATTTCAATCGCTTGCACACCAGCCCCCCATTCCTGCATGTATTCTCATCGCTCTTGTGACTAGATCTAGATCCTTTATCAAAGCATGCATGTACCCAAAACTTACACATTGCGTTGCTTGCTATCTTCGACGTCTAGCTAATTAACATTTAAGTTAACCCTTCACAAAACAAAGCTATATACTAAATGTCTACAGGAAACGGTCATGGGCGTCTGGATTCGATGGAATGGAATGGTGGAATGGACTACTGGAATGGACTACTGGAATGGCTTACCACGCATGCGCATTAGAGCTATTCGCCTTGCTTGTCCGCGTTGTCCCGCTCAGGCTAGAGAGAGCAGTTGTATCCCTTGTAATCATCCGTATGCCCGTGATGATAAATGTCCCAACTGGAAGTCTTTAGGAATTTGCTCACATTCAGTAGCAGCTGCAGAAGACAATGGCGATTTGCACACATTAGTTGAGTGGCTAAAGAAATCAAAAAGAGCCTAATCTGACAAAGTTGGCACTCACTACAATGCCTAAAGGCCGTGGCCGTAAGGGCTGTACTGCCCCTCCTCGGAAGAAGAAAAAATTGACAGTGAAGTCACGCAAGTCATTTGCACAACTCCTCAAAGAGCATAGTACTACATTGTCAACTGATGTGGACAAAGAGCAGGCTTCAAGTGATCATAGTAGTTGTAGCAGTGGTGAAGAATCCTGCATCCCAGAACTGTATCGAACAGCTTCAGCTGGGGCATCAGTTTCTCTGAATCCTGAAAGCTCTAATGTGTCTGGTGGAGATGTTGTCATGTCAGGGGTTGGCGAGGACCTGTACCAGTGTAGTGTTTCTTTGCAAGGTGGTGCTGTCGAGTTCAAGAGTGGGACGAAGTTGAATGTGTCAGGAGGACGACAAGAAACAAGTGGACTTCCCTTGCTTCCTCCACCACTAATTCACTGCCCATCCTCACCAAAATCCCCGTTTGAACTAGCATTTATTTCAGGAAATGTAAGTGTGTGTAGAGGATGCCGCCAAAAATATCCCAAGCCAGCTAATGCTCCACTGGATTTATGCATACGACACAAAGAATGGCAGGAATTTTTGGGACCACTGGGGACCCCTCAGACCCGATATGGAAATGTGTACTATCACTGCAATGTTCCATGTGTCAGATCCCGTAACCCTGAGTTTGAGCCAGCAATGTTACAAGTTCATCCCAGCATTGCCATGCAACTGATGCCAATACACACTGAATATCTCTCTACCCACATGCCAGGAAGATTTTGAAGGAAACTGACATTTTTTGGCTACGTATACTGTTGTTATAATCACACCGTAATGATATTATTGTCTGAAATTACATTGTACTTGTAGTCTAGTCAGTGCAACGCAATTTGCAGCCGTGCTATTTTTAACTGTGCCGTGGTCTACACGACCGCAATGCATCAGGCAGAGATACGTGATCTGTTGCCGGAGAGTAGGTATTAAGCTTATATATATATATACCGCCTGTTCAAGTGATAGCTGCAGTGGGTGGAATGTGCGCGTGCTAGCTACGCCCGAATCAGAGCAGTATAAGTTTGAGTTTGTGGTGCACATGCAATTGCAACTTGATATAGCTACAACTTACAAGGGCTATCGTATAATAATACGCTCTGCCTGTCTGTTTTCTGTTTCCTACAGGCCAGAGGAACGGATAGTAATCGTACAAATGCATGATGCAATTTGTAGATCTATTAGCATAGGCGTGGCAGTGGGTGGGGCATCCATTATTTCATTCCAGTAGTCCATTCCACTGTTCCATTCCACCGTTCCATTCCACTGTTCCAGTCCACCGAATCCAGACGCCCAACGGTCATTACCCTGGGAATGCCCCGGAAGAGTAGTGTCTAGTGTTAGTAGAAGAATAGGTTATGTAGGGAAAATACCCATTTCGTTATGATGAACATGTGGGTTCATACCACTATGAGTAGACTTCTAGCATAAGTGGTGAGGCTTGATCAGGCAAGCATACAACAAATCAGTGAAATATCCCTCAGGCTTCCCCCCCCCCCCCCCCCCCCCTGGCAGAGTGGTAATGCATTCTGTCCAGTCAATGGTCGAACATAAGTTCAAATCCTACAGTGGGAGGCGTTTTTTTGACGATGAAAACTGAGTATGTTGTGGTTGCATAGCAGGCTCACCCTTTTGGACCAGCCTATTCAATCTCTCTCTATGAGGTTACACATTGTTGCATGCCATCATCCCATGCCTTTGCTTCATACTGCAACTTGTTTCCCATGTCCTCATCCCTGGCCTTTGTTTGTCTGCATACTGCACCTTGTTTCTATACTTTTGGCACTGTCATTCCTACATCCTTTAACAGTAATATTTTTCTTGTATATGCAAGTGATGAAGGCATGTAACAATAATATCATGTACATGTATAACCCAAGGTGTAGGGGAGGGTTTTTTTGTATATGTGCAGCTCTCACTTACTACAACAATTCTTTAATAAGTGGCGGCAGGGGGAGAATCCCCCCTCCCCTTGAAAGCCTTGGCCCCCCTCAGGAATGATACGTAGCTAACTTTTTGGTTGGTGCATTTTGCCACCCTTGATCATATTGAAACATATTAGTACATAAGTACATACATGGAAACATTTTACATCTAACTGCAGAAAGAATGCAGAAACTAACAACAATGTACATAATATACAATACACATATACACTAGAGCAGGTACATGCCAGCTGAGCTGCCTCGGTAGCTCATCTGCCTAGAATGCAGAATGCCGCGGGTTTGAGTCCTGCCTGAGGCGGCTCATTTGTTCTTTGGAAAAATGGCTGTGTAGGGTGAGTTGGATTGTATTGTGTTGTATTGCTTTGGGAGCCTCTTGGTCTGATAATTTCATGTACGTGGGATATATTTCTCCTACAGATTCAACTTCCTCAGATCAAAAAAAGACTAAACACTAGGTCTCTAGGTATGTTGTGTTGTTCACAATCATTCATTGTGTGCAGTCATGCACATGCAAGTGTGTTCCATATACACTGTCATGCATGAGGTGCATAGCATGTATATGTGTCAATTATATATATAAGTTAGCCCTATTTAGTAAGTCCTATATTGACATATGTGTGATTGTTCATGTATATGTGTGCTTTAGGTATGCTGTGTTGTTTGCAATCATTCATTGTGTGCAGTCATGAACAATCCTTCAAGAGATGCTGAGAAAGGCAAGGCAACAAAAACAACACAACAGAAAGGCAAAGCAACACAGCACAGCTCGTCCGAAACAGTCATTTTTCAAAGAAAAATTGGCTGCCTCAGGTGGGACTCGAACCCACGACCATCAGCTTTCCAGGTGATGCTCTTACCAACTGAGCTACCGAGGCAGCTCAGCTGGCTGGGCCAAATCCTGCATACAAATCACAAAGCATCTCAACCTGATGAACAGGTGAATTCAAACTTGTATTTAGGAGAAGGCCGCGATAATCAAACCAGCTAGACACCAAACCCCAAACCAAGTATTGTGCATGAACATGTAAGTGTGTTCACCATCATGCATGACGTGCATAGTACGTACACTGCAAAAAATTGGTCATTGTTTTGACAAACTGTGTGGTTATCTCAGTTGCATTATATTCTGTTAAAACTAAATGCATGACTATAACCTCACTACAATGTTCCCAGGGGATGATGAATGTGTGTATGGATCAATGTAGTGTCTATATATGTAAATATAAATGTTGTTCTTCCATGACATTATAATATTACCATACCATTACTGCATTACAGTCCAGTGGGGGTCATATATGTAATTTCCCCTGTGAGATAAGGTACTATAACAAGGAATCTTATTGTGTCTTGAAATATATACAGAGGTAATTCCTTAAGGGATATCATACACATCCCACGAGAGGTTGTAGTCATCATAAGGGAATATGTTGCAACTGAGGTAACCACACCTGCCGGTCAAAACAACCATTAATTTTTTGCAGTGTACATGTATACGTATATGTACATGTGTGCCTTACACATTTTCCATGTATCAGAGAGTCCATAGAATCTCTATAGGGATGACATAAACACACCCATCATCCTTACCTCTAAGAACTCTTTTGCATTTATGATAAAATTATCAAAGCAGGTAAATAGACCAGTGTAAAATTGCTATAACGCTGTCTACCCTATCTTCTTCTGTTCAAACGCTCTAGCACACAATTATATTTTTTCACTTTCACATCAAACGGCTTCTTATTCCCATTCACAGTACCTTCACTGCAAAAAAGAGGTGGTTGCTTTGACCAGTGTGTTTGGTTACCTCAGTTGCATTACATGACTATAACCTGTCCTGGTATGTAGAGCATAATTTTTTATCTGAGTGCATACATGAGTGCAAGCTACTCCTCCATTACATTTTACTACAGAAGTATGGTATAGTGGGGTTATGTACCTGACTTCCTCTGTAAGTTAATTATCTCAAGGGACATTGTAGTAACTTGAGATAAAGGAAATCATTTCTTATAGATATCCCACATATCTCTTGGGAGGTTGTTATGTTACAACTGAGGTATAAGGTTAATTTAAAAATAACAACCCATTTTGCTCTACATACCAAGACAGGTTATAGTCATGTAATGCAACTGAGGTAACCACACACACTGGTCAAAACAACCACCTCTTTTTGCAGTGTTTGGCGCTAAGTAGAAACCTTCCTGAACAAGTAGCACCAAAAATATTGCATAGACGAATGCCATTTCCACATTATGCATGTGTGTTTCAAGTGACCATGAGCAGTGTGGGGCTCGCACAGGCCTACACTTGCAAGGAGCATACAATGAAAAACCATTTGAGAAATAAGATGCGGTATGAAGCAGAGGATAATGGAATCCAACAATCATAACCCCTCCCTATATCTTTTATTGTGAAGTTACATATTATTGCTGGATGCCATCATCCTCTGCCTTTGCTTCATACTGCTCCTTCGGCAGCTTGTTTCTCACACCATCCTCCCTGGCATTTGCATGCTGTGATTTGTTTCTGTAGTTTTTGGCAATATCATCCCAACATCTCTTGTATATAATGGCGTTCCTTCCATCTAGACTCTCGTCCCAGCCTATGAGACCTCACCATGCTCAAAACAAGTGATGGAAAGAGAATTGAAATAATCAAGTCACTTTCTCCAGATTGGAAGACATTTGGTGTTCTCCTCAACTTTGATGATCTAGGATCCCACCTGTCCCTGATTGAGGCCCAGCATGGCCAGACAAATCCTCTTGCATGCTGTCGAACCATGATGATTCACTGGATCGCAGGCAATGGAGAGCAGCCCACACTACCTGTAAAAAAACTCCTGGATCTGCTGGTGGATGGCAAAGGAGCCTATCTAGCAGAACAGATAAAACAAGTCCTCTCCAACTAACTTTATATATCATACACTACAGGACACCTGAAATGCCACAACTAGTGAATTCTCCATTAATGTACATGTAATACGTACATGTGTACATCCTTTAACAGCATTCCATATTAGGATATATATCCTTGCATAGACTGTGGTAACTGAACTGACATTACATACCCAGTTACTAGGACACATACGTACATACCAGCAAATCTTGGTGTATATGACACTGACTGACTCATCTGATTGAGCTGTAGAGGTATATGTATACGTTACTCTCCATTAAACATACATGTATAATTGTACATACTGTTATTGCATGAAAATCTGAAAGCACAACCCTTTATGGCCTGTTGGTACTTGGCAGGGTGTAAGAGACAATTACTTGGGTTTTGTAAAATATATAAACCTGTAAAGTGACAATACAGAGTTTCTTTTAGGTGGGGAAGCAGGGGCATTTGCCCCCCCTTAAGTCAGAGGTTTTTATTATGTTTCGCATTGGTGGTGAGCGTGAGCGATCTAGTTGAGCTGTGGGCACATACAATTGGAACTCATGTAAAACATTATGGTATGTGTGGCAAAGCCGTATAGATATATACATATATATATATACATATATATATATATATATATATATATATATATATATATATATATATATATATAGAAAAATCAGCTCATTGGAACGACAAGGTTGGCTTGCTCCTGCTCGCCAATAAGAAATGTGGCTCCTCATATACAGCCACATGTGTTTTCATGTTGTCCCCCCAAGATTTCTCGTATGTGCCATTCCTCAATCCCCGTCTAAAATAAACCCTTCAATACCATTATATATACATCACAAATATCTGAAAAACCAAGTGATTGTCTCTAGTATGAATTATAGTTACTGAGAAACAGGCATAGGCTAAAATGTGTTAAATGTACAGAAAATGCTGGTTTTCAACTTAAGTGCTGTAGGGGTGCGTGCTATATGATCCACTGTCTCTGCTGTCAGCACATGCACTTATGCCCAAAGTCACATAATTAATGATATAAAGCTGACTCAACACAACCAAGAAATGGGCTCAATTGTCACCAGACTTTCCCATTTTGGGTGGGGTCTGGGTACGAGACTAAACAGGAGCATGCAAGTGAAGTATGCATACTTTACATGTAATATCTTTTCTACGTCAATACATGTACTTGTAAATAATATTTACTGAAGAAAACTGGCTTCACATCAGCAGCACATCCCTTTGGTTGAAACAGGCATAGACCTACAGTGTATATACACATGTTCAAAAATACATTTACATGTATGTAGCCAAAGCAGAGTGCTTTCTATCACCCCCTTGTGTTTTGTCATGTACACAGCAGTGAGTGCTGTGTACATGCATATGGAGGCAATGTAGACCCAAGCCTAACATGTTTGACATTTCCAGGCTGTTGTGTGCTTATAATACATTGTGGATGAGCACAGCACTAAAAACGATCATGTACATATACACACAAATTTATGTTTATATATGTCGCTGCTGCTGTTTGAATGACAGGGTGAGCTTGCTGTGCTAATTACATGTACATGTACATGTAGTTCAACTAAACTGAACAGTAACAGATGTATTTACTTTTGATGTTGACTTACACAGACATCAAAATAAATACATCTGTTATCAGGTCAACACTAAGATATTTAAAACCATCTGGCATAAATCCACTCATCATGGCTCCTCCTCCTCTGATGAGGAGGTGTTACCGGTCGATTTCTAACAGGTCCGGGTTCTGATTGCACATGATTTGTGTGGTCTGCAGTGTGAGGTTGCTAGTTATCAATGCAGTTATACGTAAGAGGGAATGAGGGGACAAACTTTTGCCTGGTTATTGTGGCTCAGTGTCTAGTGTGCTGGTTTGCTGGTCATTAGACCTGGTTTCAACTCCGGACAGAAGTTTGTCTTTACCATTCCCTCTTGCTTTCTTCGGCCTGTGTAAGTCAACATCAAAATAAACAGGTCAACACTAAGATATACCTTATTCATTAGAATCCTATACTGTATGTTGCAGGATGCTTGTCAGTGTATAAGAGCTACTGGGAAGCAGACAGGCTCTCCTCAAGTGTCATGTGGATACCTGTGTAAACAGTTATAATACAATTAACCTGCCTACCAGATGCCCAACATATGTTATGCACTTCTGATACTACATGTTTGTACCATGCAGTACTAACTGAGATGATCTGTGGGTCCTTCCTGGATGTTAGTCAGCAGTTCTGCCAGAACTGTCTCTTGTCTGCTCCTGTAGCCCACTATAATAATACATGACATGTAACAAAAACTTGTACATGTATAACTGATCACCCACACAACAACCTGTCCAGCGCATACATGTACATATACAATGTACATGAACAGAACATACATGTACATATACAATGTACATGAACAGAACATACATGTACATATATATACAATGTACATGCATTCTGTATACACTTATAGTTATATACATGCATTAACATGTAGCTAGGCTGATATATTGTAGATGTTACTATAAACTACAGACATAAACATTTGAAGAGCCTGAATAGGAAGTATCTCACAGTGTTCTGCAGGCTCTACAACTATGGATATGGGACTATGCAGATTGGCTTGTCTGGGCCAAGCTTTATAACTCGAAACTTCATTGTACTGTGTCATGCTGGACTAACTCTTGTGTTGGAGTCAGTTATGTCAACCTCCTGTTTGTGTTTGGTTGTTAAATATCTTAGTGTTGAAATTATCAGCAAGATCTATGTAAGTAGGTGTTGAGCCACTGCCTAGCATTCTTCTTTTGTCCTTCCATTGTCACTGTAAAAGGGATCATCACAAAAGACCGGTGCCAGTGGAAACCCAAGGCATCAATACTGCATGTAGTAGGAAACGTTGGAATGCATACACAGCTAGTAGATACAGATTAGGATGCCCTATTCCCTGTATAAGCAGTGAAATACACCTGTGACACTGCACTTGAAACTTTACATGTATTCTCTACATGCATGTACAACTTTGGTCATCAGTACAAATCTATATTGTGTATTAGGAGTCTTTATTTTGTACATATTTTTACTAGGTTTTACTTATAAGTCTTATGTTGTATTCCATACAAGAGTTCATATGTCAGTATGTCCACATGACACATGACAGTTGTAATCCTTCACACTTTATACACTGGAGATACATGTATTTGTTCAGTGGAGGTTCTCCGAGGCTGATGTAGTTCATATGCCACATTCCTCTCCATTGGAACACTCTTCCCCTTATCTATGTAGTGTTAAATAACTTGTTAGGGAGAAATTACAGTGGGTAAGTACAAAGATCTAGTTACCTTTCGTTCTGTACTTAGCAAAGATGATAATTGCTATCCCAAATGCAAGTGATGATGTCACAATACCCACAGCAATACCAATTCCAAGTCCTGTAATTCAACAAGCAAACAACATAACATACAGCTTACAACATGTCATGGCTTTATACATGTGGAGCCAACCAAATGATGCATGTGGGTATAGTAATAACATTCAATTCAGACTGCAGTACTACAAAGCAGCCCATTGCACGTGAGTTACTGATTAAATGTACCGTTATTTCAATCTCACTGCCTTCTTCCACTCTGCCAGTCTGAACATCAAATGTCACTGCAAGAAGATATCTGCATGTAAGCCTTATTACGTATAGGTCAGTCCTATGTACAAAGACGCACATAAATGTTTACAAGGTACGTAAATGGCTCAGTCGACAGCCCAGCACATACATGACTAATCACTCCATGAGATTCTTAAAAAGATAAGGTAAAGCAACACAACACAACAGAAAGTCAAAGCAACACAACACAACAGAAAGACAAAGCAACGCAACACAACTCGCCCCAAAACAGTCAACATCGTTTTTCTTGGCTGCAGGTGGTATTCAAACCCATGACACATGCATTCTAGGCAATGGTCATACTAATTGGGCCGAATCACATATACAAATCGAGACAAAGCAACCAAAGCATCTCAACCAAAGCATCTCAACCAAAGCATCTCAACCAAAGCATCTCAACCAAAGCATCACAATCTGCCAAATTGAAACTTTGCATGAAGGAGAAGGCCACAATAATTAAGCCAGCAAAGACACCAAACCTTAACCAAATGGTGGTGTACATGAGTAATCACTCTGATGAGAAAGACAAGGCAAGGCAACACAACACAACAGGAAGACAATGCAAAGCTCTTCTACGTACAAAGGCAGCTCAGTTGGTAACAGCGTTACCTAGAATGTATACAAATCAAGCAAAGCACCTCAACCAAACATGTTTATGTATCTCACTGAAGTTAGTGCCAGGTATATTCCAGGTTTCAGCTGCATTACTGATTTCAAAGAAGGGAAAATATCTTCTGTCAGTAGGAAGTGTGAAGTAGGCAAAGAATCCATCTTCGAATGAAATCTCCACAGAGATAGCTGGGTCATTCACATCACGGAGAGTATAGCTACACACACTTTCCACATCTCCCTATTATTAGTTCATAAGTGTATGTCAAAATCTGTGAATAATCCTGGCCCTCTTAGTACAATCTTTATTTAGTGGCTGATAATGAGTGGTGAATCAATTGTTTATCTATTACGTAGGATTAGACCACACTACATAAAACCATGTCCTTATACTTGGCATAGGTAACTCATAGTTGAGCATGCATAATACCTGGTGTAATTGAGAATGTACATGTGTATATGTATACATGTATACACATTGGTTTCTAATGCAAAACCATGTCAGTACGTACGTATATATACATGTGGCTTGAATCACTTACACGAATGTAAAATTGGACTTTGCATTGACTACTGTTGTTGTCATCAATTTCAATTCCAGTTATCTTTAAATTGACATCAGGATGAAGCTCTATTGGAAGTAATACATTAATAATAATGTAAACACATTTTTCATATAAATTGTTGGAATTGAAGATGTAGCAACAAGGAAACATCTGTGCAGCAAAGCAGGTGATGATGGCATGCAACAATAACAGTGTGAAACTTCAAAGATGTAGGAAGGGGGTTGGGTTACGTATGTTATTAGAACTCAGTCACTGTCTATAGTTAGATTACTAAATCTCATGATCATATAGTAACTCGGTTCAGGTTTACTAAGTGCCACTGGTTAATCACGTAGATTAGTATGGGGATCATACAAGTTATATATGTAGAGTGATGTCTGCATTATCTTACAAGTCATGCATAGTTACCTAGACAACAGCGTCTAGACCGTGATAACTCCATGACAACGACAGCTTAATTAAGAAGCTGTGTAGAAATAGCTGTCATTGCAGTAAAGCCAAGGCTCAGTAGCTGTCTATGAACATTTAAGCAGTAGCTACATGCAAGTCATACTGATCATGCCTCTGTCCTAAGGTACTTCAGCCATGAGCTTGAATTTTAGCCCTTTTAGACTCTAGTTCATCATAGTCGTACATGTCACTCTCATAACGTACCTTCCTTTCATTGACAATAGTGGTAAGTGTTTTCTGTGACATGTGAGGAGGTGTTTCCAGTCGATTCTTAATGGGGTTCTGACGGCACATGATTTGGGTTGTCTGCATTGTGAGGTTGCCAGTTAGGCAACGACCAATCAGTTATAAGAGGGAATGAGGAGACAGACTCTTGTCTGGTGATTGTGGCTCAGTAGCTATCTAGTGTGCTGGTTTTGCTCATTAGACCTGGCTTCAATTCTAGACGTAACTCTTCCTTCTTGATCTCTTCAGCCTGTGTAAGTTAAACTAGTTACCAGGTCAACTAAGAATATTTAATTTTTGTGCACCTTCTACCCCCTATGATTGACCTCCACTCCTTATATGCTATGTATGGTGCATGTGTGCGAATAGAAACAACATATGAGGAAATTTCACTGTTGTGAATATGTTTGGGAGTGCTATGAGCCATTTTATATATTATAACTAATGGGCGTGTCAATACTATCCCCACATAGAGAGTCTACCAACCCTTATTAAAGGGCAAAAATCCATGATACCCTAGTCTACGTAATTCTGATTTCAGATATTGGTGTACTTCTGTAGCAAGAGGCAGAATGGGTATCTGTGTAATGCTGCATGTAGTTGATCCTTATATGCATGGAAAAACATGTGTATAGCACACTAGCCAAGAGGTATTAGAAAGAAAAGAAGGAAACCCAGAACCCTAACCTCAACAAACCAAACAATAGCTACACACAAGACAAACACATAACATACACAGACTCACCGGATGCCCAGCCTTGAGAACTGGGGCGGTGGGTTAAAGATATTTTATCTCTAGCCAACTCTCCCCCCACACACAGTGTCTAAACTCCCATACAATACTAATATTAAAAACCCCAAGGCTTAGAAAATATACTCAAGTAAGTACACATACATGCAACAGCCTCTAAGCTAGAACAGCTTCTAGCTTAGAAAATAGTAGAAAAATATACAATACAAACAGTAAAAAAATACATACATGCATGTATTCCTATGATTTTGTACATGTATGCAATCCTATGATTTTACATTCACCATCAATACTGTATCCAGTTACATTCTGACTGCTCTCTCCCTGTCCAGCTCCATTGTATGGGATGACTGTGAAGGTATACTTGTGACAGGGACTGGGGTAGCCAGGACTGAAGATGCAGTGTGTCTGTGTGAGGTTGTGACAGTCAGTACAGGGGACAGCTGTTGGGTTCTCCTCATCTGTCACATTGTAGATGAGGACAGAGTACCAGATATCAGGATCCACACCAGTCACATCCAGAGAGAATGGAGCACTCCATGACACAGTGATAGATGAGGTACTACTGTCTGTCTCCAGGTTCAATATGGATGACAGTAGTCCTATCAGAAATACAGACAAGTATACCCATTTATGCTTTACATGAAGAAGCCATAATACTAGCAAAACAGTACACATGCACGTACAATTATGGGGGACAATACATTACCAAATACCTTGAATTATCAGAGTGACATTCTCACTCTTTATTAGACTGCCTTCAATGTCTCCAGTTACACACTGTACCCTAGTTTCATTGTATTCGACTTTGCCTGCAATAGTCAGTGTAGTGTTAACTCCAAATGTACGGCTCAGATCATCAGAAGAAAGGTCACGGAGATTTGTTCCATTTATTATCCATTCTGTGAAGTCACTACCACTGGTCTCACATATAAATATTGCTGGCGTATTTGGAAACACTGCTGTGTCTTGGGGGGATCTGATAATCTCTGTAGAGTTATAAAGCAAAGGAACATATACACATGCTGTAAAATACTTTGGGCAAAGCAATGGAAAATGTTACCATGTAATGTAGATCTATCTATTTGCATACACATACCTTGCCCAACTGTCTGCAGGGAGAGACACAGGATAAAAAGCAGAACATTCATCACAGCTATTGGAGTCAGAAAAAGTAGAGTGTAAAGCAGAGTGTGTAGCATCATAATTTCAAGTCACTCTCTCTAAAAAAACTTGTGGAAATCCCTTAATTGAGGAAGTAAAGTTTAACCTTGGACTCCTTTCTACAAGAAGTGTACCTATAGGGAAGTATGTATCTAATTAATGAGCCTCTGCTACCTATCAGAACTTTTTCATTCTTCAGTCTCTCTACCTTATATTACCCTAGTCAGTAATTGCCTTCGGGGTCACCAGAAAGTCCAGTGTGACTATTTACAATGATATAGCTAACCCATTGTTCTTCAAAGTGTAACTGCTGAAAGAAGCTTCGCATATTTATAAAAGCTGTTACCATGCTTAATTCTCCAAGACTGTATCGACGATATCATAACGGTGTCTCTTTTTCCACTGCAGGAGCGTGCTATATAGAAAGCGACACAGCTGCGCATGCGCAGCGAGTATATTAGCAGCAATAAGCAAATGAATGCACTAAAGTGCAGAACCCTCGGCGCCATGATCATGAGTTAGACCTGAGTTATATAATACCGCATGCGCGAATTCTCGAAGGCGCCGGCGCTATAGAAATTTACGTGTAACGGGAAGTATACGGAAGACCTTTAGCCAAAGACGGAGACTAAAGACAAAGAAGCTCGCTGCCTTACTATCGAGTCGTATTCCAGCACGGGCGCCGGAATCTCTGAAGCATTGGTCCCTCGAAAGCTAGGGTATTCATACTTTTCTGCGCATGCGCAAGCTCAGATCGGCACTACGTCTCAGAATGCTAGCCTCGGTTCTAGGCCTTCCCGCGAGCATTTACATTACGCGCTGATTGTGCGTGGGAGTAAAACATTGAAAAGTCGGGGAAGGCCTGGGCGCAAACGTCACGTGAGGTAGACGTTAGTATTATTACTAGTAGAAATGCTTTAGCATTTTTGGCGAGCGGGAGCGACCCAACTGAGCTGCACACGTGTAGCTTTCATTGCTGATTAGCTGACATGCAGCTGAAACACCCCCTAGGAGAGGGAGGCTCGTCTGCTTCAACTTAGAGTTAATTAATTAATCAGCAGCAGCGACGAAGCACCAGGCGTCTCCCCTGCTCTTGCCTGTCGTCCTCTTTCAAAAGGCCTGGGAACGAGGCTAGGAGGCTCCCTGCCCTGTGATGTTCGTACTGCATGCCGCGCCGGTATTCGAGCACAGAGTCGAGAAAGGCATGTCAGTCCTGGCCTGAAGCGAGACACCACCTCCTGCGAGTTCTGTTGTAAGCAATGGCGGTGTATTCTCTGTTGAGGTACCGCCGAGTAGTACTGGAACTACTGCCAGACAATGAGACACTTCACCGTGCAGTGCGTCCGCAAAATTAGAAGCGCGTATAACATTACGGTATGTACAGTGCGAGTCACATATATATATATATATATATAGAAAAATCGGCCCGTTCACACGACTAGGTTGGCTCGCTCCCGCTCGCCAATTATTATTATTACTTTACAGCCAGTGACTGAAGGACTGCTACAGTGACCGTAACAGCCTAACAAAAAACACAACAGTAGTACATGATGGAAATGAAAATAGAAATACGTAGTTCAAAGCATGAAGCAATAAAGCAGCGAGGGGAAACAGGACTTGGGAATGGTGAAGCATCTTGGACATGGACATTTATAATAGAATGTGCAGTTGTTAACTGGATTGAAGTTACTTAAAAATGAGTTCCAAAAGAAGTCTCTTAGTTTATTTTTAATCGTTGTAAAAGAGAGCTCTAAGTCAATAGGTGGAAGAGAGTTCCACAAGTAGGGTAGTCTGTTAAAGTAGAATTGCTTATCTCTATTGCTCCTAACAAGGGCTGAACCAGCTTCCTATAGCTACCAGATCTTGTTTGATTGTGGCTGAACTGTGACCTTACAAGTGAAATATAGAGCCTTTTCTTGGTGGCAACATTAGCTGATGAACAAAATGTGCGCCGAATCAAACCAAGTATTTTGTAGGCCTTGGAGGTTATTTTAGATGCATGGTGAGACCAGGATAAATTTGATGATATCAAGATGCCAAGGTCTTTTTGCTGGTTACTTGAAGTGATTAGTTGTTCGTTGATGAAATATTGCTGTTCACTTTGCTCAATCGATATATGGCCAGAGATAATAGAAAGGAAAGAACATTTGGTCTCATTGAACATAAGCTTCCAATTAATACTCCATAAAGATAGTGCGTCTAGATCTGATTGTAGCTGGATGCAATCGTGAGGAGAACATATTGGTCGGAGACATTTGATGTCATCAGCAAATAAAAATGATTCAGAGTGTTTTAATGAAGATGGTGCATCATTTATGTAGATAAGAAACAAAAGCAGACCAAGTAAACTTCCCTGGGGAACACCTGAGATAACTGGTAGAGTAGATGAACTAGAATTGTTAATACAAACACAATGGTATCTGTTAGACAGGTAGTCACGAAACCACCTCCACAGGCCTCCCACTATGCCAACTTTCCATAACTTCAGCAGTAGTTCTTGGTGTGGTACGCGGTCGAAGGCTTTCTTAAAGTCAAAGTAGATAACATCACATCTGGAATAGTTATTAAGAGCATTAAGGACACTGCTAAAAATATTAGTAGCTGCTGAGTTTAGGAATGGTTTTGGTGGAAAACAAATTGATGACAACATATATAGGATATTATTATCAGTGATGAACTTGCTTATTTTGTTATAGATAAGATGTTCAAGAACTTTCGAAACTATGCATAAGAGAGATATTGGTCGATAATTTTTCACAAGGGATTTGTCTCCAGATTTGAAGATTGGTGTTATTGAATGGCATTTCCACTCACATGGAATATGTTGCTTGGACAAACTTAATGAGAAGAGGTGATGCAAAGGTGTGTAAAGTGCTAGAGCACAGTGCTTTAGAAGTTTGGGGCCAATATTATCACAGCCACTAGATTTCGTAGGATCAAGAGATGAAAGTGCCTCTGAGTCTGAAAATTTTAAGGTACAGATGCATGACGAGGGCAGGGGAAGAGAACTCATGTTAGGCAGAGAGAAGGGGCTATTAGTAAAGACTGAATGGAAAAAAGTATTGAAAAGTTCAGCCTTCCCAGTGTCAGAGGTTGCACTGCTGCTGTCATGAGAAACCATAGAAGGGATAGTGGTTTTCTTGCTAAGAGAGCGAATGTAGTCATATATCTTGCCATTACATGATCCAGCAAAAGATTGAACTAGATGCATTTCATAGTTGTATTTAGCCTGATTGATTTTGCTGCAGTAGTCTGCTTCAAGGTTATTAATTTTTAGTTGGAGATGAGGTGTAGGATGTTTAGAAAATCTTTTCTTAGATGATAACAAGCATTTAGAGAGGTGTCTTAATTCTGATGTATACCAGCAGGGAAATTGATGATGTCTTAGTCTAACCTTAGGTATAAAGATGTCCATAGCAGTGTAAATGGAATTTTTTATTGTTAGCCACACAAATTCAACATTGTGACTCTGTAAACATGAGGTATAGTCAAAGTCAAACAGATAGGACAGAATACCATCATAATTGGCTTTTGGGAAATCAAATACATATTTAGGAGAGGTTGTAGGAGTAGGATGTATTATTTGAGGTAATTGAAATGTAATTTCAAAATGATCTGTGGTTATCCATTTGGTGGCAGGGGCTATAGTAAGATTGGCAATGCTGTTTTCAGAGTTAGTGAGCACTAAGTCAAGGATGTTGCCTTTAACGTGTGTTGGGTGGTTGATTAATTGGATCAGGGAGTTGTCAAAAACAAAGTCACAAAAAGTACTAGAAGAGGAGGAGGTAGAAGAAAGTGTATCCCATTGAACGTCTGGTAAATTAAAATCTCCAACAATTATGGAGACAGTAGATGGATCCGATTGAACAATTTGTGTCAGGTTTGAAATTGTAACCTCCATGTAAGGGTCACTCAAACAAGGTAGAAGGTAAACACAGCTGAGGATAATAGGTATGCGAAGGTTCAACCTGACTGCTATAGCTTCTGGAGCATTGTTGGGCAGATGAAGTGAGAGAACTGAGACAGGAATTGTGTCTTTGATGGCGATCAGCACTCCACCTCCATGTGAGAGCCTATTCTTGCGATATATGTTGTAATTTATAGGGAGTATCTCCTGATCAAAGACAGAATCAGATAGCCACGTCTCTGTTAGGCAAATTACATCATGAGTAGACCTATGACTGAAATAATGACAGTTTGTTTACTAAGCTTCTGATGTTAAGATAGCAGCATGAAATCATGGAGTTGAAATTATTGTGATAATTGTTAGTCATTTGATGATTGGACCGAATTGATAGGTCGGAATTTGGAAATGTACTGGGGGACACTAGTCAATTGGAATTTGTGGACAGGGGTGAGCTAGATCGAGATATCACTTGTGTGTGCGTCTTATGTTCGGGCTCTTCACTTGTAGACATGACATCGTTTGTGTCAGTAGATGACATGGCGGCATTGATACCAACATGCGTAGACATATCATCCTTTGAGTCAGTAGGAGACAAGGCAGCATTGTTAGCAGCATATGAAGACATATCAGTGTTAGTGACATTGTGTTGTGAATGGTCGTTGCTAGCAACAAAAAGTAGACGCCTGGCGGTGTGGCACTTTGCGTGTCCGGGTACTACAGACGACCTAATGTAGCACCTCTGGCGTGTGGTGTTTGCTCAAGAGTCGGGAATACATGGATCGTCCGTTGAAGACCATCACTTGCTCCTTAGTACACGCACACACAAAAGTGCCACACCGCCAGGCGTGTACCTAACGTCTACCTCACGTGACGTTTGCGCCCAGGCCTTCCCCGACTTTTCAATGTTTAATCAGCGCGCGTAATGAAACGCTCGCAGGGACGCGGGGAAGGCCTGGAACCGAGGCTAACAGAATGCCTAGGCGTCGCCCCTTAGAGTAGGCGTGGTCAAGTATTTAGCGCTAGTCGATGTTGTCGAGCGATCGCAATCGCGTTGCTGTACTTGGCATGGATTACGAGCAAGAGAATTGTCTAGAACGTAGAGTATATAATCAGCAGCGTTGTGGTATACGCGCGTTAAGTAGGGGCGTAGCTGGAAAATTTTCGCGTGCGCAAAACATTTAAACTAATACCACGATCCGACGAGTGCACATGCGCGTCGACGACGGTTTTCGCGAACAAATAATGTTTTGAATACATAATAAGGTGCGTCAACACTGGTCCCCCAGTCGCGGTACCTGCGGTACCGGCTCCGGCGCCCCTGGGCAAGGGTTAGAACATGCAACAACAACAACATGAGATATAGGGATAGGGGTAGCCTATGAATGTCACTATCGTTGCATGCTATCATCCCTGCCTTGCACATTGCACCTTGTTTCCTTGATTTTTGGTACTGTCATCCTACATCACTGTGCAACAGCCCAGTTTAGTAGGGCCCACTTTATGTGCATTTGTGCAACCCCCACCACTTGAAACAGCCGCAAATGCAAAATAAGGAAGGTCTCTTAGTTGACCTATTAAGGACATAGCTTGATGTCAACATGCACAGATCGAGGAGATCAAGAGGGAATAAGAAAGACAAACTTCCATCTGGAGTCAAACCCAGGTCTAATGACCAGCAAGCCAGCACACCAGACGCTGAAACCACAATGGCTCAACTGGAAAGAACGGCATGCGCTAATTTATTATAGGCCAGGGCTCGGGGCTAGGGCTAAGGCTAGGGGCTAGGGCTAGGGCTAGGGGATAGGGGCGCTAACTTGCTTAGCGCATGCGCTGCCGTTCTTTCCAGTTGATCCGCCACAATCACCAGACAAAAGTCTGCCCCCCTCATTAACCCTCGGCGCGCATGCGCAGGAGGGTTACGGTAGTTGGGTCTCTGTGTGTGTGTGTGTGTGTGTGTGTGTGTGTGTGTGTGTGTGTGTGTGTGTGTGTGTGTGTGTGTGTGTGTGTGTGTGTGTGTGTGTGTGTGTGTGTGTGTGTGTGTGTGTGTGTGTGTGTGTGTGTGTGTGTGTGTGTGCTGCGTGCGTGCGTGCGTGCGTGTGTGTCTGTGTGTGTGTGTGTGTGTGTGTGTGTGTGTGTGTGTGTGTGTGTGTGTGTGTGTGTGTGTGTGTGTGTGTGTGTGTGTGTGTGTGTGTGTGTGTGTGTGTGTGTGTGTGTGTGTGTGTGTGTGTGTGTGTCTGTGTGTCTGTGTGTCTGTGTGTCTGTGTGTCTGTGTGTCTGTCTGGTAAGTCACATCTCACTTCTGGAGCGTCTATTCGTCCTGAAAATACTGTCACGTACCCAGCGGGTAACGAACCCATTCCACTTGCAAATGTACCCCCAGCTGAAAGAGAGGAGTGATGTTTGTCTCAAACAAGCCCAACTGATGAGGTACTGCACACAGCATTGACAAAGCAGCCATTCCTGTATTATCAGTAAAGTCATCCTCTGTTTGGAAAGTGAAGAAAACCTCATCAATTAATTTCGTTCTTCCAACTGATTGTCCATGTAAAATGTTATAACTAAATGTGTTAATCATTCATTAGTATGTTCACAATCTACACACCTCATTGTTAATATCTGAAATGAGGAAGCATCTGGCATGTTGGAATAGCTAGTATTTCCAGTGAAAACATGCAGATTCACCCTATTGTGCCGATCCACTCAACGATATCTTCTTCAAGGATGAGTGGATTGGGGTTGTCCACAGGATAATTATATATATGACCATAAGTCTACAGAGTTATATTAAACTACACTTAATGTATAACAACACAGAACAGCCTCTTTATACATATTCCCACATTAAACCAAGAGCAGCCTCTATCAGCACTAAGCAATACTGCCATTGAACAAACTAATCCACACATTTTTATACCATCACCCTCATTTGAGTCCTCAGCTAGGTATATTGAACAAGGCTGATCCATAACTGGGGCGTAAGAAGATACTTTTGTATGTGGGGGGAGTGGGGGGTTGACTTTGTGGTGGTCCAACTTACTCAGGCTAGGTGGGTCTGGGGGCATGTTTCCGGACCCCCTGGACATTTTGTTATTTGTATGCTCTGAAATTAATTCTGGTGCATTCTGTCATAGGAATTATAGATAAAATGACCCATATTATTAGAGGAAAGTAGATAGCTATCAGTAACTGGGATGTGTGGTATTTTCCATAAACACGGGGGAGGGGGTGGGCTACAGCTCCCCCAGCGCCCCTGCTTCTTATGCCAGTGCATAAAACACAGAAAATGTTAAGTAGTGAACACCACCTACCACTTAACTAATGAATGCACTAAACTGCAGAACCTTTGGTGCCACAACGTGGTGAAGTTAAAGTTCATGTCAATTGGCCCTCCAAGGCATGATATACAGACAAACAGAGAAATGGGTGACACAAAATAAAGTAAAGTGGATATGCACAACTATTAAAAAGGCATAAAATATAACTGAAATAGTTAGGATCCATGGTACACAGAGAGTCTAGCAGAGAACTCCACGACGAGTCACTATTAGTGTGCAGTGATTGGTAGGGTCAATCTTGCAGATTCATGCACTTCTGTGCATTCCTGATGATGTTAACTCCCTCTTACTCTTTAGCACAAAGAATTGCAGAAGCGAAAGTTGAGAGGTTCTAATTCCCTGCACTCTAGATCTCTTACGAGACTCAGTGACTCCACATAGTCTACTATTGCAGAGAAGCACGATGACAGATGCTTTCCTGATTTAATTTGTCATGACTCTATACAAAAATCTCAGCTTTCTGATGGTGCAGACGTAATGGAGGGAATTCCATCCATCTCTGCAGTGTTATTGGGCAGCGAATACTATGTTATTATTATTATTATTATTATTATTATTATTATTATTATTATTATTATTATTATTATTATTATTATTATTATTATTATTATTACTATAACCCGCATGCGCGAGGAAAATGGCCGACCGTACGTATCATGGCTTTCAATGGAGGGAGTGCTGGATCTCGGGGTTTCAGCGAAGCTGAGTACGTGACAGTATTTTCAGGACAAAGAGACGCTCCAGAAGTGAGATGGGACACACACACACAGACAGACAGACAGAGACAACTACAGTACCCCTCCTGCGCATGCGCGTTGTGATACAACAACTTTTTCATAAACACAGCATCACCCTTGGTTTCTGAAGGTGGACCGATTAACTAATCACACTGAGAACGATATATCATCACACTGAAATCACACATTAAAGTTCGATGAAACCAATGTTCTCTGTTGAACATACACTGTAATACATGAATACAAGAAGGTAACTTCCGTATCTGTTCCATGCAGAAGTTATTTTTGCAGATTCAGCACATTAATTCGTCAGGAGCCGGGGAGTTGCCAGGTTCTATTGTTGCAGCGATCGCTCCAATCTACAGTATACTCTATATAGAGTTATTTCAGTGTGTCTTAGCTAGGCTCTAGTTCCATCTTTCAGGCAAAAACGAAAATAGATATCGAGCTGACGAAAATCGAAGTATTCGGCAGGTCACTTCTCACGTTCATCGCTTCGCTTCTATTAGGCTGAATCTCTTCAAACTTCTAAATGTTAGTGCCCTCATACCTGTCTGTAAGAGCATGTAGTTAGAATTAGCGGAGCACTGTTGAGCGTGCTGTTTAGACTGTCGAAATTAGATGCCTGGCGAAATTCGATACCTTACTCTACGTATATACGTGCTTAGAATTTTGCGTGCGCACTCCCGCTCGCCAACAATTAATTCTTAGCATTCCACTAGTTATAATATAGGACACACTATGACGCATAACAATATTGACGTTATCCCCTAGATATATAGAACACATACGTAGATACTTAGACGATGTATATATATACGTAGATTACTAGGTGATATATAGTCTATATATCACCTAGTAATCTACGTATATCTATTAGATGACCTATAGGATATGTCTTGCTAGATACTTTAGGGTGACAATTATTTGCAGGTACATTCTTTGCGGATTTAGGGTTTCAAATTTTGCTATTGTTAGTTAACCTCGGCGCGCATGCGCAGAGAGGGCCAATATGCGTTGGCCTACCTCGTTCCCGTTTGTGCTCCGTGAACGCATCAGAAGTTACGCAAAGGGATATACTTAGCCTCCCTTGGACCACGCAGCTGCCAGCTTTCTCACAGTCCCTGCACGTTCGTAATAATGGGCGCTTACGTTTATACTCTGGACAAATTAAATATATTTTTTACGAGTATTAAATTTTGCGTTATAGTACAAATCCGCAGAAATATCAAACTTTAGTACCCGCAAAAATAGTCACCTTAAGGTATATGTATCCTAACCAGGGGTTAGCCATGCAATGTGATCTCATTTTCTATAGCATTCATTAATTAGCCTAGACTATACACAAATATAGATCTATATTGTTTATGTGACTATACACTGTGCATGGCATTTATTAATTCATTCCAAAAGATTATCAGAGATGTTTCAGTCAGAGATCACTTCATATGCAGGTTCAGTGTTCAGAATGCCATATATTGCTTCATTACTTGCAGCAGTTAAATCATCATTTTCTGAGATTTGAAGGAAAAAGGAGAATATGTGAATGTAACAAATTACAATAATATAGTTACCATTTGAGGTTTTCTGTCTTCCCTTGAATACAACTACTAGAACTAATGCCACAACCACACACCCAGCCAGCACAAATACTCCAAATATGGAGAGACAAATACTCCAAATATGGAGAGTCCAATGATAACACCTGTGCTGATGGTGTCAGATACAGAGCTTGCTGAGTAATTAGAGAAATATAAGTGCACACTCTCACAATAATATTATACTTTAGGTACACACATGTATCTGATAGAGCTTGTACTTCCAGCCTCTTGGTTTGATAGTCAAATCCAGCAGGGTTACTGACATTACAGGCGTAGTTCCCAGCATCCCCTAACTGAACTTCCTCAATCTTCAGCTCACTGCGCTTGTCTCCATCTTCCATTGACATTACAATCTTAAAGTAAAAAGGTAGATCTGCCTCAACAAGCTCTTCACCATCTTTATACCAAGTGACTTTAGGCTCAGGTTGTCCTGTCCAACGACATGTAGCTGTTGTCGTCTCACCCTCCTCAGGAGTGTTCTTAGTGAATGTTACATCTCCAACAATTTGAGGTGCAACTGGAGAGGGAGACACACATCACATTCCTCCTTATCTCACAACAGACAACACTTACTGCAGTACATGAGGTTCAAAGGACTACTGGTGGCTTCTGCCTGATCTGGGTCAGTAACTTCATTGTGAACCTTACATATATATGAACCAGTATCATTCACATTCACTGTAGATATGTGCAGCCTGTCACATGTCTGGGTCACCCTGCAGCAAGTGATGGAAAATATTGGTATAAAGTAGCAGACACATACATGATATATGACTCCTCTCTGACAGGTTAAAGTATAGTGTCCTGATTTCAGAGATTGAACTTGAGAATAGTATGGAGAGATCAACTGCTATTTTTTGAACACACATGCACGCGTGCACATGCACACACGTACACACACATGCACACACGCAGACACACTCACACACCTGTCAGTGCTGAGGTCCACTGGACTCCCATCTTTAGCAAATTCCACTCTGCCCACAGGGAAACCAATATTTTCACATACTATGTCCACTTCACTGCCAGCCCCCAGACAGTTACCAAGGTTAGGAACTGGGTTAAAGTTAGTAATGCTGGCTCGAACTGTCAGCAATAGAGAAACAGGTACTTCAGTTTTATTCACACCTATATATTTTCAACTGGAGTCTTCCTTACCAAAGGGGGTGACAAAGGTTTCCTCTACTGCTGTAGAGCCTCCTGCATTAGTGAAGGATACTGAGTAGAATCCTGTAGAGTCATCACCTTCGATATCATCTACTCTGAGTTGGAAGGTGAATTGTGTGTCTCCTAATGTATAGTCCTTACAACCATCTGTTATCTGAGGAGAAATATGCACTTCACATAAATTTGTTCAGTGACACATTATTGTGAGATCTGCATGCTGCCTCACAATCACACAACTCACAGTGATGCCACTAGTCCCTGCAGTGACTTCAGTAGCCACAGTATCTCCAGGAGCACGTCGGGACCAGTTTGCCTGGGGACAGGGGTCAGCTGTGACATTTATAACCAACAGAACTGGACCACTGTCCTGCTGGATCAGATGGTAGCTGAGACACATATCAGAAGGAATGTCATCAAATGAACTGGTAACCATAGGGACCACTGTAAAAGTGAGAGGGAATTATCACAATTAAGGTACTGATAGCACTTTGGGTAGGAGTGAGGTCAGTTCATACCTGGGTCTCAAACTTGCAGGGTCCAGCTCGCAAATACAGTACCACTCTCATTTTCAGCAAAACACTGATACATTCCTGAGTCTTTCCTCACAGGAGAAGAGATAATGAGTCTCTGTCCATCCATATCAATCACCCTCTGGTCATCTTCCTCTATCATGGCTCCATTGAAGTACCACTTGAGTGTGGGCAGTGGATTACCAGACACAGAACATATGAATGTCTGAGGGACACCTGTCAGTGCATCTCTCTGATCAAATGGAGGGTTGTCTATGACAGCTGGGTCTGGGGGAATGGGATGGACATGTGTTAGGGAACATGTTTACATGTGTACATGTACATTGATGTTTACCTAGCAGGTGAAGGTAGGCAACCAGTTCCTGGTTAGTTGATGGAGCCAAAAATACTTCAATTTTAATAAGAGGGTCAGTATTTTCATCCAGATCACTTAGTGTAAGAATACTAATAGCTCCAAAAGTACGTATCACCCCTTGCCTCCCATTCAAAAACCATATATAAAATAATTGCTCACTACCACCATAGGCAACTGCTGTACCGAACACCACATCATAATCACCATCTCGAGGAGCAGTTTTGTTGGTGAGTTGCTTGTAGACCCTCACACCATTGGGAGGGTACACAGTCTGATTGAATGACGTCACTGTAGGAAAAGAGGTCACTACAAATGATACTCTACAAAAAGTAGAATAGTAATGTCCAGTAGATGACTATAGCTATAATTTGTGAGAAGCAAGTAATAAGTAAACAAATGACTGACCATTATTAAATGTGTAAGTGGTAGGAGCATTTCCAGCTGTGAACTCAGGGTTAGTGACACGACAGTAGTATTCCTTGTCAGTGATAGCTTCACTTGTAGTCTCTAGTATCAGATAGTGACCATCATCCACAAAACGAATAGTGTTTGGTTCATCTTCCTCCACAACTTCTCCATCTCCCGAATCACTAGCAGTACGTTGGAACCACATAATGATGGGCTTAGGGAAGGAGCCAGGAATAATGGCACACTCCAGAGATACCCACTGTCTCATATTAGTAATGGACACTATGACATCCATTTTCTTCGTAGCAGGACGGTCCTCAAATCCTGCAAAATCTACAAAGATAATGTACATTAGCAGAGGACTGATCAGCACAAGCCAAACCCACATCCCTACTCACGAGCAATGGAAGCAGTGCGGCTACGGATGGTCCCAAAGTCATTGGAAGCAGTGCAGTAGTACTCTACTCCATCATCACTGGCATATGTACCATAACTTGAGTTGATATTGGGGACAAAATAGGACCCATCTTCTTGTCTGAACTGATTATCTACCACTCCTCCACGATACCTGAGTAGACATAGATAATAAGTGTGATGTAATAGAAGATAGAAACTTGTAATATGAAATTTCAGAAATGACACACAATTACATGTACACGTATAATAGAGCTGACCATGTAATATTGGATGGATGGGTGTTAAGGACTGGGCACAAGAGTGTGAGATTTCCTGCATCACTTCTCACAAACTGATCCTGAGGCTCAGTGGGGGTTGGGAATGATGGAGGGTCACCTGCACGTTTAGTAATTTAGATTGCCATATCTGCATGCATGCATCTTCACATTGGAATGCTAGAGATTACATAGTATATGGACAAAACATACAGACACTGCTACAGGGCTATATATGTAGTTAACCTGCATCTGAGTAGTATTATTGTTAATGGCCAAAGAGTAAAAAACCCATAAAGCTGAATATAACACAACAGAGAGTCAGAGGGTTTTACCAGTCATAGTACAAACATTGTAGGCCTCATTTAGCTACATGCAAGACTAGGAACTATAGGCTAAATCCGATGTAGCAAAAGTGGTGAGTAACAATCCTGGTAATTTATTGACTATACACATTCCAAACATCTCATCTATTTGAGTAGCACAGTTTATCCTTTAGTTTGTTGCTGCACAGAAAAGTCTGAGTTCAGCCTGACAAAGGTCCAGACTGGACCGCAATATCCCAATCTGTACTGTTGTTGTGTACATATAGGAAAATATCTGTCCATACAGTCAGGTGCAAGGTAAACCATGTTATTTGGACAACAAACGCTTTCAAAGTAACAAACTCGTTTACGTTGCACCTGCATGACCAGAGATTTACACACTGGTTGCTTTACCTCTTGCATGGTTGTCGCATTGCATTAACATCTGTCATAGAGGCAACCAAAATAACCACACAAGAGTTAAACAACCATACAGTGGTATATATGGAGGAAGATGTTTTCACATGAATAGGTGGGCTAGTGAGACCTTAGCAGCCACATGGCCTTTACACTCTACAATACACTCACAGGATTAGTTACAGCTAGTGTCAAAACAAACATGTGATTTCATAATTTTATTAGCTCAAGTCTACTGGTCTATTGCCCACCAGTCCAGTACAGCCTACAGTTCGACAATAGCCTACATGTTAGTCAATGAATTCCAAATTAACAGCCATGTATTTTAGAAGTGGAATCATCATAGTTATTTCACATCATGCAATGAATATGGTGACCCAGTACTGTAATTTCAATTTCCAGGCACCACGTCCGTTGGATGTGACTCCCCGTTGGGAACGCAGCGATTGCATATTTCCTCACCTTCGAGCACTCCATGAGTAAAGTCACTAGTCCGTAGCCATAGGAAGATGGACAACACGAGGTACAACCAGCTTAAATCGTCACCATAAGGTGCGCCTAGGACTTGCATCATGGTAGATCTACTAGACTACGTAGATGGCAGATCGCTAGTCCTCGCAAGCCACACCCTTTTTCTTGAGCGGGACTCAATAAAAATTATAAGGTTTTTCATCACTTCACTTTCCGTTTGCTGCCTACTGGACTTCTGTTAACATGAATATATAACTATACCCAGAAACTAAAAAAATAGCATTTTTTGATGCATGAAAAAGATTCTAAATTTAATACTAAAAGTTCATGTCTATAATACAGTATGTGCAAAAAGTTGATAAGATAAGGAAAGCAGGTGGGCTCATTCCCACTCACCCAAGTACGTCTTCTTGATAATTAAGGCCGTAGGACGCGTCACGGCCGGCACGGCCATGGCCGTGGTCGCCTCTTGCATACTGCTCATGCTCCGTTAGTAACAAAATGGGCGTGGCTAAGAAAGACATGGTCAGCAATTTTCGTTCGTGCGCGCGCGCGCGCCAACGCATGCGCACTACCTACTCTCAGTGGCCGTACAGGTTTCATTTGCACTCCTACGGGCCTGTGATATATTCAGGTCAAGCACTATACATGACAGTCTGCAGTGTAATATACCTTAGTCCCTGGCATGGATTCATTATTACATTCCACTCGGGATGTTCACCACGATATGGTAGAAGTTGTTACTTGATTCTGCAGGAAAACATCTGACATGCTCACTAACCTATAAAATGACTCAGAACTCTCGAATACTTACCTGCGGTTACGCATGTTATTATTGTTGCATGCCATTATCCCCTGCTTGTCTGAATGGTTACACCTTGTTTCTGTCATTTTGGCACTACCAACATTTAATGTTCTTATTCATGATTCTTCTTTGTGTCACAACATGGGTCCAAAATAAATTTTACATCCTGACATGCCTGAGGATAGTAGCTATATAGCAATTGGCCATGACATACATCCTTCTACTACGAGTTTACCTAGAGCTGACATAGATGTAGGAAGAA
This sequence comes from Theonella swinhoei, assembly GCA_963970385.1. Taxonomy (NCBI): domain Eukaryota; kingdom Metazoa; phylum Porifera; class Demospongiae; order Tetractinellida; family Theonellidae; genus Theonella; species Theonella swinhoei. The sequence goes on along the minus strand of OZ019951.1, from coordinate 3,771,457 downwards.
AATTTGGATTGAGGGAGCACTAGATGTGTATATACTTAAAAGATGCACCCTGCTAAATGTGTATATAATTTTGGAGGAATTTGCCCCCTGTGCTGTCCTGAGTCCCCACTTCGGCTCAGTGCCAACAGAGAGTCCCACACTCATGGATTGTGCATACTTAAATAAGGTCTCTAGATTCTGTGGTACTTAAAAGACATATCATGTACAATATGGAGACTGTAGATATTATGGACAGGCACTAGGTAGATGAAAGACCTTTGTTCTGAGCCGTCTGCTCACTAACAGGAACGTCTTCTTTCTCAGTAACCATGACCAAGGTTGACAGGCAGCTACACATGGTTCTATGTAAAGTAGAAAATGTAGAATCTGACTCATTCGGGTAGCCAAACACAACTCATCTTACACTAAATGCACCTTACTTTTATAAGCACCAAATAAGAATTATTATGACATGAGATGATTTCACACACACAGATAACAGTGGGAATAGCATATAATTGTCCCATGACTGTTTATGCTTTTACAAGTTGATATCATGAGATAGATCTCAGTCACATACACTGCACTAAAGTGGTGGGACAAGTTACTCACGATTGGTCTGAAATTTGGCTATTACTTTAATACGTGGCTTATTGTCAAGCCTCATCACCTCCACACTGCAACTGAAGCCTTTAGAGATACAGGTGTTAAGATCACAACAGAAGGAAGGTGACATCTGAGTGCTGCTCTTGGGATGAGAACATTCATCGATGAGCATGAAGAAAGTCACCCAATGGTCAAGCCAAGTGGAAGAGCTAGCCAGTATCGCATCATCCTATCCACAAGAAGCTTACTCTGCTTTTACGCATGGTTTCATTAGTAAGTGGACATACCATTTACGGACATTTCCCAACAATGCTGATATTCTCCAACTTTTAGAAAATGCTATCAGGCAGCACCTTATTCCAGCTGTCACAGGAAAGGCAAGTATTTCAGCTGTTTTCTCTCCCAGTTCACCTGGGTGGTCTCAACATACCTAATCAAGTCACCAAGTCTGGACAGGAATACTTAGCCTCCCTGAAGATTACAGCACTTTTAGTTGATTGTGTTTGTCGACAACAATGGCAGCTTGACTACCGAACGGTATCAGATCAAATATCTTTCAAATCACAAGTGCAAAAGGAGAAGAGAGAATCACAATCAGCAGAGGCAGAACAACTTTATTCTCAGTTACCACCAACACTTCGCAAATCAACTGAATTAGCAAGAGAGAAGGGCTTCTCCAGCTGGTTAACGGTTCTACCAATTGAAAGTCACAGCTTCTCACTACACAAAGGAGCCTTTCGAGATGCAATTCAATTGAGATATGGATGGCAACCATTATTACTACCAAATAGTTGTGTGTGCGGTAAATCGTTTACAGTGGACCATGCTTTGAGTTGTCCATCAGGTGGTTATCCAACCATACGTCATAATGAGATTCGTGACCTCACTGCTAAACTCATGACTGAGGTATGCCGTGATGTATGTGTGGAGCCACACCTTCAACCACTTACTGGTGAGAATCTGTCATATGCTACTGCAAATAGAGAAGACTCTGCTCGACTTGATATCAAAGCACGTGGTTTTTGGGGATTACAGCAACAGTGTGCCTATTTTGATGTAAAAGGATCTTCAATCCAAATGCACCCTCTTGCAGAAATCTCCAATTGAATGCAAGCTACAGACGGCATGAAAATGAGAAGCGTCGAGCCTATGAGCAACGAGTTCGTGAGATAGAGCATGGTTCCTTTACCCCACTTGTATTCAGCACCTCTGGAGGAATGGGAAAAGCTGCTAATATCACCTAAAAACGGCTGGCCTCACTACTTGCGACAAAACGTGAACAACCCTACTCTGTCGTGTCGGGTGACTCCGGTGCTGTCTCTCTAAGTCTCTTTCTCACTACTTCGTTCTGCAGTAATGTGCCTTAGGGGCTCCCGCTCGAGACAAGGTTTTATTCCAAACATGGACATTCCACTTGACCTAGTGGCTCATGAGGGCCGCATCCCAGTTGCAAACTAGCTCAGCCTCACTCTTGAATATTATTTCTTGTCTCTTTTCCTGTCTACGTCATTACACTGTTTATAAAGGCTGGCTAGGGCATGGCTAATTACGCATGCGCGATTGCGGATCCAGTTTATATATGCCATCTACCATTGGAACCGAGGTGACATGGATCTTCTTCGCGACAATCATGAGCTGAGGCCGTTCGTCCTCTCCAATGTCACGCTCACTGGCACTAGAATCGGCGCCGGAGCCTACGGCAGCGTCGACGAGGTGGCGGTATCTGTGTCTGGAGCTGCTAAAAAGATTCACGACATCTTCCAAGACCGTTCCGAGATCCCGCAGGATGAAATTCGCAGAGCTTCGACCCAGTTTGTAAAAGAATGTCAACTGATGAGCACCCTCCGCCACCCAAACATTGTCCAATTTCTTGGAGTGTGCTTCTTTGAGGGATCGCGACTGCCCTCGCTGGTAATGGAGCGTCTGCTTACGAGCCTTCACGATTTACTAGCCCCCGAAACCCGGGTTCCACCTGGCACGCCTCCACCTCTATCGTTCTTCAAGCTTGGCCTAAAGTGTTCTGTACTGCAGAACGTCGCCAGGGGCCTACACTACCTCCACCATCAATCACCGCCCATTATTCATCGTGACTTATCTGCCAGGAACATCCTGTTGAACTCGAGGCTAGTAGGCAAGCTAGCGGACCTGGGCGTGGCTCGTATTGTTCCTCGTATGCGAGATGCAGCCACCATGACCAAGGCACCTGGAGCCTCCGTCTACATGCCTCCAGAGGCCATTGCACCTGCTGAATCTAATGATGAGAAGTCAAAATATGATGCTAGTATTGATGTGTTTGCATTTGGAGTTGTCACCATTTTCACAGTTGGTGAAACCTTCCCCTGTGATCCCCTTGCACCTACCTACTTTGACGAGGAAAAGGGGATATTAATCGCTCGTACTGAACTGCAACGGCGTAGTGTTTACATGAGAAATGTCAACACCCAGCTCCGTGCGTGTGGTCAGCTCTTTGGACATCACCCTCTCATTCAGCTGATCCAGCAATGTCTGCTGCTGGCCTCATAAACGTCCAGATATTGGTGAGGTACTAAGTCTGTTGGAAGAGGCCAGAGCTGGTATTAGAGATGGGGAGAGTGAGAGGGACAAAGTGGAACTGGTACAAGCTCTTCAGAACCAGCCCAGGAACCAGGTGAGGCCGCGGGACTGCGTATACACCACACAGTATATAGTGCCAATACCTCCCTCCTCCTGCACCACTACTGTCATCACTTTCTCATATCTTGTTCAGAATCTGGTGCAACTGATTGATAACCTGGTGACAGAGATTGCTGAGCTACAACAAGAGCTGACAAGGAAGGAAGCCGAACTGACTGGAGCAGTGGAGACTGCCAGGAGAGAGCAGCAGCAGCAAAGAAAACTGGTCATTATGTACATTAATGGGACTCTCCTGGGATTTCCTCTTCTCCACAGCACGTTGCTGGTCTAATTCCGTTGTAGGGTGTGTATTGGAGTGTTCTTTTGTCATAGTCTGTTCCATTTCTCTGTATAGGAGGTTGCTGAGTTACAGCAACACCTGCAATCCATTGAGAGAGAGAAGCAGATGTTCAGACAACAGCTGACAAACAAGAAAGTTGAGCTGACTAGGGCAGAGGAGACTATCAGGAGAGATAAGCAGCAGATTCAGGAGATGAGACAGCAGGTGAGTTTACTATGCATAGCGTGTGTTGTGACTAGAGGTCTTTCTGACTGCAGGAGACTAAGAGAGATGAGTCCAAGGACAGGGAGCTAGCTCAGGCACAGCAACAGCTGAGACAACTGAGACAACAGGTAATCTTCATCACTTTGTGTGAGACAAGTGCTGACTCTGACCATTGGTATATCTCAACTATGTCAATGTGTACAGGAAGAGTCGAGCAGGAGGGAGATAGGGGATCTGAAGAGGCAGCTGCAATCCAGTGAAGCTCTAGTGGCTGAATTCCAAAAGGCTCTCCAACAGACTGCGGAGTCCAAGCTAGAGACACAGCGGCCAAAGGTTTGATCAGCAATTATGAAATCCAATGTATGAGAGATACAGTACACTATCTATTTAGGGACAACTTCATGGACTTTATCCTTAACATATCTTAGTTGCAACTTTTACATAGACTACAGCTACTTACAATACAGGATAAGATAGTGGCTGTAGTACACCATTTATTCTCTAGTCGCAGCAGGAGATTGTTTTCAGAAGCTGGATCACTCAATATCATACCACTTCATATAGTCGAGCTGCTCTCCCATTAACAATTAAGCTGTAGTACTCTATACTTGGGAGGCGGTTGTTTCACCCACTAGTGACTGATCCTAGTGAGCTGTCATCAGTCTATCTCACCCATAATGACTGATCCTAGTGAGTTGTCGTCAGTCTATCTCACCCACTAGTGACTGATCCTAGTGAGTTGTCGTCAGTCTATCTCACCCCCTAGAGACTGATCCTAGTGAGTTTTCGTCAGTCTATCTGACCCACTAGTGACTGATCCTAGTGAGTTGTCGTCAGACTATCTCACTCCCTAGAGACTGATCCTAGTGAGTTGTCGTCAGTCTATCTGACCCACTAGTGACTGATCCTAGTGAGTTGTCATCAGTCTATCTCACCCACTAATGACTGATCCTAGTGAGTTGTCGTCAGTCTATCTGACCCACTAGTGACTGATCCTAGTGAGTTGTCGTCAGGCTATCTCACCCACTAGTGACTGATCCTAGTGAATAGTCATGACAGTCACTTCTCAAATGCTTCCGATTCATAGTTAGTGAGTCACCCTTTGTCACTCTCATGAAGCAGCATAGCCCTTTACACACCTATAAAATACTGCTGAATTCTTAGCAAAGGCATTAGTGTATTCTGTAGATTCTAAGAATACTGAGTATTGGTAGGAATGAGCCCTCAGCCACATTCTCTAGCATTATCTCAAGCACTTGTCTCTATACGAATTAGTACCTGTACACCTTTGTACACTAAATATAATGGACTTGGACAGGTACAGACCCCACCCAAGCTGCCATGGAAAGGTAAATGATCTGGTTACAATACAGTTGTTCTGTATCAGTTTGAATGGACACAATGACAGCAAAAAAATGCATTTACACAGCTATTTTTAATAAATATATTATGTGGATGTCGATTTGGGCAGGGATGCAGTATATACTGGGCTACCTGTGAGTGTGTGAATGTGGTATTACACATTACAAGGAAAAATAGAAGTGAAATACTTATATACACTGTAATATCAATTTGAACAAGTATCATCCCATACCTGTATTTGTGATATTGTACTACAAATATATACAATGACTATTCCTTATGTGGTTGTTGATAGAGTAGTCCACTACATGTGAATGTTGACCCAAGGATTAATATTACTCTATGGACTCCAGTGCATGCATGTGTCGAGTCAACTGAAGTGCTGTATAAACTATATATATATGTGTATAGTACTTTAGTAGTATATCTAGTTTTTTGAAAATTCAGTCTCCACTGCTCCTAACTACCAGTTTGCCTTCCTGTGTCTTAAACAAGTATTTTACTTCTCACAACATGTATATATGCTCTTATTGCTTACAAACTGTATTGCCTATGCAGAAGTATATTTTATTGGTCTGTGTATGGGCAGCAATCCGCAGACCGGCAGCCGCTTGGGGCAATGACGTTTTTCCCACTCCCTCGCAAAGTGCTAAGATCAGGCATTGTCGTGAGCAGAGCCCCACCCATATTACAGTATGCACACAATCACTAGCCCTGCCCACCTATGTAATAAGACAAAAAATGGTCCGGCCATGGCCGGACCAACTGGACTGGCTCCGCCGGCCCTTCTATCCTATGATACTCATGTGCATGCATGTGCAGGAATTATCATGTGTGATACACAGAGCTTGGGGGTTTGGTGCTTTTGCTGGTTTGAATATTGCCTGGTTTGAATGTTACCTTCTCCTTCATGTTAAGGCTTGGTTTCACCTGTTTATATGCTTTGGTTTGATTAATTTGGCCCAGCCAGTTGAGCTGCTTCAGTAGCTCAGTCGGTAAGAGTGTCGCTTAGTATTATGAGGGTTCGAATCCCATGCACTCAAGACGGCCAATCTTCTCTTTAAAAAATGACCGTTTTGAGTGAGTTGTGTTTTGTTGCTCTGTTTTGTTTATGTTCAGTCTTGCCTTTTGAGTTATCATGTACGGTTTCAAACTTACATGCATAGCCAGATAGGTAAAATTGTGTGGCAGTGCATGTGTACAGTCACAATCACATGTGTAGAGGCATGTGGAATAGTGGATTACTCTGTCAACAGTCACACAATAGTCATTGTCTATGTAGTATTATATTGTAGTATCACATAATGAACTGATGAAGGTATGGGATTAAACTCATGCAGCAAAGAATTTTGTACAAAATTGATGTGCAGCGTAGGGATTGTAAGAAACAAATCTAGAGACAAGTTAGACTGGGACACAGACACGTTTAGGTATATCAACGTAACATGGCTACGTTATATATACCATAACTCTGTGTTCCAATCCCTCCCTCCCTCCCTCCCTCGCTCCCTCCCTCCCTTCCCCCCTCTCTCTCACCCTCTCTCTTTCAGTCACAGAAGTTTGCCTCCTACATCTGCCATATCAGTGGTCCAGGTCTACAGTTGGCCACTGTCAACCACCCAACACATGTCATAGTAGAATTAACTGACTCTAGTAATAGGCCATGTTCAGTCATACAGAAAATCACTGCTCAACTGGAGCCCATTTCTAAAGCTGCACCCACCAGTGGTGGTCGATGGCCATGGTCAAAGAAGGAACGTGTGTCTGTAGCTACTACCTCTCCTTCCCAATATGAGGTGTCGTACACAGCCATCAGCCAAGGTCAACACAAACTACATGTTCGACTCAATGACATAGAAATCAATGGCAGCCCCTTCACCATGACAGTCTATCCTGACCCCACTCAATTAACCAACCCAGTGAGAGTTGTGACTGGCTTGAAGGGACCATATGGCATTGCTTTCAACAGCCGTGGGGAAATGATTATTAGTGAATGTGAGGGTCATCAAATGGCTATCTTTGACATCAGAGGACAGAAGATTCGAGAATTCGGATCCCATGGTGACCATCCAGAAAGCATAAAGTGCCCTGCAGGCATAGCGGTTGATGATGTAGACAATATTTATGTGAGCAGTGAGCACAAGCTGCATAAATTCACTAGCAGTGGTGAACTGATAAAGTATGTCGGTCAAGAGGGCAGTAACGTGGGAGAATTTAATGATCCACGTGGAGTGACACTATACAACAAGCAAATATATGTATGTGATAGTTATAACGATCGTATTCAGGTGTTTGACTTGGACTTTAATTTTATCCGATCCATTGGCTCACCTGGTAAAGGAAGAGGTGAATTTGATACACCATACGATGTCAAATTTGATACAGATGGATGTATGTACGTAGTTGAGCATGGCAATGCAAGAGTGCAAGTACTGGACAGAAGCGGCCACTTCATACGAGTGTTTGGTGAGAAAGGAAAGGGAAAACTGAATAGGCCATCAGCACTTCATATTGTTGACAAGTGTGTGTATGTGTGTGATTTGAGTGGTGATTGCATTGTGGTGTATGAGACTTCAGGTCAGTTTGTTGCATCATTTGGTGGGCGTGGTCATGAAGAGGGAGAGTTTTGTGGTCCATACTGTGTCACCTCTTCTGCTGATGGTTTTATACATGTATGTGATACCAGTAACAAGAGAATTCAGATATTCTGAACATTTTCTCTTTGATGTTGATATTATCTTCTATTGTTTTCATGATTTTGATTTTAGTTTTATTGGGTGAGCAGAGTGAGTTGTTCAGCTGGTGGGGGTTATTATGTATATATGTACATGCTTGGAGGGAAGCTACCATTGTCCCCATTCCTAAGCTTAAGAGTCCTATGAGAGATCCAAATAACCCCCTAGAGTACAGAGGAATATCTTTACTCTAGATCTCCATCCCATACTAGATATAAGTATAGTGTAATACGCAGATTCCTCGCGCAGAAAATATAGGCAGACTGCTGAGCTCGTTCCCGCTGGAGGGTCACTCGCCTAGCGCGCTGTCCAGTCCACTCCATGATTTTGTTGACCCGCTGTGGCAGTTAAACCATTGCACATGCGCACACCATAAATCAATTCCGGATGCGCATGCGCAGAAGCGTGACAGACCTATATCATCGCGAGAGGCTCAGTCCGCAATCATGAGCCTCGCGCTAAGGCCCTCGGCAAAAAGGTTTCACAAGTATTCCTTAGTTGAGTGGCTGGCGCATGGAAGATAATGACATTTTAGTAGAGGAGCAATGTGGCTTCAGGGTTGGAAGGGGGCACCAATGAACAAGTTCTGAACACAGCAACAATTGCAGAAACAAGACAAAAGTTGGGCTTAACTTAATAAGTAATTTTGCTGCATTTAAAAAGGCTATATTAGTGGAATGCTACACACATAGCTGAACAACTAGGTGGGCTCACTCCACTCACCCAACAACATACTCTCCTGTGGCCTGTTCCAACAAGAATATGCTGCCATCTAACATGCTGAAGTTACTTCAGTGAAAAACATGCTTAGTTCTGCATGAATTAATAAATGGCAGGTTTCACGAGGACTCTGCCCAAACTTCATTTTCATCAATGATTTACCTGCACAACTTTAATTGACTAATAAGGATGTCTGTCTTCTTTGGAGACCTGCATGTCTGTATGCTGATGACCTAGTTTTGCTGACAATCACGTATAGATATACATGTCACGTTACTTTGCACACAGTGTTTATATGTGGCTATGCGCAGTTCGACACTCTCCTCTTTGGTTAGACATGGAATGCATGGGATCTAGGGTATTCGGAAACCCTTGTAGTGCCTACGCTACAACTACTTACAGAGGGCCTTCGAGTTTCTGAATTCCGTAGTCTACTGGATGTAAGGGATCTACGGCGTAGATCCCTTACATTCAGTGTCTAACTGTTATACAGAACCAAGCGACTACGTAGGTGGGGTCGCTCCGCTCGCACAATGGGCTTTTGAATGTGCTGATCTGATCTACATAGTCATCCATTCTTATTTGAAGAGCTTCATTTTGAAACTTGTCCAGAACATGTGCCAAAATGTCGTAATTCAGAAAGTTAAGGTAAGAGTTTAACTTAATCCAATTTCCTGCTATGGTTTCCTTCTCATCAACAATCTTCTCAATAAATCAATGATATGCCCCTCTAGCGCTCCAAATTAAATTTGGCGCTGCGCGTGTGCACATGCGTAGATCTAGAACAAGCCCGCAAATTACATAGTGGCTTTGGCTGATGAGAAACAATTTATCAAGTTCACCTGGCCTTAACGGTAGCACTGCTGACAGCGGCGCTGAGTGCTGGCCAAAGCTAATCCGCATCCTGTTTTCAGAATCCGCATATTTCGATAAGCATCCGGATGACATATACGTAGCATCCGTGGCCCTATTTTCGTTCCCTTTGGTTCCTCGTAATTTATGGAGCGCTTTGCAACAGTGACAAGATGACAGAACAAGCTCCAATCAACTTTGGTTTCGGCTACGTTCGTTTGCAGCAAGACGCACCACTCGGTACGGGAGCGTACGGTCAAGTGTGCAAGGCCATGCTCGGCGAGCTACCGTGTGCAGCCAAACTCCTCCATCCAGTCCTGATAGACCCTAACAAACCCAGGAACCGTGAAATGTTCGAGCGCGAATGCCGCTTCCTCAGCGAAATCCGTCACCCCAACATTGTACAGTACTTGGGCGTGGCCCAGGATCCTCAAACTGGCCTGCCTATTCTTCTGATGGAGTTAATGGACGACTCCCTCACTCACTTTCTGGAGCTGTCTGAGACCCGCCTCCCTTATCACGTGCAGGTCAGCATCAACTGTGACATTAGTCAAGCCCTCACCTTTCTCCACTCCAATCAAGTCTCACATCGAGATCTTTCCAGCAACAATGTATTGCTGATTGGTGCTGGTGTAAGGGCAAAGGTGACGGATTTTGGAATGAGCAAATTGACAGCTGTGAATCCCCGTGTGACCAGCTTGACTAAATGTCCGGGAACTGCAGCCTACATGTCTCCCGAGGCTCTGCTGGACCCCCCAGTCTACACAGAGAAGCTGGACTGCTTCCAAGCAGGAGTGTTGATGGTTCAAATCATCACCCGCAAATTCCCTGATCCCAGTGATGCTATGCGAAGGGTGAGAGATGCACGTTTTCCCAGTGGATGGGTTAACATTCCTGTACCTGAAGCAGATCGACGCCATAACCACCTTGGTCTCATATCCAACATACACCCAATATTACCAATTGCTATGGAATGCTTGAAAGACACTGACACTGAGCGTCCCTCAGCCCAGCAGATTTGCCATCATCTGTTGGCTCTGAAAGAGACTCCTGAGTACAGGCAGAGCCTTGAAACAAGAGGAGAGAGAGATAGAGATATGCTTGAGAGGGATCAGTGGATTCAGCAACTCAGGCAAGAAAATGAAGAGAAAGAAAGAGAGATTCGAGAGAAGGAGAGAGAACATCAAGATGAGCTTCAACAAAAAGAAGAGGAGAAGCAGAAGCTAACCAGGAGACTAGGGCTAATGAGTGATCAGATGCAGCAGACACTAGACAGACGACGTCAGGTTGAGAATGAACTGCGAGATGAAATACATGAACTTCAAGAATTCAATTCTCGGCTCCTACAGGAGAAAGATCAAATTCTTCAAGAAAAACAGGAGAAAGATCGAATTCTTCAAGAGAAAGATCGAGAAAAAGAGCAGGAAAAAGGTGAACTACTCCGGCAACATGAACTAGTCTTACACGAGAAAGACCGACTCATTCATTATCTTCAGTCACAGCTGTCTGTCTCCTACACTTGCCATATCAGTGGTCCAGGTGTACAGTCAGCCACTACCAACCATCCAACACATGTCATTGTTGAATTAACTGACTCTAGTAGTAATAGGCCATGTTTGGTCCCACAGAAAGTCACTGCTAAACTGGAGATCATTTCTAAAGCTACTCCACCCAGGAAAGCTCCAGCAGTACACGCTGCAGTAGCCACCACCTCTCCTTCACGATATGAGGTGTCGTACACAGCCATCAGTCGAGGCCAACACAAACTACATATTCAACTCAATGACATAGAAATCAATGGCAGCCCCTTCACCATGACAGTTTACCCTGACCCCACTCAATTAGCCCACCCAGTGAGGGTTGTCACTGACTTGAACACTCCATATGGCATTGCTTTCAACAGTTGTGGAGAAATGATTGTTAGTGAATGTGGAGGTCATCAAATAGCTATCTTTAACATGGGAGGACAAAGGATTCGAACATTTGGATCATGTGGTGACAGTACAGAACAGATGAAATTCCCTGCAAGTGTAGCGATTGACTATATGGACAATATTTATGTGAGCAGTGAGCACAAGCTGCAGAAATTCACTAGCAGTGGTGAACTGATTAAGTGTGTTGGTCAGGAGGGCAGTAAGAAAGGGGAGTTTAATGATCCACGTGGATTAGCACTACACAACAAACAAATATACATATGTGATCGTGGTAATCGTATTCAGGTGTTTGACTGGGACTTGAACTTCATCCAATCCATTGGCTCATATGGCATTGGAAGAGGTGAATTTGATAGACCACGTGATGTCAAATTTGATGAAGATGGGTATATGTATGTAGCTGAGTATGGCAATGAAAGAGTGCAAGTACTGGACAGAAGTGGACACTTCATACGAATGTTTGGTGAAGAAAGAGAGGGAAAACTGCGTGGACCATCGGCACTTCATATTGTTGACAAGTATGTGTATGTGTCTGATTACATTGGTCATTGTATCGTTGTGTATCAGACCTCAGGCCAGTTTGTCACCTCATTTGGGAGGTGTGGTCAAAAGGAGGGAGAGTTTCAGCATCCAGATTGTATCACCTCTTGTTTTGATGGTTTCATACATGTATGTGATACCAGTAGCAACAGAGTTCAGATATTCTAATCAATCTCTCTTCGAATTTTTGTACTTTCTACGACGTTGTGTCATTGGTTTACAATTTGTAAACATATGGCTGTAGTTTTGATTATACACTGAACATGAAAGTTACTACTGCACATGCACTAACTAAATTGTAACAGTCACTATACATTGATATAATTATGGAGGTTATGGAGAGGATTATTGCCAGCTGTGAAATACTGGGCCAGGGAACCCTCATTAGGACATCTGAAGTATAGGGACACTGATAAACATGATAAACAGGACATGTACATACACCGATTGCTGCCCTAATACATACCATTCTGTGTACAAGTAACTCCTGCAATTGGGATATTAGCACTTCTGTACATCCATATAGCTAAGGGTCTAAAATATAGTTTGACCGCATGATGATCTCAATATGGCTCTGTATTTCCATCTATCAGTCCTCCAGTAGCTTAAAATGACAAGGTTGAATTTGTGGTATATAATGACTGGGACTCTTGTGTGTATAATCATTATGTTTTGTACGCATGTTCATGTATGACTATATAGTGTGGATCTGTACATGACAGAGCTGTATATATGTATATTGAGTTTGTGATTGCTTCATTATGAGCCAGTCCTAGCCCACATTACACTACAGAATTCTGTATGAGTGGGTATGGCATCTGCATGGGGCAGGTCACAATCATTTGACCCTCAATTCACAATATACACATTGCACTAGTGTACAATATTATGTTTGTCCTGTGGCTATAGACACTCTTGACTTGCTTTGTACAATCATGTGATTGCCCTAGCCAGCTGAGGTGCCTTCAGTCTAGTAGACCACGTCTGGAATACAGAGGTCATGGGTTCAATTCCCACCTGAGGTAGCTCACTTGTTTTTGGAAGTGGAAGTCTTGGGTGTACATGCTGAACACGTCACATCTCCCAAAATTCCCCCCACTCCCCCCTTCCCTCCCCCCCAGGAAAGAATACTTCCTGATAATGTGTATACATGTACATAGTAAACTGTTGTACAATAGGTAATTGGTGTCACTTGAAGTGCACAATACACAAGTAACTGCTAAAATCCAGACAGTAACATGAATATTCGGTATGCTAGTTTGTATTAGAACAGAGGTGGCTGTAGTGCTAGGGAAATTCCAGGACTGATATGCTAATTGAGTATGCTAGTTTGTGGCATTGCAGGTCCTTTAGTGGATGATACATGAAGTTAGTTGAGGGCTTGTTTGCAAGATAGGCTCTCTTGCTATCCACCAGCAGATCCAGTAGTTTTCCCTATGGAACGCCATCAGTAACAAAAGTATACATGCCCACCGCGGGTCGGCCTGAGACCATTGGGTTGACCTGAGAACATCATGGCAAATTCGCACCACGGCGTTAGATCTACAGCCTATTTACAAAAGTGGGGCGAGACCTCAGCAGATGATAAGAAGGTATTTTATATCACTTAACTTGGTATAGAACCTGAGAGGTGAAAAAGTAATCACAAAATGTAGAGGTCCACGCAAACTTTGTGGTTTCAGATTGGCGGATCAAGATTTTTTAAAAAGGGTACCAGAAAAAATTATCCGCCCGGACCAATTGCCAAAAATTTGCGTGACAGGTCGAAGCTAGGGGCTAGGGCTGGCTAGAACTAAGATGTGTAAATGACTTCGGAAGCTCTCCGAAAATTTAAGGAAAGGCTAGAAGCTAGGGCTAAGGGGGCTCGAGCTAAGGCTAGGGGCTAGAACTAAGGCTAGGGCGGGACACATAAATGACTTCGGAAGCTCTCCGAACGTGTAGAAGCTAGGATAGGGGCTAGAACTAAGGCTAGCTACCTGGTATAGTGCAGAACATACAAAGGAAAAAGGTGAAGTGAAATAAAGGAGGAAATATATATATACATAAAAGTTGAAGTGAGGAGAAAACAGTTCACAGTGCTGTTGATATATACCTGTGACTCTGTGGTCACCAGGTCAACTGCAATGGAGTTCGCGACACAATGTGAGGAGGAACGAGCACCCCTGATGGCAGTGATGGAAGAGCAGAGAAGTGCAAAGGAGAGGCAGCAGCGAAGCCAGCCCATGGTTGTGGAGTAGGGCTGGTTCTATTTTGAGGACAGCATTGGAGCTAGACGCTTGTACGTTGTAGTGGCGATGCGACCTAACCCACCAGTGAGAGACATGACGAGGGGGACAACTGAAGCATGTTCAATTTTTCTGACCCTTTGCTCATAAGCACGATTCTTAGAGTTTTCATGATGGCGATAGCATGCAGCAGGTCGAAGTCGACGATTTGTGGGAGCGTGAGGATTAAAGACCCTGTTGTTGGCAGAAGCACCTCTCAAAACCTCACCATCAACTGGTTGAAGGTGTGGTTCAGTAGAAACACCATGGCAAACTACGGAAAGAAGATCGGCTGTGAGATCTCTTATTTCATTGTGCCTAATTGATGGGTATCCTCCCAGAGAGGGCATGTGAAACAGAAAATGGCCGACCACAGGCACAGTGAGATGGAACTTTGGTAGGGCACCATCCGTAGTGGAGAGCTAGCGCATCCCGAAAAGCTCCCTTATGCAGGGTAAAGCCGAAGTCCTCTATCTAAGTCAGCCAATTGGATGCACCACTTTCTCGGGCCAGACTCATTGAATACTGTAGAGGAACAACAGCTTAGCATCAACAAGTAACACTGCTTCAATGGCGTCATCTTGATAGGCCTGTTTCATCGCATGAACTGCTGCTTCAATGCCAGAGGTCTGTCCAGAACACAGCTGAATGGAACCTGCTGCCTCCTGGAGTTCCCCCCCCCCCAATTACAGACAGCACTGCCTTGGCGATGATACGCCGAGAAATCTCTCCTACTCCAATTGGACGGACTCCTGGGTTTTTGTCTGGAGCAATTAGCCGACAGGCAAGAAGTGCACTTAGACCATCTGGATGGACAAATTGGGAGCAGAGTCTCCTGGCTAGAAGGGCCAAAGAGTGGCACAGGTCGGTTGAGGCAGAATGAAATGAAGCGCACAATCTTCTCCACCCACGGGCGTCAATACCAGATGGCCTGGCTGCACCATCTGTGCATAGTGCAGCTGTCTTGATAGTGGTAGCATCTATTGCTTCAAACACAACAGGATGAACATCGGGTGGTTCTATTGTAGTGTTGTACAATGCACTTATTGATGCTGGACGCCCGGGACTGGGGTGCTTTGACAGCAATGCATCACGGACCGTATCCACACCACCACTAACATTGCTGTCAAGTTGTAAAACATTGCCAACATTCTGTTCTGTGATAAGGCGAAGAGCTGTTTTTATTTTCCCCTGAAACATTAGCTTGAAAAAGCTCTGGTGGTGGACTCCTGATTAATAGCATGTAGTGGAGCTTTGGGTAACCTCGATCGTGCACTTGTACGTCGTATGCGCATGCCCCGCAGCGCAATAGTGACGTTGTCACCATTTGGTTCGCTGTATATCGCGCGTAGCCTAGGTCGGTAGAGCTTTGGGCGTCGCGTGCATTCGCAGTCTCACTGCATTGGGCTTTTCGTGCACGATATTTCTTATTCTTCCAGTCGTTTGTTCCTGGCATAACAAGCCTATGGACCGTTGGTTTTTTTTTTAAATACGTTTTAATATCTAGTTTTCCTGTAGCTAAATAATTATTCAGTGTATGTACTAACAATGCATAATACTCAGGTTTCAACTTTCAAAGTAAATTGACGATTCAAAGTAATCCCTTCTACAAACAATGCATTAAATTGACAAAACACATCTGAACTACAAAATCAGCATAGCTAACACAAGATTATACTGTATTCATAAGTAAGTTATGAGACTTTGAGTATATTACACTTCATCCTGTTTCTGAGCCTTCTTTTGAAGGAAGTGGGAGCATGTCTCTCTCTTCAGTAGAGGGGCTCTGAGTTGAACCAGTTACTGGGGCTGTATATAGAGAGGGAGATATGTACAAGACTGGAGAGAGTAATACTACATGCATCAGTATAACAATGTGATGGGAGTCACAGACTAGCTATTAATCATTGCAGTAACTGTACGCTAAACTTTTCTCAGTGATGTGCTCACTTACCAAACGATGACAGTGGTACTGTAGGGGACACTGCACTACTAATGCAGGCATAATTATTTTCATCCTCTGCAGCAATATGCCATGTATATTTACCATATGACATATTGTCCTTTGTAAACATAGATGTTTCAGTCAATGGATTATCCACTGGTAGTGGGAACATGGGATAACTGCATATAGATAAGTACATAGATATTCATTCATTTCTAGCAAGTGTATACCAGATATAATGCTCAATGATTAGGAGCTAGATTGAAATGGACTTCAAACAGGCTAATAGGCTAATACATTCCTACAGAACAGGAAGAATTGGCTTGTTCATTTCCTAATACACAACAAGTTGTGCATGTTGGTATCATACTTGGTATACACACCAGTCATCCAACAAGAAAAGGCACAATGAACTTACTCATAGATACTGTCTTCGTCCACTTTGTTGAATGTTTTCTTCCGACGAGCCTTCACAAGCAGTACTACCACTACTGCCAGGGATACTGCTATTATCAATGCGGCAAGGGCTCCACCAACTACCCCAATGATAGCACCAATATTAACACTATCATCATTCATAGTTGAGTTCATTGTGCCACATTCAGGGTCATTGAAGCTGTCTATTTTCACATTGCAGCTACTATCTACACTTAGTCTAGAGCTCTGGATTACAATGGTGGGATTCGTAGCTACCCACTGCTCCATATAAGAGATGACTTGAGAACGGTTAGCTGCCATTGTAGAACCAATCTCTCCACGAAAGGTGACAGCAGTTGGTGAGTTGTCAAAGCACTGAAATGCAGCAGTAGTATCGACATTGTGAAAGGCTTTGCTGGAAAATCCACATTGACAGATTTCATCCACAGCACTGGTTATACTGTTGAGCAAGTCTTCTTTCTTTTCAGTTGGATCTGTTTCCTGTATTAGGAGTCAAATGTATAGGAGAGTGGAGGTATATATATACTCACTTTCCATTGAATGCAGTCAGAAATCCCCAACAAACGGATTTGAAAGATTGTTGTTTGACCTGAGTCTTGATCTATCATGTGTATAGACAGTGTGGAAAGACATAATTCCTGTTATTACATTAGTTATTGTTGAGAATATAGAAGGACAAAGTACATGAATATTATTAACATACAATTCACAGTTAATTCAGCTGATGCAGTGTCACTTCCAGCAGCATTAGTAGCCACACAAGTATAGGTCCCAGTATCAATTGGCAATGTGTTCAGTATTTGTAAAGTGCTGTTCCTTGTTGTGTCTCCTGTACTGTCAATTAATATAGTGATGTCGTCTGACTCTGATTCAAGAGTTTCTCCATTCATCCTCCAGGTGATGTTAGGAGTCAATACACCAGAAGCTTCGCAGTAGAAAATAGCTCTTTGTGGAGATAAGATCAATGCATCTGCTGGGGAGACTTCAATAACTGGTGCAGCTGTTTATATATATACACAGGAAGAATTAAGATATGCATTAGAATTGGGGTTATTAGAGGACACTTACTTTGAACAATGACATTAAATGTATCCTCATCTCTCAATGCCTGACTCAGCTCTGCAATACTGACACTGGCTATGCAAATGTAGTTTCCTGTGTCCTGTCCAATAGGATAGAGCATCTCCAATGTTCTGGTGACAGAGTATAAACCATCACTGTTCAGTATGGGCTGCGTCTGCTGTCTAAGATTGATTCTCTCTGTCAAGTTAGCATTAATATTCCCCTTCCCGTCTGGAAGAACTCCATTTGTCGTGAATGTAATGGTTGGTGCTGGCACTCCTGTTGCTTCACATGTCAGCTCCTGTACTTCAAATTCTATTGCTAAATATTGAGATTGTTCTGCTCTAATGGTTGGAATGACTACAGTGAAAAGAGTGTGTGGATTATGAGTATGAACCTAATATAGTATGTACTAACCAAAGACAGTGATCTTTGCAGACTGGCTAGAAATATTACCAATCACATTTTCAGCCATGCAGGAGTAGTTAGCAGTGTCAAGTGCACTAGTGGGGCTAATGGTTAATGTACTAGTTGACATGTCAGTCCTTTGCACAGTAGCAATATCTAGTCTATCTTGAGACTGAGAATATTCCATCTGATCTCCATTCACTTCCTTTATCCACACAATATCTGGTGAAGGCTTCCCTCTAGCAGTGCATGTCAGATTAACTGGATTGGGGGCCAGTACATTCAGACTAGTAGGATCTTGCTCAATAAAAAGAGCAACTGCACAAGAAAAAGAATATGCAGACATCTCACATACAGTGTGCACTGTTGACTATTATTCAGCTGTACATCACATAATGAATGCACTGTATAGGTGTATTGGTGTACTGATTCTGAAATGGATTCAATGGTAGATTTCCCACTCCCTCTTCATTACATGCTTTAACCATGGGCCTGTATTACAAATCAACTAGAAATATTTCACACCTGTTTGACATTGGTTGCCTGAATATCCATCCACACACTCACAGGTATTTGGTGCAGTACAAGTTCCTCCATTTTCACAGGCAGGGTCACATATTGCTAAAAAGTAAAATATAGTGTACATGGACATGTTTATAGAGTAAATCATATACCTGTTTGACATTGGTTTCCTGAATATCCATCCACACACTCACAGGTATTTGGTGCAGTACAAGTTCCTCCATTTTCACAAACAGGGGCACATATGGCTAAAAGCAGAGATATGCAAAATAATTTTTCAAAAAATTAATAATGTGTATAACTACACACCTGTTTGACATTGGGTGCCTGAGTATCCATCCACACACTCACAAGTATTTGGCTCAGTACAAGTTCCTCCATTTTCACAGACAGGGTCACATATGGCTAAAAAAAGTAAATATATACAGCATATATCGAAATGTTCATGGAGCAAAAAAGATATAAAACATACCTGTTTGACATCTGTCACTAGTATATCCATCCACACACTCACAGGTATTTGGTGCAGTACAAATTCCTCCATTTTCACAGAGAGGGTCACATATTGCTAAAAAGTAAAATATGGTGTACATTGACAAGTTTATAGAGTAAATCATATACCTGTTTGACATTGGTTTCCTGAATATCCATCCACACACTCACAGGTATTTGGTGCAGTACAAGTTCCTCCATTTTCACAAACAGGGGTACATATGGCTAAAAGTAGGGATATGCAAAATAATATTTCATGATGTGTATAACTACACACCTGTTTGACATTGGGTTCCTGAGTATCCATCCACACACTCACAAGTATTTGGCTCAATACAAGTTCCTCCATTTTCACAGGCAGGGTCACATATGGCTAATAAGTAAAATATAGTGTACATGGACATGTTTATAGAGTAAACCATATACCTGTTTGACATTGGTTGCCTGAATATCCATCCACACACTCACAGGTATTTGGTGTGGTGCAAGTGCCTCCATTTTCACAGATAGGGTCACATATTGCTAAGATATTTTAACAAAAGGGTAAAAACACTTTTAATAATGTACTTGGATGGTATAATATACTTTGACAGGTACAGAAAGGGTCCTGCAAAATTCTGTTGGTAAAAAAACACTATGTACAGGAGCAAGATTCTGTTAGGTACAAAGATGAAGGTAAATACTTACACCAATTTGTGATAGGTCAATTGAGAATAATTCAGGCTTTTTTGCACATGTGATTGTAGTGGTCTAGTTTGCATACTTTGAATGTGTTATGGTGTAATGAACACTCATAGGCCATGTTAAAATGCAGAAGCATTAGGGAGTTTTGAGACATTTCATTTGTTAGGGCTACTGGGCGTATAAGTGCAATTCCTATATAGGGAGTCACTCTAATATATGGCAGATAGTAGATGTGTTCACATACCTCTTGCTGTATAATCCACCTTCACACCAACTCGACTGGCTGAACGGGGAGTATCACTACCAGTGAACACTACTCTAGCTTGTGAGGAGGAGGTAGTAATGTGCCTCATACTATTAAAATCATTATAAAAGTGGGAAAGACCACAGAACTTCTGAAGAGAGTTAGCATTGCTACCAGTTCCATCAAAAAACTCAATGTGGTCATTAGTACATGGTGGACGTCCACTGATACCAAATGGCGAGTCGTTGACTATGAATTCAATTCTCCATCCAGCAGATACTTCAATGATCCATTCACACTCAAAATTCTCCTGAGGGTATCCATTGGGGTATCCTGGTGAATGGAAACTGCCATTGGATGTATTCAATTGACCTCCACAGTAACAAGAATGACCGTCTTCTTTTAGTATGAATCCACTGTTACAGGAACATGTGTAGGAGCCTTCAGTGTTGGTACAGACATGGTGACAGTCATTGATACTGGTAGAGCTACATTCATCAATATCTGGAATTCAAGAATAGTTATATATCATGTAATGTATTACTAGGTTCTGCTGTGTGGAGTATACCAGTGCATGATCGCCTGTTGTTGGAGAGTAGGTATCCACTTCTACATCTGCACTCGTAAGAGCCGACATTGTTAAAACATTCATGTTGACATCCTCCATTGTTAATAGAACATTCATTAATATCTGCATTAGTATATTGACTATATCATAAAAACAACAGAACAACAAAGCAAGAATTGTATACTACACATTTGTATACCCATGCACGATGTTCCATCACTTGAGAGTGCATATCCACTGTTACAGGAACAGGTGAAGGAGCCTTCAGTGTTGGTACAGACATGATCACAGTTGTGTGTACCAGTCTGACATTCATCAATATCTGTATATTCATATAGATAGCATGAGCATTGGAAATTAATCTTGACTACTAACCTGTGCATGACTCTTTATCACTTGATAGTCGGAATCCACTTCTGCATTGGCACTCATATGAACCAATATTGTTGATGCATATAAAATTATGGTCACATTCATCAGTATTTATAGTACACTCATTGATATCTACACAAAATTATGAGAGCATTGTAACCCATTGTAATACAAAATACAAAATGTTATTAACCTGTACAGTTTATTCCATTGGTCTCTAACTGATAGCCACTTTGACACTGACATTCAAATGAGCTCTTTGATACCACACAAACCTGCTCACATCCATTGTCCTCAGGGCATTCATTCATATCTAAGATGTCATATATATATGTACATTTTCATATATAAAACTATTACATAATACATACGTAAAGGATCCTCGCATGTTTCTCCAGTGAAATTACTGGAGCATGAACAATTACCATCATTGTTGCACACCTGCAGCATTTGAGAGTGTGTTTAACAATTCTCAAATTATTGTTAATCTTTTACCCCATTTCCAGAACACACTTGTCCATTGGATCCATTGGAACACTGGGGAAATCCAAGACCGGACACAGACACACACCTTTGATCATGGCACATTTTTCCACTGGCACACTTGATACCATCTTCCACTAGACCAGGACTCACAATATCTGATGTTGCAGGTGGACTGAATGCACTGTAGAGGATAATTATTCAGTCCAAACTTTTTTGATCAATATTTTAATGAAACCATATCTGTGAACACTGTAGGATCTGAGTGTTTCTACTTAATGAGAAAAGGTGGTAAAGACCTTTGGAACACATGCAGCTTACCTGCAGTTTTTATATTCTCCAAGGCTTTCAACGTATGCTGAAGCAGTTATAATGTAGACGAGGTCATTAATTACATATTGGTAATGTCCAGGGCTGCAGTATATCATTCCACACATTACATCACTGCATGTATGGGGAGAGTTGCAATGAGAGTTAATTGTTATTAATATTGCTAAGTGTGCATACCTGGGTTGGCATGGAATGAAGTCCGCTCCATCTGAGCCACAGTTTCCATAAATGTTTCCTCGTCTATTCCAATAATCGAAACATTCATCAAAACCTTTGTCTGAATGTAGAACAAAATGCTTGTTAATGTGATCATGCTCTTGCAATCGGTGTGCATAAGAGTTACTGTAGAATCACTCATTTCTATGTGCAGACTAAAGTACCTACAGACTAATGGACTTTGAAAAAATGCGTAAGTTAAAACTGAAAAATGCAAACTGCACCGATGCAGTGATGATTTTTCAACGACAGAACCTTAAAAAGTTCATAAAGGGCTAACCATTGGGTAACCACTACCTAAACTACATGTAGACAATGACTTGTCTCAAATCTCTGTCACATATACTCTCCATTACATTGTGATTAGCTTCTCAAGGTGTCACTAACTCATGTGTAAAAGGGCCGAGAGTTATGTATGTACTTATGTGCCTTCATGCATTAATATACGACTCACTTGTTAAAAAATGTGTTTGGCACTGTGCATCATATGTCTTGCATTCTCCTGAGTAGCAATAGGCCTCATCATTGTTACATGGTGATCCATCCACAAGATATTTGTCTCTTGGGCAGTCAGATGACAATCCTGTACACCTATCTTCAATATCACATGGCCCTGTAGCAGGTCTGCAAACCAAGCTCGCATTTTTGAAGCGACACTGACTTGTACAACACCCTCCAAAATGACACTGAGCACCTGCTACTAATGTGCACGTTGCTGCATCACAGCATGGATCATTGCATTCCTACAAGTGTAAAATATTTTTTTGCAAATCTTAAAGGATGTAGCTAAGGATGGAAGTGCCAAAAAGTGTAGAAACAAGGAAGCATATACATACAGCAAAACAGGGATGATGGTACACAACAATTAATATGTGTAACCCCATAAATAAAGATGTAAGGAAGGGGTTACATGCCATCATCTCCTGTTTTGCTGCATGGGAAAAGTACTCTCCATCCCTATATAGAATCTTCTGACTCTCTGATACACACACCTGCGGATATCCACAGTCACACACTTCATTCCCCTGTATTATACCATCACCACACACAGGGGTTCCAAGAATACTATCTGGAGATGGTATATTATGTAGACACCTAGCAAGGTTGCCCGATGTTCTAGAAAATGCAGACGTAATTGCATTCACACTGCATGAACTCCATGTCTGAGGGGGATCATGTTCATCGATGTTTTGTGCCATTACACATTGTGGGTAAGCACATGAACAAGTATCTGTGGAGATAGAAAGACACGTTATGTGACTAAAGCAGTGATGTGTGTATCTAGAATGCATGTAGGTGCAGAGTTACATAGGCTACATTTATTCAGAAGGAACTAACTGTTGTCCAAAGGCATATCAAAGAGGAAACCCATTCCACGTGCAAAATTACTTCCAGTTGAAACGGACGAGATATGGTTGTCCTGAACAACACCAACTGATGAGGTACTGCACATTGCATTTATAAAGGCAACTACAATTGTGTTACCAGCAAAAATGTTTCCTCTGTTTGGAAAGTGAAGAAAATCTGAATCAATGCACTATATAGTAGTGACAGAAATGTACAATTAAATGTAATAAGTGTGTGTATGTGTGCCAATCATTGGAAATATTAACAATGATTAATGATGATCATTAATAACCTAACAATCTAAAGTGTAAAAACATTTTCATTAAAATGCTGAAGGATGCACTAAGTGGTATATATGCCACAAGACAAATGATTACAACATACAACAATAATACCAATACGTAAAAGAAGAAGAAGAAGAGGAAGAGGAAGAGGAAGAAGAAGAAGAAGAAGAACATATGGTTTAGCAATTTTTTGTACGTCATTGTAGCGGTGTATTTTATCTACTTTGAGAGTTTTATTGCGTATAAAACACTTGTAGGCTATGTTATGTTTTCTTGTGACTGTCCTGTTCGAAAGTTCTGAGCCCTTTCATTTGTTAAGGCTAATGTCAGTACCATCCCTACATAGAGAGTCTACCGACTCTATGATACACTGTCATTGTTAATATCTACAATGAGGCAGCATATTGGATAAACTGAACTTACGTAAGAAGCATTGTAGCATCATGTGGCAGTGATACATGAGTCCTAGCATAGGTCCTGAATTGGTGTATAGTTATTGTAAAGTTTGAGCTAAAGGTGCCATATCTGTCTTCAGTTGTCCATGTCTCTGAACTTATACCAACAACTCGAACATTTAATGCCTTATAAATCTAAAACCGAAATAGCTTGTGTCAATATACATCAGTAGCGATATACTATAGGCTCTTTTTACCTCATCGGCTGCATTGATAACTGATAGAGCCCGATTAACAGTGTTTTGAAGGTTTCTTCCGTAGTATTGGTACTATACATGTAGAAGAACAATATAACAAATCACACAACTGAAAAATATAATGTCACCCAACACCAAATAGTCAATATTTTGTCATCTATCTTGTGACAATGTTAGCTATGACTAGGTGGGTTTGCTCCTGCTCACCCCACAATGCTAGAAATGTCCTATATATGCAATGTGGTGTTCTCAGTTGCAAACTTCCAGCAGTTTGGATATGACTTCCCATACCACTATTACAAGTATATATATGTACATACCTGGGCAGAGTCACTGACAATATGTACCTCCACATAATATGGATGAGTCTGCCTACGAGCCTGTAAGTGATCCATTTACAATCACATTCAGAACCATACACTAAAGTAAAAGATCCAGATTACTCTGCGTACCCGCTCAATAACGTCTTCTTCAAGGCTGAGTGGATTGGGGTCTTCTTCAGCATGACTATGACCATGGGTTACTATAGAATTATTTCAAACCGCACTTAATGCATGATGACACAGCAGAGGATTGGTTTATGTTTCTAGCAGTGTCTGCCCTTCACAATCCTACATAAAACTAAGAGCAGCCTCCATCAGCACTAAGCTACCATAGCAATACTGCCATTGAACACAAACTTGAAGGCTGGTATGACCATTTGAGGTTGTGAAAGGCCTGAGGCTAAACTTACCATATTTTCTATCATCCTCATTTGAATCCTCAGCTAGGTACATTGAATGAGGCTGTTCCAACTGAGCAATAGATAGAAAAAATGTTAAGTAATGAACACAACCTGCCCCTTAACTAACAGTTAATTACCCAACCTGCATGTATTTGCATTAGTCAACAAAACAGGAGTTAGTATCATAATCTCTTCTCATGAATAAGACCTCATTTAGTACATGACCAACATGCATGTATACATGTATTAGTTTAATCACCCCATGAAGGGATTAACATGCCCACCACCCAAGGGCATGTAAACAGCTCATCCCTCCATGGTGATTTAATTGCAACATTGCTATGTGATTGTTAACTAGGTGAAAAGATATCATTTTGTCAATTAGCATTGTATATAAATTGTCAAGGTTCATGACCTGTGCTGTGTGCAGATACAACCCGCTCCTTGTTCAGATATAGCCCTCTTGCTTAATATATACTATAAACGTAGCAACCACATAGCAACAGGCTATTAGTGCATATGCATCTCCTAAATGCTAAGTTTGACTTCACCTGTTTATCAGGTTGAGATGCTTTCATATTTGTATGCAGGATTCGGCCCAGCCAGCTGAGCTGCCTCAGTAGCTCAGTTGGTAAGAACATCGCCTAGCAAGCTGATGGTCGTGGGTTCGAGTCCCACCCGAGGCAGCCAATTTTTCTTTGAAAAATGACTGTTTCAGGTGTGTTGTTGTTGTTGCCTTGCTTTCTAAGCATCTCTTGGATTGATTGTTCATGCACATACATATGCATAAATCTTGGCAATCATATTAGATGTATTTCACTTACTGAATTATTACTCAGACTTAGGGGCTCCACAATATAACGCAGCGATTTATTATTCCAATCACCAAATGATCCTCTGAAATGAATCAAAATAACGAAATTACTCCGAAAGTGGTCATGAATTAATTTTAGCATCAAGCTGTTTACCTAAGCAAAGGACTAAAAATATCCTTTACAAGAAGTATTGCTATGGTTCTGCCTATTAGTAAAGGCAGAATGGTAAAAAAACTTTAATTTCCCCATGTATATATTGCTTATACCCTGTTTTGGGAGGTGACAGTATTGGCACCATAAGTTTTTTACCATTCTGCCTTTACTCATAGGCAGAACCATAGGAATACTTCTTGTAAAGGATACTTACATATTTTTACAGTCCTTTGCTTAGGTAAACAGCTTGATGCTCCCACATACACACATGCTTTAGCTCACATGTGCAGTGAAAATCCTCCCATGGGAGGAGTGGGCTATTGTTTTTCACAAAAACAGCATCATTCTCCCCTTGCCGCAGGGCCAGCGGAGACGGTGGGTCAGGTAGGGCATTTGCCCTACCACTTTTTGGTGGTCCATACAGATAGTAGGTATAGGCTAGCTGCATTCGCAGTCACGCAATGTAGCGGTAAGCGGTATTGCCTAGTCCAGAGTCGTCTGATTTCTATGACAATCGCGTGGGCGTCGCGCGACAATCGCATGGGTGTCGCGGCGATATGTCAGGAGCTTAGCTGCGATATATCGGGAGTGCCTGATCCCACATAGTGAACCTACATTTTTAACAAGCTACATAGTGAACCTACATTTTTTACATCCAATTTACATGAAGCAAAACAGAAAATAGATAAGAATTTACAACACTACATGATATTTACATCAATTATAGATAAGAAAGCACAGCTGTTCAAAACACATGTAGCTATATACATCAATCATAGAAGAAGAGGGGCGTGGCTGCATAGTGGACGAGACAGTGTATGAGAGGGAGGAGCTGCCGGGAACCCGTACCGTGTCTGCAGTACCGGAACACGGACTTATAGCGCTAGCGTTGGGCTACGCAGCAAGTAGTAGTCAACGTTTTCGTTCTCTACCGCTGTCGCTTCGTTTCCAAGGCAAAAGCCTATCAAATCTTCTCCGAGCAAGCTGTTGGTGTCGGTGACGGTATACCTGCGAACAGCTCCACCGCTTTACTGTATAGACGCTATTGACAGTTTGAAATGAGTACCATGGTTACCATATCTTTGCGTGCACGTGTTTGCTATGAACTAAACAAGTTAGACACCGCGTACGAGGTGACTACGTAAATTGAAAAACCCTCGGGCCATGTAGAGCCCTCGCTGCGCTCGGGACACTACGTGGCCCTCGGGTTTTGAATTTACGTAGTCACCTCTTACGCGGTGTCTAACTTGTATTTATTTCATAGCTGTCACAAATCCTGCATTTTGATTGGTCAATAGCGGGTTCCTTATTTTGCATAGTGAACCTGATCCCACATAGTGAACCTACATTTTTAACAAGCTACATAGTGAACCTACATTTTTTACATCCAATTTACAAGAAGCAAAACAGAGAATAGATAAGAATTTACAACACTACATGATTCAATTATAGATAAGAAAGCACAGCTGTTCAAAACATATGTAGCTATATACATCAATCATAGTAGAAGAGGGGCGTGGCTGCATAATGGACGAGACAGCGTAGGAGAGGGAGGAGCTACCGGGAACCCGTACCGTGTCTGCAGTACCGCAACACGGACTTATAGCGCTAGGCTACGTAGCAAGCGTTTGGTTAATGGCATATATAAACTATGCGCCCATGCGCAGGGGCACGGAGGATGCATGGGCGCTTACGGAACTAGCCAAGGCGGGGGGCCTGGGGGGGTGGGGGGTTGGGGGTACCCCCCATCTAGGTAATTTGCCTCTTCGTGCCTTGGTTTGTGACGGGGCCATTACGGGCTGGCTAGGGTATGGCTAATTACGCATGCGTGATTACGGATCCAGTTTATATATGCCATCTACCCAACGTTTTCGTTCACTACTGCTGTCGCTTCATTTTTCATTTCCAAGGCAAAAGCCTATCAAATCTTCCCCGAGCAAGCTGTTGGTGTCCGTGACGGTATATTACCTGCGAACAGCTCCACCGCTAGACGCTATTGACAGTTTGAAATGAGTACCATGGTTACCATATCTTTGCGTGCACGTGTTTGCTATGAACTAAACAAGTTAGACACCGCGTACGAGGTGACTACGTAAATTCAAAACCCTCGGACCATGTAGAGCTCTCGCTGCGCTCCGGACACTACGTGGCCCTCGGGTTTTGAATTTACGTAGTCACCTCGTACGCGGTGTCTAACTTTTATGTAGAGGAGTCTGGGGACAAGGCTGGTAAATCTGCTTATCAAAATACGACTGACATACGTAATAGCCATACAGCAGAGGTGGCAGAACGGTTGATAAACACGTGTGCGCACTAGCGCTCATGCGCATCCATTAGCAGTTGCCCTACAACCGTTTGTGGAGCTGCTCCGGCCCTGTTGCCTTGTGCCCAGACCAAGCAAAGGTCGACTCTCATATAAGCAGGAACTATTATGGCTTCCTAACCGCCTCAAGACCCACATTATACTCTGTATACACACACAACCATGCTGTCACAGCCTCCATGACGCTTGTGCACGTCTGAACCGCTGCATCATTGCGATTTCTACTGTCGCTGTATATTTTACATATGCTTTGAGTCACTCACAGACTACATGTATGTATCTAAAAGGGCTTATAACTGCCATGTTTAGGAGCTCAGAGCCATTTTATATGGCTAATGGACATGTTGGTGCAGAGAATCTGTCGACTCTGTGATCTATCTTCAGAACCAAGGGCAAAGAGAGCTATAGTAGAACACAGAACTGTAGTAGATTACAGGGGTGGCGGCAGAGGGGGGCAGGGGGGCGATTGCCCCCCCAATTCCAGTAGGGGGGCTCAGCGAATTAGTGGTGCGCGCGCGAAGTCTCGCGCCAAAAATTTGTTTAGCCACGCCCCCATTTTGAACCTATCGGCGATAGTTTCGTAGCTACTAAGCAGTAACTATACGTGTACTGTAGTGCTGTAGCATACGTAGCAAGTGACACTGTAGAGTCTCCGAGTCTCGAGCTAGAGGGGGGTTCGTCTGAACCTGCTAGTCTTTTGAACTTTTAATCATTAATGTCGGCGTCTTTGTATATATGCAGTTGCAACGAAACGAGCTCTAGCATGTAAGGTAAGCATTTACAGTTCTAACTGTTTATGTTTGTAATGCTTGTGTCAGGCCATGAGTCTTACGATAGTCACTGGGGCCAATTTGAAATTACAAAGGGGGGGCTCGAGCCCCCTGAGCCCAATGCTAACTACGCCCCTGTAATAATGACGACGGAATATGTAGCATGTGAAGTAATCAAATAGCCTAAATGATGGAAACACTGTCAACCAAACATCAATACCAAGTCATTATGAAAGATCCTGAAAAAACTCAGGATCCAGCTGGGATTCGAACCCAGGACCTTCTGATTACTAGTCAGACACTCTTACCACTGAGCCACTGGATCTCTTGTGGCAGAGGAGTGTAGGATTGATGTTAATATCCTAAGGATTGAGTTCAAACCCAGACAATGACTTGGCTACACAGGCAAGGCATATATACAACATGCAAAGCATGTTAGACTCAAACTCCGCCTTAATCAGACCGCCTTAGATGCTTTATTGTAACGCGCGCGTACGTATCTCGCCTCCCCAACTCCGAACTGCTACCGTCGCCTCTGGATTATGTACATATATACTAGTGAAATGTAAGTCATTGTGGGGCGAGCGTGAGTATCTTTTAAGTGTCATTACATACAAAACGGTTGTATACGCAGCATGCAATACAGAGCGCTTATACGCTGCGCATACACGATGTCACGCGAATTTTGCACATGCGTATTTTTCTGTCTTCTTTCCCGGTCTGTCTGATTTCGTAGGTTCCGTCTTCTGTCTCTCTCTTCAGGTGTTTCTCTGGCACGTCTCTCCCGTTCCCGTTGTCTTCTTCGTTCCAGCATCTGCTGACGTTCAACTTGCTCCGTCATGACTCATTTTCAAAATAGATGTCACGTGATCTTGCTTAGTCACATGATTTCGCGCATGCGCAAACATGAGGACGTACGTGGTCGGACGGACGGACACGACTGCCATTGACATCATCAAGGTAGGGGCTCGCTCACGCTCGCCCCAACAAGAATAAAACATTTTCAGTAAAATGTTGAAGGATGTAGGGATGGAAGTGGCAAAGAGCATAGAAACAAGGTGGGGATGATAGCATACAACAATAACATGCGTAACCCCTTTTAAGGCTAATGGGTCTGTCAGTGCCATCCCTACATAGGCTACTAGTGAAATGTAAGTCATTGTGGGGCGAGCGTGAATGTCTTTTAAGATATACAAAACGGTTGTATACGCAGCATGCAATAGAGAGCGCTTATACGCTGCGCATACGCGATGTCACTCGAATTCTGCACATGCGTATTTTGCTGTCTTCTTTCCCGGTCTGTCTGATTTCGTAGGTTCCGTCTTCTGTCTCTCTCTTCAGATGTTTCTCTGGCACGTCTCTCCCGTTCCTGTTGCCTTCTTCGTTCCAGCCTCTGCTGACGTTCATCATGACTCATGCATGAGACAGATTTTCAAAATAGATGTCACGTGATCTTGCTTAGTCACATGATTTCGCGCATGCGCAAACATGAGGACGTACGTGGTCGGACGGACGGACACGACTGCCATTGACATCATCAAGGTAGGGGCTCGCTCACGCTCGCCCCAATCATAAAGCTACCTTGATGCACTAGGATCTGACAGATCGTGGTCACCAAATCCAAGCAGATCAAATAAAGAAATGACCTTCAGGAAGGCCTATAGACTAAATGGGTAAACTGCACTAACTGGTAGCCTTACAACACCCACTTTGGTTAAAATAGCAACTTTGAAATAACAAAAATTGTTTTTGTGCAACTTTTCAACCCATACTTATGAGGGTTGAACAAAAATTGTTTTTGCACAGGTTTTCAGCCTACACTTATAATAATTAAGAAGTCGTGCAATAACAATTTTTGTTATTTCAATGTTGCTTTTGTTATTTCAATGTTGCTGTTATGTTGGTATACTCTAGATCAGTTAGTGTAGTTCTACCCATGCAATGTTGAGTCTATATAGACTTTTCTAGCAAAATTTGAAGGCCACTTTTCATTTGCTCTGCTTGGATTTGGTGACCTCTACCTTAATAGTTCAGTCAAATACTTACTGAGAGACATAGTGTCGTGGTACATATAGATTATCTTAATTTGGACTTCTCACGAGAGTTTTAAATTGTTATACTGACAACGTTTCGACCAAGCTGTGTTGGTCTTCTTCAGGTCAGAAATACTACAATAACTAAAAGGCTCTTACTTTGCTTACTTTTAGTTATTGTAGTATTTCTGACCTGAAGAAGACCAACACAGCTTGGTCGAAACGTTGTCAGTATAACAATTTAAAACTCTCGTGAGAAGTCCAAATTAAGATAATTTAATAGTTCAGGTAGTAAACGCACCTGGAAATGCAGAAGATGCGGCATCTAGGTAGATTTATATCATTATGTGTTCCGTTAATTGTAGAGTTTCATAATCTACAGCACTTCTACTACAGCTCTTGCCCTTCCCTCCCTCTTCTGCTGTCCCCCTCTCTCCCCCCTCTCTCTCCCTCTCCCTTTCTTCCTTCCCCTCCCTCTCCCTCACTCACTTTTCCCCGTTTCTCCTTCCCCACTCCATAATATACTAGAATATAGGTATACAACCTACCATACCTGTATATGTGTAACTGCTAACACAGTAGCTAATTTATCATTCTATAACTGTTTATAATGCAGATACATTCATATCAACATTCTGTAAATCCATGCAAGGTTCAACAAGTCACATAGGTAGAGGCATTGTGGAATAATGGACTACTCTATCAACAGCTACATGTATGGCATAGGCAATAACCAGTTATACTGGACTGGGGATATAAGAGTTATTACACTTGATCAAGAATTTTACCCACCAACAGTTAGTGAGTTAAACAGGAATGCCAATTTTAGTTGCTGAGTCTGATAATGATACACACTTGGAAGAATTCAGTCTTTCTATTTGTCTGTAAAATTAGTCTTTTTTCCTTGTCTGTAACATCTACACATTGGACGGGTCTGTTTGTCTGGTGTTTATTATCATACAGTACGGTAGTACTGTGTACATAGGGATTGTTATGGTCTATCCCCAATGAAAACCATATATAAGGATACTCTTCATTTTCACTTTTATTTGAAGTTGATTTCACTTAATACTGATATCAGGGTAGAGAGCACATAAAAAACAACTAGTATATAAAACTTGGTTCATCTGTGATGGAAGATACATGTAATATCGGTTTCCACATTTCATGTTTTCCAAATTTCTTAAGAGGAAGCATTAACGCTATATAGGGCATATACGGTAATACTTCTAGCTTTCACTTTAAGTGATTCAAGCAACTATATATATTGTACATGACAGTCAGCAGTGTTACCTTAGTCCCTGGCATGAATCCATTACTACTTTCAACTCAGGGTGTTCCAACACCTGACCATGATAGAAGCAGTTTACTTGATCCTGCAGGTACATATATACAGTAGGGTTATTTTAACCATTGTGACGTTATTTCAGTTGCCAATGACAAACTATAAATATATGACTATATTTTAATTCTATTTGTTAGGCCTCACTCCAACCATGTCACATGCAGGCTGTGTATGAGTAAACTATTGTACAAGATAGTAAAAGTATTATCATTAAAATGTTGAAGAATGTAGGGATGACAGTGCTAAAAAGTAGAGAAACAAGTGCAGTGTATATGTAGCAAGACAGGGAATATATGACGACATATATATGCAGCAAGAGAGAGGATGAGGTATAAGCCAGGGTATAAGGGCATGCAAAAATTAATAATAACGTGGTTACACATGTTACAATTGTTGCATGCCCTCATCCCCTGGCTTGCTGTATATATACTGCTCTCATGCATCCCCTATCTTGCTTCATATATGGAAAAGAACACGTAGTACTTGCGCCGGTGCTTTAACTAGTACATTCAGTGGTGTAGACAGGATTTAGAGGAAGGGGTGCTGAGCGCTAGCGCTTCGGAATTTTTGGAAGGAAGCCACACCTCTTCATTATGCAATTTCCTGCTATGGTTCTAAGCACAAAACACTCCCTGAGCGAGGCCCTTCCGAACAAAAAACAGGTCCCAATTCATTACAGCAAACTAAAGATGTCTGGACGCCAACAGGTCTCTTGAAACTAAAGGGTAATAGCATATAGTCCCACAAACATCACGGGCGTCTTCCCCTACAAGCATTGTCAAGCAAGACCCACCACAAAATTTGTTTGGTTATTAGACCAATCTAAACACACAACCATCTGTCTACGCCACTGTACATAGAGGGAATTTCAAATACTAGTGGAATGCTACGCATTGTGGCAAGCGGAAGGGGGAAGGCCGGTGTCGGAGTGAATAATGTCCCCCCTCATTGAATAATGTCCTCTGAAAGCCTTCCAAGATATCAAATGTAGTAATTTTATGGTAGGGGGACAGTATTCACTGTAGCGAATACTGTCCCTCTCCCAGAAGTCTTCAATATCGCGCCAGTACTCAAACAATGTTAGCAAGCTAATCGCAACAGCGGATTATTTTATTCTCTCTCTCGGTGTGTATAACAACACAAAAACATCTAAAATTAAAGACAGCACTAAGGCACTTGGAAATCCACTCACTACCTCGCACGTGGGGAAGGAGGCGAGGCCACGTAGGTGACTGAGGTATGTAAACGCTAATCACTAGCCCTAAAAGCAGAGCTATGATCAGTTTAGGGCTAGTGGTTAGAGTTTACATACTTATGTGAGCCGCTAAAGCCTCGTCTCCTCCCCCACGCGGCCTGGTACAAGGCTATCAGTCAGCCAGCTGTATTTAAGGGAGCTAGTGAATATTGTCCTTGGGGGATATCTGACTATTGAATAATGTCCGGGGGGACAGTATTCACTAGTAAATAATGTTTAGGGGGAGGGGGGACAATATTCACTATTACACTGGCGTAGCTCAGGGCCATTCCTACATAGAGAGTCTACCAACTCTTCAAAGAGTGATCGTCTTGTGGCTTCTCGAGTGGGTGTAAAATAACAAAACACTTAAGCTGCATCAAGCGCAGGTGTACTGTATTTGACAGAGTAAACTGTGGTCTGTCAGTCACTTAGTTCCCGGAAAAAATGCAGCAAGCACTGCACAAGTCTACTATAGGAATGTGATCAGACCCTCTCCTGCTTTTATTGTCTATACATGTGTTTGTCAGACAAGACTGCTTGTGTACACAACTCTACCACCCTATACATACCACTTCACATAATACTTACTCTCATCTGCATTTGTTGGCCATTTTCTGCATAATATATTGATACAAAATTTGGTGGTATCAGTTGCCTGCAATGAAATATACGTAGGGTAGAGTAGGGTGATAGGGTAGGGTGGGGTAGGTTAAGGTAGGATAGGGTAAGGTGTGATCAAGATATGTGGAAGACATCATGAGGAAGGACAGGTTGATGTCATAAGCAAGAACATGTCCCTTTAAAGAATGTGTCAGATTAATTACTAAACTCCCATGAGAAATGATTCTATACACTATATAAAGTTTGAGAAGATCTCCCTCAAGAGTAAGAATGGTGTGTTAGCTACAGGTACTTACTCATTGAGTGTTAGTCTGAGGGTAAAAGACTCTCCTGACACACTAGTTATTTTGATGTCCATTTGATCTGAGTGAGCCTAGACAGAAGGGGCAAAATTTCACACAAAGCAATCAACTACACTTCATGCAGATGGTAATCATACATGTCACTATATATGACAAGTTTCATCTAGGGATAAGATTAATGGACAAGCATTGTCTGTACACACAAATTATATAGGTGGACTATACATAGAAAAAAAAAGATCGCTTCTTTATTTCAACCTAAAGGGCAATGTGTTGACCTGTCTGGCCCAGAGAAATACGTCTCTTACAGTAGAAGAATGTGCTTCCTAAGTTTTTCTGTTGCACTAATTCAATGTAGGTGCATGACATAGACCGTACATGTATGATGTATATAGTTAACTATGCACTGTAAAATCAGTTTTGTCATAATAGCAAAATTGTTTGTTGCATGAGTTTCATCCCATACATACATCAGTTCATCATGTGATACTACAATATTGTACTCCCTAGACAATGACTATTCCTTACATGTGGGAGTGTTGATGGAGTACTCCACTATTCCATAATACCTCTACACAATGTGACTCCCACATGTAAGGAATAGTCATTGTCTAGGGAGTACAATATTGTAGTATCACATGATGAACTGATGTATATATGGGATAAAACTCACGCAACAAACAATACTGTTATTATGACAAAATTGATTTTACAGTGTGCATATACAGATTGCTACTCACGTTTCCAATAGGGCTAGTCTTGCGGAGTATTTGAGGATAAATTGTTTGAAATTTTTTAACAACACCTGAAAACAACAATTGCAAGTTGAGCCATGGTCTAACAGTATAGTAAACTTACTTTTTGCATTTTCTTGAAGGGAAGATCTAGAAGGCTCACTTTTTGCAACACAAAGTACCAATAGTGCTGATAGCACGCTCAATACGTCGACTCTCATGGTGAACTGTAGCCTGCTAGACAAAAGCTATAGCTCGTATGCTTGTTTTCACTACAATTTTATGTTAGGCAATACTGATAGCTTCGATAAACGCGATACTATATATTCGAGGAACAGTGGACCCCCCGGACCGGTTGACCCCCGGTGTCACAGGGAATCTGGGATTTGGCATCCCTGAGTAAAATTCCCCATCTAGGGATTTTAGCATCCCCACAGGGATTTTGGCACCCCCCAGATTTTACGGAATTTGGCATCCCCGAGTAGCTATAGTATAGCTACCCAGTTAATTGGGGCGAGCGTGAGCGAGCCCCTACCTTGATGATGTCAATGGCAGTCGTGTCCGTCCGTCTGTCCGACCACGTACGTCCTCATGTTTGCGCATGCGCGAAATCATGTGATCATAGCGTGATAAAGTACGTTCGTTAGGAGCTACCTGCTCCTCTGGTAGGGTCGATGCAGATACCCTAGTATATTCGTAGTATTTGTGTTACGTTCTACGTTTGTGCGAAGGGGAGAGGACATCACAGATCGGAGTACTTAATGGCTGTCTTGCTAGATGGGCATACGTGGCTCTGGGTAAATACGTATACGCCCCAGTTTGACGTCTCCTGGAGTCATGGTGGGAAGGGTAGCCCCTTTGATGTTCATTGTCGACAATACAGTTCAGAAATGTGTTGGGTTGCACTGCTAGACAGATTCACGTTGGCGTGTGGTCGGACGCTCTCCAATTGGAGTTGTATACTACTGTCAACGGTGGGATGGGTAGCCCCTTTGGTTTCTGTTGCCGACGGTGCACTGTGATGGTCTTTGCTGGTTCCTCGAACTCTTCACTGTGAACTCTGTTGTTTTTGTGTTTGTGTGTGTTATCATTTTCTTTTGTCAATGCCCAGGTGGGTCTGTATGACATGAACTTTGATTGAAATCAAATCGACATAGGATGGCGTCCACATGCTTTCGCTCCTTGGGGAAAAAATGAAGCTGTTGTGTGTACGGTGGCCGAGAAGGGCTTTTCACTTTTGCCTTCGCGCAACGCAAATCGTACGCTTCGCTCAACGAAAATTGCGTGCTTCGCTCAACGGAAATTGTGTGCTTCTCCCAACGCGCTTCGCTCAACGAAATTTGCGTGCTTCGCTCAACGGAAATTGCGTGCTTCTCCCAACGCTCTTCGCTCAACGAAAATTGCGTGCTTCGCTCAAAGGAAATTGCGTGCTTCGCTCAAAGGAAATTGCGTGCTTCGCTCAACGGAAATTGTGTGCTTCTCCCAACGGAAATTGTGTGCTTCTCCCAACGGAAATTGTGTGCTTCTCCCAACGCTCTTCGCTCAACAGTGAAAAAGGATATCCTCTTATAGGAATATGAAGAGAATGTTATTGCATTGTTGGGCGAAGCACAGAGTTTGCGTTGGGCGAAGCACACAATTTGCGTTGAGCGTTGAGAAACACAATTTCTGTTGAGCGAAGAGCGTTGGGCGAAGCACACAACACCGTTGTGCGAATAGC
Source organism: Theonella swinhoei (assembly GCA_963970385.1). NCBI lineage: Eukaryota > Metazoa > Porifera > Demospongiae > Tetractinellida > Theonellidae > Theonella > Theonella swinhoei. The sequence continues at coordinate 3,734,484 of OZ019951.1, read as the reverse complement.
GTTGGGCGTAGCACACAATTTTCGTTGAGCGAAGCGCGTTGGGAGAAGCACACAATTTCCAGAGGCACGCAATTTTCGTTGAGCGAAGCGCACGATTTGCGTTGCGCGAAGGCAAAAGCGAAAAGCCACCGTAAACACCTGTATTTCCGGGAGGAGAAACACTTCTCGGAATGACGCCAAACTTTGCGCCCGCCGCCGTTAAGCGGAGGCTTTGTCAATTATTATTATTATTATTATTAAATTATTAAAGGTCACTAATTGGACTTTTATCAAACTTCTCTTACAGGCTACGCGTAGCTTTTATTCTTTCTATGCAGCAACTGATATGTTTGTTTAGGTATCCGTCTTTTCCTGTTTCAACAAAATACGCTCAAAAGCAAAGATATGAAATCATGCTCCATTGCAGTGCCCGCGTGGCATGCCACATGCATGGAATGCAATTACGGACTGCACTAGAGCACGAGTGCTTTTGAGCGGATGTATATAGTTGAAACAACCTATCAATAAAAGCTACGCAGCCTGTAAGAGAAGTTTGACCAATTAGTGACCCATTGGCAAAGGGTTCCAGCCTCATCTGGTTCTTCCTCAGACAGTAAATCGCATTTTGTGCGAATCAGTGCAGATGGCTCGCATCGGCAGGTCTGTTCTCTTGATGCTCTGGAAGAACGTAATATTGCAGGTTCGATTGCAGAAGTGTACGTATGCTATAACAGTCGCGATCTTTTTGTTACGTGCTAGATCTATGTAGTTTAGTTTTGCTAAGTGACATTGCCTGTGATTTCTATCACGTTACATGTCCGTTGCATTTGACGTGTGTGTATGCACTTGGTGTGGTCATAGTACAGTTAACATTAATACGTGCTTGCAACTGCACTGAGCAGTCGCGATCTTTTTGTTACCTGCAAGTTTAGTTTGCTAAGTGACATTGCCTGTGATTTCTTAGGGTCACGTTACATGTCTCTTGCATTGATCTACGCATGCACGTGGTCCTAGTACAGTGAACATTTATACGTGTACATTTATCTTTCTTGGAACGTACAGATAAGACGTCCATTTGGAACTGCAGTGGAATTACTGGCACCGTTACTGTTAGTCGTCGTTCTTATCCTCTTAGGGTATGACTATACTGATTGCCATCATCATGGGTGCATGACCATAAAGAAGCAGTATCCAGAGCATGCTGGTACTTGAAAGTGTTTACATCTTGCCTATAGGCTCTAAGGAAGGAAGACCATCCACTACAATGCTTACACCTGTCCCAGTATGACATCACCTGTCTGCCAGACATTAACTGTCTGCCTGTGTAATTCAGACACTCCTTAGCCTCTATTGCACAACTTTCCCTGGAGTTGTGCATGTGGGTGTATGCGGTGTATCCAGACAGCAGCTAATGATTGTAGAATTACCAATCAGTTGTACATATGTATGAAGTATGAGCTTTCTAATGCACTTCCACTGTTCAGTGAGACCTTGGCGTAATTACATATAATCCCATATAAATTCCACAATTGCCACCTATTAAAAGGTGAATCTAAAGTCACTACACACAATCTGTTGTTACTTGTTGCTAATATATTTCACTGTTCAGGGTTGGGGAGTTTCAGCAAGAGAATAGGTGCTTCTCTACTTATGGTGATGATCCCTTGACTATTTCACAACCAAATATCTCCTACCAAATCTTCTATACACCTATCAACAATGATACTGGTAAGATGTATCCTTCAGAGTGGCTTACATGGTTTTCAAAGTAAATTGCACATTCATATGATTATGTTAATTGGGCTGGGTTTTAACTCTGATAGTCTACACATACTTATTCCCCAATATATATATATATATATATATATATATGTGGGTGGTTCAATTAAAAATGGAATCTTATGCACGTTCGACCAAAATTGAGTTTTTTGCAGATGCATTAACTTTGACATGCCCTGTATAACATACATAAAAATGGTAAACATTAGGACAGGATATATAGTTTTATAAGTTCTTTTTACCATGTAGTAAAACTGCATGTATTAGGTTTTAGCTTGTTTAGCAGCTATTGGGCAATATTTCTCAGAAAAATGTTTTTTTTCCAGTCTGAACATGACCTTTGCCATCACACAGTGGGCAGCAGTGTTTTTTCTTGCTGGAAACAGTAGCTGTTGTACCAGAAGCAGTAGTTGAGCTGGGTTTTCAGGTGTGTTTAAGAATGATGGTTACATAACCATCAATTTCAGCTTTAATGTATCGGTCATGCTGTTGAGTAAGCTGTTGTAGCTTTTCGTCACTAAGTGTGGGAGAGATGAGTTCATACGATTGGAGGTTACAGCAGTCTTCGCTGTAGTGGGGTTTCTTTAGTGACCTGGTCTTATATGATCCACTGTAGCAATTGTTCCTACACTTCAGCACTGAAGTGGCAGGGATCTGTGATACATGTACATCAAAGTCATGCAGGTTAGTGATGCCAGGTAACGTACAATATTTTTCACCTAGAACGGACCGCCATTGCATCATTTGACATGACTTGAACACGTAACTAGTCGAGTACAGTTCAGAAATAGCTTGGAGCATTTCAATACAGAAAACATCTCTTTTGTAGAATGTCTTAGCAATGGAAGCAAAAAGCCTGTCGGGTTCAAACTTCGTGTGCCCGACAACTAAATAAAAGAAGCGAACACTTTCAAATCGGCCTTGATTAACCAACTCATGTGCCCAGGCAGTATATATCTGGGATTGCCATGGACTGCCCTGGGATGTCCCATGTCCCCTATCTGACAACTAGTTAACCCCGTCTGAGGAGCAGCCACAGCCCCTCCCCATCAGTAAAGGGGGTGGAGCCGAATGCATGGTGAGGCTCCACCCCCTTTTGATGGGGAGGAGGCTGGGCTCGCGACGAAGACTACGCGGAAGATGATACATACATATATATAGATGTACTCGCCCAGGCCAGCAAGTACATGTTCTTACAGACTCTTGCATTATCAAGGCAAAAGGTAATATTTCGAACCCACCTATCAATGTGTTCATCAATGAAGTGTTGAAAAAAGGAGATGGTATGGTCTGAAGTTTTTGACCCAGCAGCAAGCTCATCACAAAGGTAGGTGTAGTGACTTTCCCTACCCTGGTTAGAATGGTGGATAATGCCAAACACATTGCACACAAGCTTCATTTGATAGTATGTTTTTGCTGGTTGTGGAGATTCTCCCCAGACAGGTAAGTTCTTGGACATCATGTAGTCAGCACCAACAAAAGCACTATACTCACTCTGAAGCTTTGTTAACATTGAATCCTCAGCCTCGGTACGGTGCTCCTTACTCAAAAGGGAAGTGATTTGGGCATACTTCGTTCGTGTTTTGACTACATGTTTCCGATAGTACTCTAGAGCATCCTGTGCATCATCTTTGTGTTTCTGGTGATCTTCTTGAAATTTAAGCTGTTTCGATTTCTGTTCCATAATCTCTTCTGAAGCAAAAAAAACAAAGGTAAGTATGGGTAAGTATACACACATGTGGGTGCATGCAAGTGCTTGTGTGCATGCATGTATGAATGTATGCATATATATGTGTGTAATGAACTCACCTTCAGTTGCATGCCCATTTTGAACCAGCCTGTTGATAATCTGTTGGCACCGTGATATCTCCTCTTCAAACTCTTTACACTTGTCACAGTAGTCTGACATCGAGGGGCATATACCAATGTACAGACGATGCTGCTTTAACCAGTTGTGAAAAGTCCCAACAGATATTGGTTCAAGCCCATCCTCCGTCAAAGTGCGATTGAACTCAAACAGGACACTATGCTTATACATTGAGGATCTTTTTTGTCAGGAGTACGAATTTGAGTGAATTTGCGGTCAAAATAGAATGTTTTTTCCAGAGCTTCCTTCCTTATGCCCATTTGAAACTGAATTTCTGTCGACAAAGAGAAGAAATCGCTCGGTTATATTATCGCTTTTGGCACAATTGGATTTTTTCCTAGCATTTCCAGGATGCTTCTTGCACTGCACTGGAACATCTTCGTCAAGCCACATTCTGGCTGGTTGTTCACAGTTCCGAGGGAGCACAACATCAGAGAAACGCTTACGTGAAAAGATTTCCTGCTTATTAACTAACTCTGTAGGACTATTTGTTTCAATTTGAACACTTTTTCTGAGCCGTGACAGACGTTGGTTACTCACACCAAAGGCTGCACGAATGCAATCACGATGGTACACATAATTTCCCTTACCAACAAACACGGATTTAACAAGAAACTCGTTCTGCTTCGTCAAATCATAATAGGCAGTGTCTTCAGGCTTTGGGTGGATAGCTCTTCGTCTCATAAGTGCTCGACCGCTATGGACAAAGCTTTGAAACACGTCTTTCAGGTCCATGAGGCTCCTACACGCAACGCAAACACCGCACGTATCCACTTCCTGGCCCCCCATGCCACGAACTATCTCTCTTCGAAGCGCATAGGGTCGTCTTGCACGGCCAGAACGGTAGGTTTCAGCTGCTTTTTCAGTTCTTTGAGCCATTGCGCGCGTTGCTCAGAGGAGGCACGTGAATCGTGCAAGAATGCAATTATCGCGTAGAGGATTGCATGCAGGAGCGTTAACCTCCTCTGGTCATTGCCTAGTTCTACTCAGCTGCGATTTGAGAGTACTTCAGAACTTTGCAGGTAGCTACAACACATGTCAAAGGTTAGCGTAACCGACGCAACCAAGTAAAAACTGGTACGTACAGAGGTCTAGAGCGCTTCTAATATACTACACTGTAACTCCCTAAAACGAGGGGTACGCTGGGGTATACCCTATTTTTCTGATTAACTAGCCTAAGGTAAATATAGCTAGCTAACTAACTTTATTCGATCCTTCCTCAGCTTCGCTTCAACAGGCATACAAGTTTGCCATACATTTTCAATGGCGGAGTAGATGCTGCGTCAGCAAAAATTGCAATACGGTTAGGTCCTGTATTACGCGTGTCCAACCTCCTCTGTGCATTGCTCAAACTATTAAACGCCGCCTTTTCAATATTTCAAAATTACGTCATTGGCAACATACCGTAATCTTTAACTTAAATTATCCGTAAACTACTGCGTTAGCATAACGTTCCATTTTTACCTGAACCGCCCACATAATATATATACCTGTGACTTTTCTACATATCTTCCCATTTGAAACTTATACTAGTAAGGGCTCATACATGCCTGTCTGGGCTCTGCAACCGAAGTTAACAACAGCTAACATAGTACATGATCATGAAGGAACTATAATGTCTTTGAGATTATTTATATTGAGATCAGATATTGGTAACTCTCATTATGGTTTGTTTAATTGGTCTAGGGTGAACAATAGGCTTTATACATGCCTGGTAGTAAGCACTCTCATACATGAGGTTACCTGTACTTGTTGGATGGAAATTGTATTAAAGTCGGCAACTACATGTACAGTAGTTACAGCTACATGTATCTATGTGTACATAATTTTAGCAATGTGTACATGATTTAGCAATATCTTATGTAATATCCATGCATGAGTAGAAAGCCATCCAACAAAATAGTTACATAGCCCAGACAGGCCGCCATGTATGTGCACTTACGTGCCCATACATGCCAGTCTGGTCTATGTAACTATAATTTACACATTGTACATGTAGGTGTACTATAGTGCAGTGTATATAGCATATTATGTAGATGTTGATTTATTTATGTGTACAGATGCAGTAATAGAAATTGTGAAAAGAGAATTTCCTTTTGCATCTGTTACTGGTGTTAAGAGTGAAAGTCAACTAGAGTCCTCACTTGTTAATGCTGGAATTGAGTCTCCTCTCACTCTCTCCACTGTTCTGAATGATGTGGTAGTGGAGACAGAGGCAGGCTGCTTGCTACAAGGAGCAGGTGAGTTATTGCCAACACAGAGCATACATATACAGTCATGTACATTCCACGGGATGCTTTGCATAACTACACATGTAAGTGATGCAGGAACTACGTGTACATGCACTCCCTTGATGATTGTGGTAGGCCTACAGGTTTGAGAAGGGAGAGGTAATACTTAGAACACGGATTGGAGCAGTTTATCGGAAATACATGAGAACATTATTCATACTCCTGAGGGGTATGAATAATGTTCGAGTGGATTTCTGGATAAACCCGACAGAATCTGGGTTCTAAGCATCTTGTACTACGGAAATACGCGAGTGTGTATGGACCGCACCATTTTTTCGAATGGCTGGAGGAGAAAGAGATGGCTGTTCTGGCTCAGGTGGCGCTGCAAGGGAGCAAGCCCTTTTTGTATGGGGATGGGGGAACTTTGTGGTTGCAAGAATGAGCCGCCGACTACTCTTGAGCCTCCCAAAAGGAAGCTGAAGCTACAAAAGCAGCAGCCCCGCTTCAAACACATGTCCGACGATGACATGACCACCATTTGCAAAGGGTATGTACCTCCTAATACAGCTAAAACACAAAATGGAGCGTTACTCCCTTTTGAGAGTGGATGTCTGCTCGCAATAAGGAGAGTACTGCTGACAAGTTTCCAGACGATTTCTAGAGTGCTCCGAGGCTTCTAAACTAGACTTCTGGTTTGGTCGTTTTGTGGCGGAGGTCTGCCAGTCCGATGGTCAACCTCACCCACCACAATCTGTTCATCAACTACTCTGCAGGATTTTACAATACGTGTGCATGAAGGATCCTGCCTGTCCTAATTTTTTAGCACGGGATGATCCCCGTTTTTGAGATTTATGTGGTTGCTGCGAAGTTTTGCACCAGGATGGGGTTGGGACTGCTCGTATGTGCAAAAGAACCGGATCATTACGTTTACATGGAACATGGTTCAAAGAATCGTTCTGGAGGATTGGCTCAACTCAATGTTGCAAATAAACAAGTTGCTGGATATGCAACTCCAAGTAACGAGCCAAGATGTATTGTTTTTCTACTTGATTTGTACTTGAGTAAATTACCCAAGTATGCATTTGACAAGGATGTTTTTTATCTTCGTCCAAAGGCAAACGATCGCAAGTTTCTAGTATGCCCTGGTATGACTGTGTCGCATTGGGGAGAAATAAACATCCTGCGGTGTATATGTAACTGCGCAGTTTGCAGTCTTCGTAGTATATTGTAGTTGCGCCCCCTTTGATGTTACACCAACTGTGGTACAATTCTTTTATACACCACATTTGCCCTCAATCAACCCCACACCTGCTCACAGTACCTGCACATGTTTACAAACCTAACACAATACCACAATGAATTATCAAGAGATGAGTAGAAGCCTTGCAAAACATATACAAACTATGTAGTAGTGGGTAATTCAAGGTACCAAAACAACTATAGCTATGTCTACAGCCTCACACTATACAGCCTCACACTATACAGCCTCACACTATACGGCCTCTATAATTATAAGGATTACTCCACCCACATGACTTAGACCAGTGAGAACCTAGCAAATCAAGATAGTAAATAGAAGCTATCTTAATATTGCCAATGTCTACTGGTAATGGAATGGAATTTCCTTCCAGGATATTCACACTGATTACAACAATTTCCCAGCAATATCCCCATTCTATGTACATATGTAAATATTGCGTACTTTGCACGTGTGTGAACCTTTAACATTTTTATATTGTACAATGAATCAAGATATTGCAGTCTCATGTAGTTGGATTGTGTGATATTATCATTCATAGAGGAGAGTGCACTTAATTATCTCAGTGTATACGTATGCAGCTAACATGAGGGAATGCTGTTAGTTGTGTTTCAATTTGTGCAGGGGCTTTTATGAGATAGCTATGCACATTTTGACGTGCTAGTACAATAAAATAACATACATGTATGTGCTATGTAGTGAGAGTGAGTTTGACTCTTTACTCAGTTCAGTATATTACTGATATGCATTCTACCAGCTGCTCTTTCTATTCTCAAAGGCATTGTGTTTCGAGACCTGCAAGGTAATTCCCTGGAGTACACTCTGAGACTAAGACATGAAGTGGGGGGTTTCAACACCTGGAATACTTTTGAGGCTGACAACAGCTTTGACTCCGCCCAGGGACCAAGATTCGGTTCAAAGTAATATCAGTCCATATTCTGACTAGGCTTTACATGTCTGACTAGGCCTCACATGTTTGCAACTTTTCTAAGCACATATCGAGACTTTTGTGTTGCTTTTGTTTTGTTGTTACAGCCCCTACATACAGGAAGGGTTTCTCCACCTGCAGAAGATTGTAGGGGAGGCCATTATTGAATGGAAAGCTAGGAGGAAACTAGGAGATATTGCAATCTCTGTCAGACACATTCCATTTCCAGAGTATACCACCTCTGGTGAATTCCTGTCCACTTCCTTCTCCTTCATTCCTTTCTTTATTGTTCTTGGATTTCTCTACCCAGTAGCTATTTTCACTAAAGTAAGGACAACATATTCTTACATTGTGCATGCAGAACAACCACCTTGGTCACTGTACCTATCAGCAAAAAGTATACGTAATATATAAGAAATGAAATGAGCCCTTGCAGTACCCCCATTGTTTTTCCTTTAGCATGGGCTAATATACATGTACATGTAGAATATTTACAAGTGCAATGTGGCCCTTACAGCTAGAGGTTTTTGCTACATATTCAGGAACTTGTTCTGGAAAAGGAAAGTCGTGTTCGTGAGCTCCTCTTAATGACTGGTCTTAAACAGTGGGTATTATGGACAGCATGGTACATCAAGCAGACAATCTTTCTACTAGTCATTGCCATTCTGTTAACGATCTTGCTGAAGGTATGCACTACTAGTAAAATGACCAGTATTGTGGGAGTTCCATCTACTCATAAGATGTACAGAACATGTAACAGAGAGTCGGTAGACTCGCTATGTAGGGATGGGCGCCAACACGTCCATTAAGCCCTAACAAATGTAACGGCTCAGAGCTCTTGAATGTGGCAGCTATGAGCCCTGTTAGACACATATCATGGCCTATGAGTGTTTCTATACACGATAAGACTCAAAGGTGGTAAAATACACCGCTACAATGACTTACGTGAAATTGCAAAAACCCGATTTCTCCATCTTCTTCTTCTTCTTCTTCAAACGGCCTAGCACAAAATTGGTACAAGTATTTACCTTGATTTTTGTACCAAAAGGCTTCTTATTCCCATGGGAAATGCCTTTTACAAACGGAATCTTTGTAGGACCCCTCTCACGTATTTGCAAGCGAGTATACAACAAAAAACCAGTAAAACAAGTGAGTAAAAACATTTCCATTAAAAAGTAGAAAGACAAGTGCAGTATACGTATACCTCATCCCCTGTCTTGCTGCATATATACTGTTCTACTTTTTGGCACTATCATCCCTACATCCTTCAACATTTTAATGGAAATGTTTTACTCACTTTGTCGTATATTGTCACATGTAGATAGTACATACACCTGCAAGAGTACTTAATTAACTTTCAATTAGTATGACTTGTTTCAAGTTATATATGTCAATCATGTAGAGGACGGACGCAAACATGAGAGCAACTGTATATATATATATACACATATATGTCATTTTTTTGCAGTTTGGAGGGCTCTTTCCAATGAGTGATTTTAGTGTGATTCTGGTGTTTATGGCTCTGTTTGTGGCATCAATGGTGTCCTTCTCATTCATGATCAGGTCTGTACACTATTACAAATCAATGCTGACTTTGTATGCACGATTGATTTATTGTACATGTGTATATATTTTGGTTCAGTTGATGCCCTTAAAAACATCACTTCCATTCACACTCATGTAACCCACAATGAGTTTAGCAACATAATTATGCCTCTCTTTTTGTTTAGTGTACTGTTTGATTCTGCACAAGCTGGTTTACTGGGAGGGTTAGTGTTGTTCTTCTTGAACTACTTGCCAGCCACCTATGTGCTCCTTCCTCAATTCTATAGTGAACTTGAGCTGTGAGTTTTTTGTACATGTACATGTATGTATACACTACATGCAGCAATGACATGTGTAAACCAAAAAGTCAGTGTTTTATCATGTATAGAAACACTTATAGGCCATGTTACCATGTCTAAATAGGCTTATGCACACAACTCTGACTACATCATAGCGACTCACCGTATGCTTACATGCTAGATATATGCACATGTATATTAATTTCTGATTTTCCCATGTTCAGACGTGATAAGATGGGGCTGTGCCTACTCTCCAACTCATGCATGGGTCTGGGAACAGTTTCAATTATCATAGCTGAGTTGGCCGGACTTGGGATCCAGTGGGGAACACTCTTTACACCAGCCTCCACTAGTGATGACTTCAGCCTTGGAAATGCTTTTGTCATGCTCATAGTTGACATCCTCCTGTATATGGTAGTAGCTTGGTAAGTTCAGCCTTCTACATAGAAATGATACTTGAACTTCATTACTGATCACTTCTAATTGAAATGTGTTAACCACACCCTGCAGGTATGTGGATGCTGTACATCCTGGTAGATATGGTATAGCAAAGCCATTCTATTTCCTGTTCCTACCATCATATTGGACTGGAGCACCAAAAAAGTCAAGGATATCAGAGGTCATACATTAACCCTCACCCCACCAGTGAACATGCAACATACCACACATGTCAGTGAATGCAGTGCATTTTGGTAGGAGCATGCCTACCTGTCATGCACAGGAAAAATCAGTGCAATATGTGTGGCAACATCATTTAGGCCCTTTGGAATGAAGGGTGGGCTCACTCCACTGCCAATAATTACCTGTGGTGCAGTGTTAAGAATTCAGTCTGTCTGCTTGTCAAGTTGTTCAGAATGTCAGTGTGTTTGTCAGCAGCCTATAAATATTGAAAAGCAAACGAGCTTTATCTTCACTGTGGCCAGCTACAGGCTAAAAAGGTGCTTCCCTTCCTAGCTGTTGTCTCCATACCATTGTGTAACACATAAATGCATAACATTAGTCAGCTGCAAAATACTATGTAGCATATGCAGATATACATGTGTACATGTATGTGGAATGCTGATACATTAGCTATACAGAGACCTGTATCCTACGAACACTCTCTGTTTGTTAACCCTCGGCGCGCATGCGCAGAAGGGTTACTGTAGTTGTCCTGTTAAGTCATATCTCACCTCTGGAGCATCTGTTTGTCCTGAAAACACTGTCACGTACTCAGCAGACAACGGAGGTTGAAATATTTGTGGGGATTCTCTGAATGCAGAGATAACCGCTTCCTGCATTGTAGGGTACTGCAGCAACATTCTGTGCACTTTTTGGCGGCAGAGCCGTCCAAGGGTCCTAAAAAGGCTAAAATAGTCTAAACTCTACCTGGAATACGACTCGATGTAAGGTAGCAAGCTTCTTTCTGTTCAGTCTCCGTCTTTTGCTCAAGTCTTCCGTATACTTTCCATTAACGTAATTATAGATCTAGCGCGTGTGCTTTCAAGGATTCACGCACGTGCGGACACCAAGGGTTCTGCACTTTAGTGCATTCATTATTGTACTATTTTGCATCCATTGTACATGTATATAGCATTATATGTTTTTGTCCTATTTTCTTTCATGTTCTGTGTGTACATAAACTTGAAACAGCACTGTCCAGGGATCGCTTAGCTTGTCTGGCTCCACCAGATATGTTTTTTCACATGTACCATTGAAAACTATTATCACTAGAGTGCACACTATTGTGTATCATAAACATGTACTGGCACTATCCCTATTCTGTGTAGGTGCAGGATGATGTGGAGATGCAACAGTATACATTCAATGATGGAAATCATGAAGATCGGCCCACGGACTCTAAAGTAGGAGTTTCTATTAAAAACCTCACCAAGATCTACAGCAAGGTATATACTGAATTCTCATATGCAAGAAAATGACTAAGTGAAATTCAAAGTTTCTATATGCCTTAGTAGCTTGCATTACTTGCAAGTGTTGTACATAGGTTTGAATCCGACATTGAGGTAACATTGTGTTGCTTTGTCTCTCTGTTGTGTTGTATTGCCTTGCCATATTCATGGAGAGAGTCCGGTGCATTTCCCTATGCCTGGTTGATTTGTCACAAGTAGGTGGTTGCTAGTCAAAACTGAGCATGAGTAATACCCACTCAGTGTATATAACAAAACCCATACAACCACTGCTCTGTGGAAATTCACCAGACTTGGTAGGGTGCTAGTGGGTTTTAGTGCACTTACAACCTAGGGTTTAGGCATTTCCTGTGTTGAAATAGCTGTGCATTGTTCCTAAGTGGGTGCTAGGGATCATATTGCTCATGGGCAGGTTCTACTCCCACCATTGCAAATACAAGTGGTACTAATTTAGAACCTATAGCTTCTGTGAAAATGATCCATAAACTTTGCTACATGTAAGTGACAGTTCAGAGTACATACAACCATATTAACCTCGTTAGATCATTATTTTAGTCATTGTTGTGGCACACTCAGATATAAACACCTGATATAGGCACTTCCGATACTTACACTCTTCTCACTACTTGTAGTACCACTATTGGTAGACTCTCTATGTAGGAATGGTGCTCACACAACACGCCCATTAACCCATATAGAATTGCTCAGAACTCACAAACATGGTGTGCATGTACTCTACATGTGTTTCTGTAAGGCCAGAGGAGAATTTCCATAGAGCAATTAATTGGTGCCACTTGTATGGGTTTTCAAGTGTACACTTAGTGGGTGTTCTCATAGTGCATAATGAGGTTTGACTCCCAAATATGAAAATAGATCACATTAGCAGACATCAACATATCCCAAAAGCTCATGCAGGTCTGAAATACCAATTGCTCTAGGGAAATTCTGCCCCTGTGAGACTCAAAGTAGGTAAATACACAGGTACAATGACTTAAGGAAATTGGCCAAACCACACTTTTTTGTTCATCATCTTCATCTAATTCAGTTGAACTGGCCTACCGCACAGGTGGCACAAGTATTCTCCTTGGTTTTACATGAAATGACTCCTTCCCTTGCGTGCGTTATCCTTGACCAAGAGAATCTTCGTAACCTCACTCCGAACTGTATAACCTGGGAAATTCCCTTATTTGTTGGAAGCTATTTGTCCACATGCATTCCACTTTTCATAGAAAGGTGGGGCTCCAGCATGCGGGGGTGGGGCTTGTATAAGCAGGTTTGCATAATAACCAGTGAAACAAGTATAAAAATTTTTTATGAAGGATGGAAGTGCCAAAAGGTATTGAAACAGGGAAGCATCCATGAAGGGGATGATGGCATGCAACAATTGTAACCTCCTCCCTACTTTTTTCACTTATGGGGTTACGCATGTTATTATTGTTGCATGCCATCATCCGCTGTTTTACTGCATGAATGCTTCCTTGGTTCAACTCTTTTTAGCATTTCCATCCCTACATCCTTCAAGTTTTAATGTTTTTACTTGTAAACATAGCAACCACCAAGCTAACGTATAATCTGTTTAGAGTATTCCTGAGAGGCTTGGGTTCAAGTCTAAGCGGCAACATGACAGAGAGGTGGCAGTGGATGGACTGAACCTCGATCTCTACACAGACCAGATTACAGCTCTGCTAGGACACAATGGAGCTGGCAAAACAACTACCATGTCCATACTTACCGGTACATACATATCAGTGTATATGTATTGTACGTAGGGGACAAAATCCGTTATATACATGTAAATGTCTCGCAATGGAAACTTTGCTTGATAGTTACAGGTACATCCTCAGGCCTGCATACATTGTACTATATAGACTGAGATAGATCAAAGGTATATGTGTATCTGTGATTGCATTGTGTCCAGGTCTGTACGCGCCGACTGATGGTACTGCTGTTATTGATGGATTTGACATCCACACTGACATGAGTCAGATCCGCAAGAGCATGGGAATCTGTCCGCAACACAATATTCTCTTTGGCAGACTTACAGTCTTAGAACATCTAAAACTGTTTGGAACCATTAAGGTACATTTTGCACATCATCATGCAGTATGTATATGTTATAGAAATGTTTAAAGACCAAAGACAGACCAAAAGTATCAACGGTCATTGTGTACTTATAAAAGTGTAAAACATTCATGAGTTACATATATATATATATATATATATATATATATAATGTGTACCATAACAGAATTTGTGAACTACAAAAGTATTGAATGTGGTTGCATGTAGGGTGTAGGGGAAAAAGAGCTAAAGACAGAGATTGAAGATATACTGACTGAGGTGGATCTGCTGGATAAAAAGAACACACCATCCAGTAAACTCTCTGGTGGGCAAAAGAGAAAATTAAGGTACAATTTCATCTTTCAGTGAAAGTGGTTTGTTCATATTGTGTATACCTATATATGTGTAGTGTGGCTATTGCTGTGATCGGTGGGTCCAAGTTTGTGGTGTTAGATGAACCTACCTCAGGTATGGACCCATATGCTAGAAGAGCAACATGGAACTTACTGAACAAGAACAAAAGAGGGAGAACCATTCTCTTCAGTACCCACTTCATGTATGTACAAGTGTAAAAACATTTTCACTAAAATGTTGAAGGATGTAGGGATGGAAGTGCCAGAAAGTATAGAAACAAGGTCAAAGTTCAGCATACATGCAGACAAAGGCAGGGGATGATAGCATGCAACAATCATAACATGCGTAACCCCATATTTACAGATGTAGGGATATGGGGTTACGCATGTTATGATTGTTGCATGCTATCATCCCCTGCCTTTGTCTGCATGTATGCTGAACTTTGACCTTGTTTCTATACTTTCTGGCACTTCCATCCCTACATCCTTCAACATTTTAGTGAAAATGTTTTTACACTTGTTTCACTGGTTTTTACTGTGTGTAGCAACGTGTATAAACCTACTGGCTTTCGTTCTACCTCCCTTGCATACCTATGAGGATAGCCAGCAATTGGCAGTGACTCCTACATCCTGTCTTGTACAAATATTGCATACTGAGTACAACAGCGGGTCCAGTTATGGCAACAGTTAGTCGTTCAAAGAAACGGACACAAAGGAGCAACGCTGGTAGCCAAACAGCGCGACAAACCACAACCACGACCAAACTTCTAACGTCACGTCTTCGGCACATGAGCCAACAAGCAAATGGCGTCTAAACTAACGCTTCTAAGCTTGCCAAACTGGAGTTTGATGGGCTTTGGGAGAAGGTATGAAGATTTTGTGCATCAAGGATCATGTACGCTCCAGTATAAATGATTTTCGTGAAAGAAATAGAGCGATTACTAACCCCAGTTTCGCGGTAGGTCGTTTGAACTGAAGAAGAAAGAAGAAGAAGAAGAAGAAGAAGAAGAAGATGATGAACAATCGGCGTTTTTACAATTTTCTGAGAATCACCGTAGCTGTATGTTTTACGGAGTTTGGGAGTATTATAGTGTATAGAGGCACTCGCAGAGCATGTTGTTTGTCAGAAAAGGCTATAACTTCCGCGTTCGAGAGTTCTCAGCCGTTACTTTTGTATGGGGCTAATGGGCGTGTCTGCGCCATCCCTACATATAGAGTCTACCGACTCTATGATATATATGTACATGTATGTAACATTTGTACTTGACTGAGAAAATAACTGCTTGTATTACAGGGAAAAGGATGAAGCGTAACAGTGCCAATAATCAGAGAAACAAGTGTGTAAATGTATACAGCAAAACAGGGGATGATGGCATGCAACAGTAATAACCCCCCTCATTTCATCTTTAATTATGGGGTTATTGTTGCATGCCCTCGTCCCTTACATAGATGCTTCCTTGTTTCCACAATTTTTGGCACTTCCATCCCTACATCTTTCAACATTGAAAATCACACTTGTCCTTACTTGATTTTGGCATTGCCTTCCTTACATGTAGATACATGTTATATGTGCATGTATATGTACTCACACTAGGATCTACGTGTAGGTGTGTGTACGGCTGAACCACTAGTTTTCTGGTGCGCCTTGTGTATATAAACTGGTGGTGTGCTAGACAAGCTGTGCGTATTCCCTGCTGATGAGAACTAATAAGCTCGAAACAGCACTGTCCAGGGATCGCTTATATAGCTTGTCTGGCCCCACCAGATATGGTTTTTTTCATGTACATGTAGGTGTGAATATTTGTGTATGTGTTCCATTACAGGGACGAGGCTGATATCCTGGGAGACAGAATTGCCATTATGGCAGAGGGAAAATTACAATGTTCAGGATCATCCCTCTTCCTCAAGAGCAGGTACATGTACATGTAGAAATCAGAAGGCCATGAGTTTGAATCCCAGCTGGATCCTGAATTTTTTCATAATAACTTGGCATTGATGTTTGGTTGAGGGTGTTAGACTATTTGTGATAACTTTACATATATATAGCAGGTACATGTACTACAGTTTATACGTATGTAGTACTATGTATACATTTTCATATGCGTGTCGTGCTGATTAGCAAGCGGGAGCGAGCCAACCTAGTTGTACAGCTGGGACAATTTTATATCACTATAATGTGTCTGGCAAACTGTGTGTGCACATATCGTATGTAATATTTCACTAGCTGGTTTGGTCCTGCTCACCCCAATGCTAAGCATTTAATCTATCTACTGACAGGTATGGTGTTGGATATCATATGATTATCGAGAAAGCTCCCTCATGTGACTCAAATAAAGTGACTGCATTGGTGAAGGATCTTGTACCAGGTGCCCAGTGTGTGGTAGATGCAGGGGCAGAACTCTCTCTCATTTTGCCCACAGAACAAACCACACACTTTCCTCAGCTATTTAACAAGTTAGAAGGTACGGTGCATGTGCATGTATATACTTGCACAATATACATGTACATGTAAAACGTATAGGAACAAGGGTGCAATATATGTATGCCTCAAGACAGGGGATGATGAAATGCAACAATCATAATAACCACGCGTAACCTCCCCTACATTGTTTATTCGATGGTGTTACGCAAGTTATTATTGTTGCATTCCATTATCCTTTGTTTTGCTGCATGGATGCTTCCTTCTTTTTAGCACTTCCTTTGCTATATATATATTAAATAAAAATGTTATTACCTTACTTGTGACTTCTGTATACACTCTCCTGCAGGTAGTAAGTCTGAACTGGGAGTAGCTTCACTAGGAGTGTCAGTTACAACAATGGAGGAGGTCTTCTTGAAGGTCAGAAAAGAAAATCATGAGAGCATTCGCCAAAGGTACATATACTACCTTATAGTGTATGCATGTATCATAGAGTCGGTAGACTCTATATGTAGGAATGGCACTGACACGTCCATTAGCCTTAACAAATGAAACAGCTCAGATCTCTCGAACGGGGCAGTTATAAGCCTTTTCAGACACATAACATGGCCTACGAGTGTTATTATACACAATAAAACTCTTAAAGTAGGTAAAATACACTTACAGAAAATTGCTAAACCGCCGATTTCTCCATCTTCTTCTTCTTCTTCGTTATTACACACGTGCATACCACATGACCACGAGCAGCAAAATGGGGTGGGGCTCGAACAAACGCAAAGAGCATTGTATTTGCAAGCGAGTATGCAACGAAAAACCAGTGAAACAAGGGAGTAAAAACATTTCCATTAAAATGGTGAAGGATGTAGGGATGACAGTGCCAAAAAGTAGAGAAACAAGTGCAATATATATGCAGCAAGACAGGGGATGAGGGCAATATATATGCAGCAAGACAGGGGATGAGGGCATGCAACAATAATAACCCCTCCCTACATCTCTTTTATTATGGGGTTACGCATGTTATTATTGTTGCATGCCCTCATCCCCTGTCTTGCTGCATATATATTGCCCTCATCCCCTGTCTTGCTGCATGTATACTGCACTTGTTTCTCTACTTTTTGGCACTGTCATCCCTACATCCTTCAACATTTTAATGGAAATGTTTTTACTCCCTTTATATATATGAATAACATATTTTAGGCTAATGTGTGCTGTCGGTGCCTTTCCTACACAAAGGCTCTGGGCATGTCAGCACCATCCCTACATAGGGAGTGTACTGACTCTCTAAACATATATATATAAGGGAGTAAAAACATTTCCATTAAATGTTGAAGGATGTAGGGATGAAAGTGCTAAAAAGTAGGAAAACAAGTGCAGTATATATGCAGCAAGACAGGGGATGAGGGCAGTATATATGCAGCAAGACAGGGGATGAGGGCATGCAACAATAGTAACATGCGTAACCCCATAATAAAGATGTAGGGGGGTTACGCATGTTAGTATTGTTGCATGCCCTCATCCCCTGTCTTGCTGCATATATACTGCCCTCATCCCCTGTCTTGCTGCATATATACTGCCCTCATCCCCTGTCTTGCTGCATATATACTGCACTTGTTTTCCTACTTTTTAGCACTGCCATCCCTACATCCTTCAACATTTAATGGAAATGTTTTTACTCCCTTGTCTCACTGCTTTTTCGTTGTAGACTCGCTTGCAAATACAATGCTCTTTGCGTGTATGCGAGCCCCACCCATTTTGCTAATCGTGGTCATGTGAAACGCACATGAGTAATAACGAGGAAATGGCGTTCGACTACATGGAAGTGCTAGTATATCGTAGCTTTACTCGTCGAAGAGGGGCCCTACAAAGATTCCGTTGGTAAAAGGCACTGCCCACAGAAATAAGAAGCCTTTTGGTACAAAAATCAAGGTAAATACGTGTACATATTTTGTGCTAGGCCGTTTAAAGAAGAAGAAGAAGAAGAAGATGGAGAAATCGGGGTTTTAGCAATTTCACGTAGAGTAAGCGATCAACTTTCGAACGGATATAATTTCGGACGCTTATTTCAACGTCACTGAAGAACTAGAGAGTGTGTAGATACCATCACTAGATAGACCTAGACTATCAAAAGTTCTAGAAAAAAATTTGCTTTTACACAAGTTCTACAGCCGGAATGAGAGAGTGCTAAATTCACCGTCCGAAGACCGCAAATTTCAGATGAAACTATCATTATTCGAACGGATCGGCCTGAGCACAGTATACTTGTCGATGAAGAATTCAAAGTGTACACAAAAAGAAGTACCACCCCTTCTGTATCAAATGCCCTATAGGTAGGATCGTTTCGATTTTGCGTCTTTACACACATATGCGACAAATACAAGAGGTTACGCCCTCAATTTACGAACGCTTAGTTTTGTTTTTGCCAATTATCTCTTACAGCATAAAGCGAAATAAAATTTTAACAATTTTTGAAGATACTACCACCCAGTCCAATTATAATCATACTGCTTGGTGACGATTGTCCAAGATATAGGCTTCATATATATTTATATTATCAAATTCCAAAATATTAAAATGTAGCTAATTTGGTGATAACAGCACAGACAGTGAGTGCAGGCCTAGTAAGGTCCCCAGAAATTTTTAGACTGTAACTAGATTTATGCTGTGGGCTTTATAGAAAAATATTTTATATTGCGTTCGAAAATTGAGGGCGTGACACGTCTAAGTTCGCAGCGTTTGCTTGTAAAAAGACTAGGTCGAAAAATCCTAGTAATTGCTTGGTGAATAGGCAATAGATAGTACTTCTTTTCATGGAGATCTCAATTCTCTTTCGCCAACTATACTGTGCTCAGGCGATAAGTCCGAATATTGGTAGTTTCATCCGAAATTTGCGGTCTTCGAACAGTGAATTCAGCGCTCTCTCATTCCGGCTGTAGAACTCGTGTAAAGGCGATTTTTTTTCTAAAACAGTTGGTGCACTAGGTCTATCTAGTGATGGTATCTACACACTCTCTAGTCCTTCAGTAATGTTGAAATAAGCGTCCGAAATTAGATCTGTTCGAAAGTTGATCGCTTACTCTATACCATTGTAGCGGTGTATTTTACCACCTTTGAGAGTCTTATTGTGTATAGAAACACTCGTAGTCCATGTTATGTGTCTAAAAGGGCTCATAGCTGCTGTGTTTGACAGTTCTGAGCCGTTACTTTTGTTAAGGCTTAATGGGGGTGTCGGCGCCATCCCTACATATAGAGTCTACCGACTCTATGATATATATATGACTGCATATCATATTTATACATATAGCAATTATAGACACATATTGTTTATGTTTATAACTACACTAGGGTTAGGAGGGTGGGATCATTGAGGCGTATTCGATCTCAACCCATTGATTCAGTTCCAACCCCTACCAATGCTCTACCAGGTGAGATAGCATAGCTACATTGCTTTCTACCACCAACCCTGCAATTATAATTGGTGAGCAGAGCGAGCCTACCTACATGTAGTCATTCCAATGCCTGATTTTTTTATAATCAACCCTCGGCACGCGTGCACAGTGAGGGTTACAATACTTGGTCGTGTGTGTCTGTCTGTCTGTCTGTTAAGTCACATCTCACTTCTGGAGCATCTGTTTGTCCTGAAAATACTGTCGCACACTCAGTGGGCAACGGAGGTCAAAAAATTTGTGGGGTTTTCTTTGAAACCGCTTCGTTCAAGAGTTATGGCGTGAAACGCAAGCGAAAGAGCCAATATGCTAATTAGATCTAGCCTACTCTGGCTTACCTGCGATCAGGTATTCCTGTTCGATGTACAGCGAAGCACCAGTGGTTACTGCATGAGGGAGTACAAGCATGCATACTGCTCCGGTCAATACTATAGCGCTTCCAGCAGTGTACAGAGTTTCAATCGCACGTGCCTTTCCAGCATTCGCGTGCTCATTATATAGATCTAGCGCGTATGCTTTCAAGGATTCACGCACGCGCGGACGCCGAGGGTTCTGCACTTTAGTGCATTCATTATATACATGTACGTATATTTTATCTGATGTTGCCACACATGTAATGTTTTCCATGAGTTCTAATTTACATGTGCACTGACAGGTACATGTAGGCTCACTCTGCTTGCCAAAAATGCATTGACTCTGCTGCCAAAAATGCACTTAGTGTACATGTGTTGTCATTGCATATACATGTATGTGTATATGTTGATGCACAAGGGACTGATTCTTTGTTACTAGATTGCTTCATATTGCACTACAGCTAACATTGGAGCTTGTCTTTGGTCTCAACAGTACTGTGGTTTACTGCTGAAGAAGATACTTAATACTGTGCGTTTCTGGCAGGTATTCGTTGCTACATACTTGATTCCCATCCTGGCCTGTCTCGTTGGTCTACTGTGTTTTCGATTCCTGAGTAAATTTGCTCCTCCAGACCCTCCACGTGCCCTTCGTATTGACAATTCTGCCACTGATCCTAACCATCAGATCCTCTTTTGGGCTAAATTTGGAAATTTTTCCAATTCATTTGATTTTAAAGTACGTGAAGAGTGTATATACATGTGCATGCATCCCGTACATGTAAGTATATTGCACACATACATATATATACATGTATGCCAACACTGTATGGTAATGGATACTTTCAGTCCATTACTGTCCTCAGTGTGGTCAAGGGGCATGGTAGTGAGCAATACTACCACCACTTCCCAGCTAGAAATGCTCTTCTTGTGATCTTAACATAGCAACAGGAGCAATCCTTTGTAGAAGGAGCTGAATTGCACATGTGCAATCAATAACATGGTCCAGACATGGGCTGACTGGCCCGAAAAGGGCACTGTGTAAACATTTATGAGTGAATATGCACTTTCTCTGCAGTCCATTGAGGCAGCAGACCTAGGAGCGACTGAGTTCATCAACATCACTGCAGAAGTGACAGCATTGGTAGACTCAGTTGAGACCATAACCAATGTATCTGACTGTTGCAAATATAACCATCAAATTTTGGACAAGTTCTGTGCTCTTCAATCCCCAGTAAGTTGTATTTAACCCTGAGCACTCATGCACTGCGAGGATACTTGGTCTGTGTGTGTGTGTGTGTGTGTGTGTGTGTGTGTGTGTGTGTGTGTGTGTGTGTGTGTGTGTGTGTGTGTGTGTGTGTGTGTGTGTGTGTGTGTCTGTGTGTCTGTGTGTCTGTGTGTTTGTCTGTGTGTGTCTGTGTGTGACTGTGTGTCTGTGTGGGTGTGATTCCCTGTAATTAACTACCATGCTCATTCAATTCAATAGGAGGAGCTTAGCATTTGTGACCAGGATGACTTTGGGTACCACAATTGCCCTCAGTGTCTTGAGTAAGTTCCTGGAAACACACGCTGTTCATATATACTCACAGTCCTAACAAAACGTGAAGCTGTATTCAATAGAATTGAATCCATTATACCCTGAGTTCTCCTACTGATTTAGCAGCTGAACAAACTCCTTTGAATGCTTGAATACAAACCTTAATTAATATTACATGCATATCCTTCATACTAAGTTTGTTTATCAGGTTGAGTTGCTTTGCTGTATGTGTGATTCATCACAGCCAGCTGAGTTGCCTTGGTAGCTTAGTTAGTAAGAGAGTCACCTGGAATGCAAGTGTCTTGAGTTTACGTCCCATCTGAGGCAGCTATGACTGCTTTGGATGAGTTGTGTTGTGTTGCTTTGTCTTGCTATCTCTTGGAGTGATATGTACACTGTTCATGTTCATGTAGACCATATATTTGTGTAATGATGATATATGAAATGATGATAATGAAATCTCAGCACATATCTTTTCTGTGTGTCCAGGTGTTGTGAAGAGCGCCATATATCTGGTTCATCATGCACCAACCCATTCACTCAGAATCTAGAGACTGCAACTGTTTGTCCAGTGGTGCCAAAGGTGTCTACAGAAGATGCACTGAGGGGGGCTGTGGGGAGGCTAGACAGTGATAACGTTTACGTGAACGAGTATCTGCTGCAGTTTGCAAATGAGATCGACATTCCCCTGAATTATCAGAGAAGGATTATGGGAGGTTTTACTATTGGGAAACAAGAGCCGGTGTACAGTGCATGTGGTTGTTCAGATGCTACTGATTTCACTGCAAATTATGTGGCACCTCTTCAGCAGTGTACTGATGCAGAAAGCAGTGCTCCATCATACATCATACCTGGAGCATTTCGCTGGTACAACAGCACCAATTGCTTACCACTTGACTCAGGATTAGTAAGTGGAGGAAGCCCAGCAATGCCAACTCTTAATGCCAGTGTGAGGGTTGATGGCTCTAGTGCAGGTGTATTGCAGGGACTGTCGTGCTCCACGATTTCAGCCAGTGCTGTTGACTCGAACCTTCAACAGGGCTGTGGTGAGAACACAGTTCTGAGACCAATCAGTGCTTTTCATCCATCACAGACCCAGAAGCCATCAGTCACACTGTGGTATAATGGCAAGGTACGTAAGTCAGCTGTGTGGCTAATACGACATTAGATGCTCAATAGACCCCTTATGTACATGTACTGTATGTCTATGTGTATGTGTGATTTGTCATAGATGTACATGTACATAACTAGTTGAATGTTTAACATTAATGGCGAGTGGGAGCGATCCAACGAGTGAAAACCATGCTTTTTAGCTTACGTGCCCACAAAATTAGAGGCATGTATAACATTACTACAGTATGTACTACAGTATGTACAGTGTGAGTCACATGTATATATATATAATAATAAAATTATATGCCAATTACATATAAATTGTGCATGCAGCTACATACAATGTACGTATCTAGTCAGTATCTGTAGTTTATATGTGTTTTTACTGCAGACATGGCACATGTCTGCGGCTGTTCTGAATGCCTTTCACAATGTGTGGCTGAGGGAAGTGACAGGCATTACTAACCTCTCTATCACTGTCAACAACCACCCATTGCCTCGTTCCAGTGAAGGACAGGTATGCTATTGTACTGGAGAAAAATAAGACGTACTTTCAAGATCAAAATTGTGCATGCATATGTTTCATATCATATATGTCTTCAGCTTTGATCATGCAGTGTATATATATATATATATACATACACATGGATTTCCACTGACCCTTGGCAGACTTGATTGATGGTGCATAATTCAAACTGTCATATTTGTCTAGTATCTAGCTACATACATGTATGTAATTGCTTGCAATGTGTATACATGTACATGTACACGTACCTTCATGTTCACTATATGTTTAGTTTGTAATGTAACTATATTTCTTTCCTTGCATGTAGCTACGGTTAGTAGCAATTGGACTTCATGGCTATTTGCTGGGTGTGTTTGTCCTTGGGGGATTCAGCTTCCTTCTCTCACTCTTCGTGCTCCCTCTAATCCGTGAGAAACATTCTCAGGTAAATCATGTGATGGGTATACATACATGTGCATCAAACCCTGGCTCTGCCTGTATAGATGAAGCATCTTCAGCATGTCAGTGGTGTTCGTCCATCAGCCTACTGGCTATCAACTCTGACAATAGATGCCCTCCATTGTGCCATAGTCATCACTATTGTGGTTATACTCTTCGCTGCCTTCCAGTTGGAGGAATTTTCTGGAGAAGGCCTTGGAGCTGTGACTGTAGTCATGGTAAAGGTCACATGTACATCTAACTCCTCACAGTATTTGGTATATGTACATATGATATTTCATATCCAGATAACAACTTGCCTGAGTGGAATTCCTCTGATTTATCTCTCCTCATTTATTTTCTCTGATGGATTGATTGCATATGCCGTTCTTATTTTCGTCCTTTTTTTCCTAACCAGTCAGGTGTGCATGTACATCACAAACACACACACGTTCGTACACATAAACACACTCACAAAACAATGTGTTATGCATAATTCCATATCTGTACGTGCACATGTACATCCGTATTTCAAGAGGTTACATGTTGTGTGCTGCTTTTGCCGGCATGCTGCACCTTACTTGTTGAACATTACCATCTCTCACCTTTGTTAACCCTCGGCACACATGCGCAGCGAGGGTTACGGTAGTTGGGTCTGTGTGTCTGTGTGTCTGTCTGTCTGTTAAGTCACATCTCACCTCTGGAGCATCTGCTCACCCTGAAAATGCTGTCACGTACTCAGCAGGCAACAGAGGTCGAAAAATTTGTGGGGATTTCTCTGAAACCGCTCCGTTACAGAGATACACCGCTTCCTGCATTGTAGGGTACTGCAGCGACATTCCGCGTACTTTTTCGACGGCAGAGCCTTCCAAGGGTCCAAAAAGGCTAACAATAGGCTAAACTCTACCTGGAGTAAGACTCGATGTAAGGTAGCAAGCTTGTTTCTGTTCAGTCGTCTTTTGCCTAAAGTCTTTCGTATACTTCCCGTTAACGTAATTAGATATCTAGCGCATGCACTTTCAAGGATTCGTGCACGTGCATACGCCGAGGGTTCTGCACATTAGTGCATTCATTACTCCTGTATTAATAGGCCCAAGTATATATACTACACCTGTTGCAATATTGTATGTATTACTACCATCACATAATGTACATACGTGCACATCTCTGAAATGAACATTTGCTCATCAGGTGTTGCGGATAGTGCTTCGGATTTTTCAAGAAGTTGCTGTGATGGATACACTTCATTACATCTTCCTCGTCATCCCTACTTACGGGTAAGCAAACTCTGATGCATATGCACATTGCATATGTATATGTACATGCATGTATTACTGATTTAGCTGCAATAGTAATCCATGACAATGCAATGAGTGTTACAGGTTTGACTGTTGCTATACATCAACAGATAGTCAGTATTGTGTGTTCTCATGCACCACAGATTGCTTACTGGAGTCAATGATATCTACCTGAATCACATTACTCAACGTCTTTGTACTTCTGATCCAGCCACACAACTGTGAGTACACTAGTAGTCTCTGAAATGGGCTGTGTATCAATAGTACAAATGTGCATATGTACTAGTATATACATACATGTATGTACACAATGTGCCTTATATATACATGTATATTGATGTGTGTGCAATGTACATGTACAGGGTGTCTTTGGTGGTTTCATTACCCAGCCCTGCCTGTTACTGTTGGCTTTGAGTTAGGCGTTTGGTTTTGCCTAGGTAGGCTTGTGTGGTTTGTGGTGGATGAGCATTATTGTTAACTACTCAGGCCTGCCTAGGGTATGTAAGTTTAGGCTGTCGCAGAGCAGCTAGGCATACAAGGCACTGATGAGGGCCAACCAATCCGAAAAAAGCTGTCCACAGTTTGCTTGGTTTGCTCTGCGCACACCTTTTTTCATGTACTCTTTCACTTATACAGAGCCTGTGAGGATATTGAATGGGCGAGATATGTAGACAGCATCTTTTCATTTAGTCGGCCTGGTATTGCAGCTACTATATTGTATGCTGTGGTGGAGACCATCATTTTCTGTGGTCTAATCTGGCTATTGGAAGTAAGTCCATTGCTTATACTAAAAACATACTTGTACCATAAAGTGACAGCTATGCCTCTGGCAGGGCATGGCAGGACAGAGCAATGCAGCATAGAACTGCCCTGTATATGTAATTCACAGCTTTGTAGCTGTATACAGGGACACATGTATTTCTAGGAGAGCTATTCATATCATACATGTACACAACATGTACATGAATCTACTTACACTGCAGTATTGGTCAGAGATCACTCAAGCCATAAAATATCTGAGAAGAGGAAAACAGTCGATGAGCAGTGACGATTATAGTCCAATTGAAAACCTAACCATCGCAAGAGCCCTTCCACTGATTGGCAGACTTGAGGTACATACATGTGTACATGTACATAGTCATCTTACATATTGTGTGACTGGGCCTAAACACTTTGAGCTCTAGAGTAAATAATCGAAGGTCGGGCACCATGTAATATCGGATGTTCTCCTGAAGCATACAAGCACACTTAGTCCATGCTTTGTAGGTTACACTATAGAACTACTTAAACTTCTCTCGTATACCAAGTTTGGAGGGCTAGAAAGCTTTTACCGTTGAGCTAGGTCGTCGAAAATACTGACAACCGATATTCCGTAATATCGGCAGACTGACATCAGTCACTGTACGCCTGGCAAATCTCTACATAAATCTCGACTCAAAGCGATCTGACTACATAGACTAGAAGAGCAACTAATGTACTCCCAATATACGAGATATTGATGGACTCAGTTCACGCATCATGCAGTACTCGTGGTAGGATTTGAGCAAGTCAAGTGTCGTAATATTGGACACACCTCCACAAGGAAATTGCAAGTTGGAAGAGAGAACTAGCGTCCAAAACCTTGACTACTGTGATTGAATGTTGATCAAATGGGTATTTAACAGAACTATA
The DNA here is from genome assembly GCA_963970385.1 of Theonella swinhoei. Lineage (NCBI taxonomy): Eukaryota > Metazoa > Porifera > Demospongiae > Tetractinellida > Theonellidae > Theonella > Theonella swinhoei. The sequence continues at coordinate 3,707,503 of OZ019951.1, read as the reverse complement.
CCATTAAATAATAGTTCAACTACAGGATTAGAAGCCTTCAAGGCCCTCGCTCCGCTTATAGGCTCTTCGAGGCACTGCCTGTTCAGGGACCGAGGGTTTCTAAATTCTGTAGCTTCCTTCAATCCGTGTCTAACTTTTATTTAACTGTATAATTATACTCAATACTGTTTTGGGCCAACTTCAATCATAGTAGTCGAGGCTTTGGAGGCTATTTCTCTCTTCCAACTTGTGTAGGTGTGTCCGATATTACGACACTTGACTTGCTCAAATCCTACCACGGGTACTGCATGATGCGTTAACGAAATCCATCGAGATTTCGCATATTGGGAGCACATTAGTTGCTCTTCTAGCCTGTAGGCGGATCGCTTTGGGTCGAGTTGTATGTAGAGATTTTCCAGGCGTACGGTGACTGATGTCACAGATGAATGATTCAGATGAATCTGATTCAGATTACAGAATATTGGCTGTCAGTACTTTCGACGACCTAGCTCAACGGTAAAAGCTTTCTAGCCCTCCAAACTAGGTATACAAGAGAAGCTTAAGTAGTTCTATAGTGTAACCTACAAAGCATGGACTAAGTGTGCTTGTACGCTTCTGGAGAACGTCCGATATTACATGGTGTCCGACCTTCGATAACTTACTCTAGTATGAACAAGATATGTAACAGAGAGCCTTTAGACTATGTAAGGATGGCATCAACATGCTCATTACCCTTAACAAATGGCACCCAAATGCTGCATTTATTAGCCATTTTAGACAGCAAAAGTATATGTGTATTATGTAAGTACATGTATGTTTATAGCACACTGCATGGGCAGATCAAAGGAGCCAGTAGGGACTCTAAACCCTTATCGTGCAGTATCCATTTACAGACACTCCCACTCGGGTGCTTTGCGCCATCTGTGAGTTGTGTCTGTAAATCTGAATACAGCACTCTAAGGGGTGATAGAACTATAACACGTTGACCTCAGATACATGTATGTTCTGCAATGTGGTTTATTATATACCAGGATTCAGATGTGACTGCAGAGAGGGAGAAGGTGAAGAATGGTGAAATTACTGATGAGCATATAGTTGTTATTAGAAATCTAACCAAGGTCAGATGACAATATCCACATTGTGTGTATGTACACATGTGCATGTATATATGTGTACATCCTTCAACAGTTTGATTTATATCATTTTATAGATATATCCCCGACACTTGAATGGATTAGTTCTGCGGCCTCAAAAGATAGCCGTGAGAGGAATCACACTGGCTATATCTAAAGGAGAATGCTTTGGACTCTTAGGAATCAATGGTATGTATGCATAATACCTTTATCCAATGTGAAAGTACAGTATTCCAATTTATCCATTAAACTCACATGCAGATATGTGCATGTGCATGGGCTTTATATATAAATGTTACATCTAATGAAGTCTTCTCTCATTTGTATTTACAAACAAACTATATACCTACATATACTTGTATCACATCTACTACAACCTCATGCCCGACTTTCATGTAAGAGACTCATTCGGGCTTTAGAGCGCGGAGGTGTGTCTTTCATGCATGCGCATGGCAGAAACTGCGTACATAATATTGGGGGGCTGCTTGGTTAGCCATAAAACATTGAGGAGGGGGCTGCAGCCCCCAGAGCCCCCGTGGTTCCGATGCCTATGCTCTGTGTGTGTGTGTGTGTGTGTGTGTGTGTGTGTGTGTGTGTGTGTGTGTGTGTGTGTGTGTGTGTGTGTGTGTGTGTGTCTGTGTGTGTGTGTGTGTGTGTAAATGCAAATATGTATGTATGTATATATGCATACAGGTGCTGGAAAGACCACCACATTCCGCATGCTGACAGGAGACCTGAGCCCATCCAGTGGTACTGCTGAAATAGCAGGTTTTGATGTGACTACTCAATTTAAACAGGTTAGTGGCTATATAGGAAAGTTGTCCCAGCTGAACAACTAAGTGGGCTTGCTCCCAACTAGCTAAAGAGTTTCAACTACTATGTACATGAGCCCAGCCAGCTGTGCTGCCTCGGTAGCTCAGTTGGTAAGAGCGTCGCCTAGCAAGCGGACAGTTGTGGGTTTGAGTCCCACCCGAGGCAGCTTTTTTCTTTGAAAAATAATTGCCTTGGGCGAGTTATGTTGTGTAGCTTTGTCTTTCTATTGTGTTGTGTTGCTTTGCCTTTCTTTCTAGGCATCTCATGGATGATTAAGTCATGTACATGTACATGTAGATATGCTGTACTAATGCATGTGGTGCTAAGTATTCAGTGCAAGTGACAAACATAATGCACAGATAACAACAGTATTACCAGCCATGTACACATGTGCTTACATTGACCATCAGGTCCGGCAGCAAATTGGCTACTGCCCCCAGTTTGGAGCTCTGCTGGAGAGATTGAGTGGAAGAGAGCTACTGACTATGTTTGGTAGACTCAGAGGCATACAAGAAAGTGTATTAAAATCTGCTGTGGAATCGGAGCTAAAAAGAATGGATCTTGTGGAGCATGCTGACAAGCAGTGTGGAAAGTACAGGTAAGGGATTTTCGTTGTAATGGTCTTGCCCCCTAAAATGAATAAGGGTTAAAGTTTAATGCTTTGCTGCTTATACAGCATATGTACATTTCAGACTGCTATATACATGTACATTTTTCTTTGAAAAATGACTGTTTCGGGCGAGTTGTGTTGTGTTGCTTTGCCTTTCTGTTGTGTTGTTGTTGTTGCCTTGCCTTTCTCAGCATCTCTTGAAAGATTGTTCATGCACAATACTTGGTTTGGGGTTGGTGTCTTGCTGGTTTGATTATCGCGGCGTTCTCCTAAATACCAAAGTTTGAGTTCACCTGTTCATCAGGTTGAGATGCTTCGTGATTTGTATGCAGGATTCGGCCCAGCCAGCTGAGCTGCCTCAGTAGCTCAGTTGGTAAGAGCATCGCCTGGAGAGCTGATGGTCGTGGGTTCGAGTCCCACCCGAGGCAGCCAATTTTTCTTTGAAAAATGACTGTTTCGGGCGAGTTGTGTTGTGTTGCTTTGCCTTTCTGTTGTGTTGTTGTTGTTGCCTTGCCTTTCTCAGCATCTCTTGAAAGATTGTTCATGCCAAACATGTTATAACTTAGCTAATTTTGTTATGCACTGTTGTTTATATTTGCCCCTCCCACATCTTCCTACCGTATAATCCTGCAAGAATAGAAATGTGATCATGAATGTGTAACCCCCTCCCTACGTCTTTTTATTACGTACATATGTTACTATTGGTGCATGCCATCATATGCTGTCTTGCTGCATAGATCTTCCTTGTTTCTATACTTTTGGCACTTCCACTTGTATATTCAACTTGTTTTGGCACTGCCCTCCTTACATCTCTCAACATTCAATGAAGTGTATTTACTCTTGTGTTCTGTTGCAGTGGTGGAAATCAGAGAAAACTGAGCACTGGTATTGCCTTGATTGGAAACCCTGCAGTAATTTTTCTGGTAGGGACTCCATTTTACCAATACTTTTACATGCCTGTATATATATGTAACAGCATATGTGTATGCGTGAATAATGTATCTATAGATTGCACATGTTGTAAATCCTACCTAAGTGATGTGTCACTTGTTGTACTACTTGTTTCCCTTATTTAGCCACTTACTTAGTTAAACAATCACCATCTTAGTTTCCACACTGTCAAAATCGACTGCCTGCATGGTTCAGTCATTAAGTTCGTCTTCAGAGACAGATGTGCAAATGGGTCCCTTCGGAATAATAAACCTTCCACTTAAGAGGAGGCCAGATAAAACCCTAGCAAGAGAGGATTATGGATATATATATAGCCCCTAAACACTGGTGTTGTATATATCTATACATCAACACTTGTCTTTCAGTTGTCAGTGAAAGCAGTTTGAGTGTAGGTGAAAAGAAGTGAGCACATCTTCTGTTCCTATACTAGCTATGTCCCTGAAGCAACTCTTTTAGCTCATCCCTTGTGTCATGTGCTTTCCACTATAGGATGAGCCAACAACAGGAATGGATACCGCCACACGTCACTATCTCTGGAAGGTGCTAACTGGAGTCAGAGAGAATGGGCAGAGTATTATCCTTACTTCACACAGGTACATGTACATGTGTAAATCTTTGTACATGTACATGTACACTGTAATTACCTTCATTATGCCACTAAGTTATGCATGAACGAGTGCTTAATGTCAGTTTTGTCTGTTACTTACTTGACAACAAAAGAATGTGTTGCATAACTGATTGTCAGGGTCTATTGAGTAGAGCATGCACAGTTGGGGTTCACTCTCACATGTTGTCTACATGGTAGGGGTAGGACTACATAGGAACAAGGGGTGGGGGTGGTGCCACCTTTCCTTAAAATATCTCTATGCTGCAGTTGGTACACACATGAAATATCATTAGGTAAGAGCCAATTGAGTGTGGGCTCTATCATAGAGTCAGTAGACTCTCTATGTAGGGATGGTACAAACATGCCCATTAAGCCTTAACAAATGTAATGGCTCAGAACTCTCAAACGTGGCAGCTGTAAGCCATTTTTGAAACATAACATGGCCTACGAGTGTTTCTAGACACGACAACACCTTACAATGACATGCGTAAAATTGCCCAATTTCTCGATCCATTATCATCTAACAAGCCTATCTCACAAACTGTTATGTTTCTTACTATCGTGGGTTTACCATGAGGTAGAGACTTTACACTGACTTACGTACTGAAATGCATACACATACATCACTATTTATACACATGAGACAGGAAATAAATATACATGATTGCACTACGTAACAATACAATAATCACACATTACAAAACAACCTAACAGGCATCAATGCACCACACAAATGGTATAAGTATTTACCTTCATTTTTGCATAAAACAGCCTCATATTCCCCTGTGGAGTGCCTTGCCCAACGGAATCTTTGTAGGACATTTCCTGCACGAGTAGAGCTAGGAATACATGTATTTCCGTATATACAAATGCCATTTCCTCATTTTTATGCGCGTGTGATTTCACGTGACTGTGAAGAGCAAAAGGGGTGGGGCTCATGCATGAAAGATTACTGCATGTATTTGGCACAAGTGAAACAAGTGTTTTATTAAAATGTTAAAGGATGTAGGGATGACAATGCTAAAAAGTACAGGAACAAGATGCAGTATATGCAGGCAAAACCAGTGATGATGGTATGAGAAATAGAGACCAGCATGAAGGCAAAGGCAAGGGATTGGCATGCAACAATCATAACATGCGTAACCCCTCCCTGCATCTTTTTTATGAGGTTACTCATGTTATGATTGTTGCATGCCCATCCCTTGCCTTTGCCTTCATGCTGCTCCTTATTTCTCATCCATCATCACTGGTTTTGCCTGCATGTACTCCTGGACTTTTTAGCATTGTCATCCCTATGTCCTTAAACATTTTAATGAAATGTTTTTCACACTTTGTAATTAATAATTGAGTGAGAGAGTGACTAATGAGCTGAATTTAAACTTGTGATCATGCAAATATTTCTCAGAACTATAATTTATATGTGTATGTATTTCATGCAGTATGGAAGAGTGTGAGGCACTGTGCACCAGAGTTTCCATTCTTGTTAATGGACAGTTTAGGTGCCTGGGGAGCATTCAGCATGTCAAAAACAAGTAAGTACATGTTCCAAAAGAAATATTTTACTCTGGGGTGTATATATGGCCTACAACATTCCATATTTACTGAGATAAAGGTGTATAACTAGTTTAGACTACAGGGGACCCATTGGAAACCAATTGTAGTTCTCATTCTAGAGGTATGGTTGTTTGTATGCTGCAGATCTAAGAGGAAGTTCCTCTTGTAATATAGGTCACAGGAAGCTAACTTACATATATTTTTCCATATCTACATGTGCGTACTGAAATTACACTTCAAATTCCATACATGTAGGTGGGCAGTAGGATCCCCCACATTTACTAGTAGCTTTACACAATGCTGATAGTTCTTCATGGTATGCATTACATTACGTATGTGTTAACCCAGTATGAATCCATGCAGGTATGGACAGGGAATGGTTCTACAGGCAAAAGTAAAGCTTAAACCAAAGTGTAGAGAGCCTGCCACTCCCACGTCTCCTGGTATTTTCTCAAGGTTAAAGAGGACATTGACGTCACTAAGTAGTAGTAATGATAAACCTGAGCACAGGTTTAAGAGAAGATTAGCGTCGCTAAGAACTACTAGTGATGTACCAGGGCACCAGCCTATCAAAAGAAGTATCAGTGCTCCCTGTGATAATACCCGGCACCAGATGATCAACAAGACACAACTGAAAAGGTGATGGTGGTATACATACACATATATACTGTGTTGCTATTGTAACGGGTAATTTTCTTAGTCACACCAACAGGCGACGTATCACTAGAGCAAAAGTAAGAAGACTGTCCAGAGACCAACTAGAGGAAAGTGAGGAAGAAAGTGATGATCTATTCAATACTTCGGACTTACAAAGTTTCATCACTCAAACATACAGAGGAGCAGCACTGCTAGAAGAGCACCAGGTCAGTCAGTGATTGTATAATAACAGCTTGTTTTTCACACCTGCTGCATGTGCGTGTAGTCCCAGAAACTTCTCTGTTGTTTTCCTGCAGGGTTTTGTGGCTTATCAACTCCCCTCAAATAGTGTCACTTGGGGATCTGTGTTCCAGGACATTGAAGGGAACAAGGAGAGACTGGGAATTGTTGACTACAGCATTAGTCAAACAACACTAGAGCAGGTGCGTTATTCTAAGTGGCAGTGTACATGATTGGTAGACTGAGCTATACTTAATGTGTATACATTTTTTTAAGTACGTACCATACTATGAGCTTCACACACATGCATCGCTGCAACGATATTGGTGCTATTGTGCTGCACTTACGTGGTGCAATAAGGCAGCCACACATATATACACATGCAGGGTGAGCACTGTATCTACAACAGTGGAAAATGCTAGATACCCCACGGCTGTGCATGCACAGAGTGGGGTTAAGTAATCGGTTCTGTCTGTCTGTCTGTCTGTCTGTCTGTCTGTCTGTCTGTCTGTATGTCAGTTGTCACAAAAACATTGAAATCCGTCCTCTGTGCACAGTATATGGCTTTAAAGAACGTTGGAATAAGAGAAAAATGTATTTACTTCCCTTCCCGGGCGCTGGTTTCATCCACATGGCTCTTTCTCGGGAGGAGCGTTCCAAAAATTAGCGAATTTCGCTCCGCCTACCAAAATTGCAAATTATGTGCAAATATGGATGGAATGCACGGATAATCTTTTAAATTATGGAGGGCATGCTTATGTGACTACCATATATGACAGAACTCGCTGCGGGGTACGTATTCTTCAAATACTCTAGTTTGTATACAGAATTAATTTACACTTGCAAAAAATATGGTATGGGTGTATAGGAAGTTAATTTTCCATATACATGTACTTGCATGTTTAACAAGTACATGTTTATTTAATATTTAATCACACAAACACATTTAGAGCACGGCAGTACGGTTACAAGCATCTGTCTCCAGCATGTCTATAGCCATGTACGCTGCAGAAGCCGTGCAACACTGCATGGGTCCTATTACCTCACACAGTATCTACCTACTACATAAAAATTTGTATAACTGTCTTTTCATCTTGGCTTGTGTGTATTGCAGGTTTTCATCAATTTTTCTCGAAGACAAGAAAGAGTAGGATGAAGTAGTAAACTATATTGCCTTATACAAGCATTTTATGCATGACCTAGTTTCAGTTTGGTAATATTACGTCTATTTCTATAAAGTGAATGTAGAGAGGGGGGTGTCACATGCATGCATATGAGGGGTGGGGCTTAAGTACATGGGAGTAGAAAGGGGTGGCTTTCATGTGTGCATGAAATGTACTTGAACAATAGAAGAAGTGTAAAGGTGCTATAGCATCAAAAAGGAGGACGCATCTATGCAGAGAGCAAGAGATGATCGATGTGGAGCAATAGCATGACTGTATGTAACCCCCTTTCTATATACATCTTTTAGGGTTACGCATGTTGCATGCTGAGGTTTTTTGAAGAAGCTTCAGAGAAACACATCTAGCTGTGTGTGTGTGTTGGCTTAACCTACAGCTGGCTTACGCCCATGGCTGGCTGATCCAATTTGCTCTAGGTCACTAGTGTCCCTTACGTACAGTTTATCAGCACCATCTTCACATCTCTACTTCTGCACCTTTCTTCCACATGCAATCACTTCTGACAAGTTGGCAACTTCACTCCAGACAGGTGTCTACCAGGGTCATGTGCACCTACATATTTGTGCTTTCACATAGCTCTGTTTATATTAGGCTATAATAATATATAGCAGTCATCCCAGTGTATAGCCACATAAAACTAAAAAGTGCATAGCTGCTAATAGTGTTGTTTGCAACACAACAGTATACAATGATGTAAGGAGTGCAGTGCTATCAGAGACATGTACGTCAATCAATCTCAGAAGTACGTGTCCTAAACAATAAGTGCTGTCTGAGTGTATGGGATGAGGATCTGAACAAATGCCATGCAGGTACAATAGCAATTCAGAAATGCACTGTCTACTAACCCTATGTAGAACATCTGATCACAATATTACCTTTCTCATTCACTCCCACAACACATCTGCATAGCTCTAAGTAAGAGCTTTGATGACTCAGTTTTCAGAGTGGTTAATATTTTATCATATTACAGTTGAGAACTGTAATATTCGATGGCTCAGGCATAAGAGAGGAAGAGAGAGCAGGAAAGACCGATTTCCACCGGGAATCGAACTCAGGATCAGTGACTGGAAATCCAGTGCACTAACCACTGAGCCACAACTCCCAGTTAAAAATCAGTCCCCCCACTCTCTCTCATATACAGCCAGGTGGTACTCCCATACTGAAATCTTGCACCTGACCCGTCTACCACTCGATCATGTACCGTCAGAACCCCGTTAAGAGTCGACCGGTAACACCTTTACATCAGTGAAGGAGCCATGCCGAGTGGATTTATGACTACAGAATAAATGAAATATAAATTCTTAGTTCGCCTGGTGATGTGTAAAGGTGTTACCGGTTGACTCTTAACAGGGTTCTGACGGCACATGATCGAGTGGTAGACGGGTCAGGTGCGAGACTTCAGTATGGGAGTACCACCTGGCTGTATATGAGAGAGAGTGGGGGGACTGATTTTTAACTGGGAGTTGTGGCTCAGTGGTTAGTGCACTGGATTTCCAGTCACTGATCCTGAGTTCGATTCCCGGTGGAAATCGGTCTTTCCTGCTCTCTCTTCATCCCTTACGCCTGAGCCATCGAATATTACAGTTCTCTACACATCACCAGGTGAACTAAGAATTTATATTTCACATATTACAGTTGTAGACATTCTGTTCATGTGATATGCATAAAGGGGTACAATGAATTTTCACATAAAAATAATATTACTAAGTAAATAGTGAGTGCCTATTTGGAATCCAGAGCTGTTTCAATGTCATGAGCTAAGACATGTAGTTCAACAACACGAATGGCTTTAATAAGAGCACGCCAAGTTGCCTTATGTCAAGCCACCACCTCAACATCTCCCAACAAGCATCCTCCACACTGTGTGAAGAGTCTGCACTTATGATGCCAACACGATATGAATTGATGGACAGAGCTGTAGCCACTCTCTTCCACTGGGATGCTATTCCTTCTATAACATAGATACTTTCTCTGCCATGAGGCAGAGCTTGTAGTTCTTGTAGAGTTGGCTGACAGTCTGTAGAAAGTAGAATGCTTTAACCCACAAAACCACCAATAGCGCAGAGTACTGTAGTACTGTGTATATAGGGATTGCTATGCTCTATATATCCCCATTAAATTCCATGTGTTTCATCACTTTCCGTTTCAGTTTGCTGCTAATCAGGGCCGGCGGAGACGGTGGGGCAGGTAGGGCATTTGCCCTACCACTTTTTGGTGGTCCATACAGGAAATGACGTATACTATAATTTTTATCCGACATAATGAAGTAGGCTAGCTGCGTTCGCAGTCACGCAAAGTAAGTCCGCCAATGCCTTCGTACGCCGCGGCCGCGTAATGCCCTTTAGGTGTGGTAAACACGTGCGCGCGCATGCGCGTCCTTTAGCCCGCACTGCAGTTGCCCTACCACCCTTTGTGGGGCTGCTCCGGCCCTGCTAATTGGACAAAAAATATGTAACTACACCCACAAACTAACCCCAATTATTGGCAAAATGAGAAAGACATCCTTTTCTTTTGATTTTACTGGTGTAATTCACTAATGGGAGCACTTGTAAACACGAAAGTTTCTGAAATGATGTAGTTTCACAATGGATAGTGCATTTTTGTCATAATTTGTCAAAACATGTAATTACATGAATATACATGTGTGTAGCACACTAGATGATAGCATGTATAGAAAGAGCAAAAAAAGGAAGAAAGGAACCCAACCCAGTAACATACATCCCCCGCCCTCCCCCCCCCTTACACAACATATATACAGTGGGTTAGAGATCTTTTATGGCTAGCCAACATGTACGTATTATAAAGGGGAGCTACAAAATCCTACATATTTATCTGACTAATGAAAGCTCCACTCAACATGATAAATCAGTATGGTGGTAAAATGCAGCCAGACTCACTTTACACTTACTGTAGCATTGGTGCCTGTCATTTATTCACACTACGTACATTAAACATCACGGTCAAGCATTATGTATCACCTCGCACTAAGTATGTGCACATGCATGGAATAAGGGAGTTTGATCTATAGAAGAGTGCACTACATAATGATGAAAGAATTAATTTAAATCACATAGCCTCAGAAATACTGTATCTGGCTAATAAAAGCACAACTAAAATTGAAATAGAAGTTGGTATGTTTAATATTGGAAACAATCAATGCTGTGATAGAATAACATGCATTGTAACATCAGGATGAACTTCACAAGAGTGGAAATAGGCCTGCTAAACACACGAATGCACTTTAGTGCAGTGGGAAAATGGTCGACTCGCAAGTAGCCGTAAATGCTGGAAGGACCCTAGCTCTCTGCAACGGAGCAGTTTCAGAGGAAATCCCACAAAACTTCATCCCTTTATTATGCGTTAGGTAAGTTGTGTCGTTTGTAGAACGAATAAACTTATTACAAGCGAGTTATTAGTAGGGACAGACAGACAAATCCAATGAATGCACTGAAGTGCAGACCCTCGGCGCATGCGTCGTAGAATGCACATGCGCTTATCAGTGAAGAGGAAAATGGCCAACTTGCGTAGTAGCGGCCGTACCATGCTGAATTACATATTTTAGAAAAGGGGACAACACCTGTGCGGGTAAGTTCCTTGTGCTCAGCAAAGCTGTCTGGTGCAAAAACAGATCCGTTCACTTCACAAAGAAGCATGTCTTTATCAATGATGATCCAACTACTCTCTACAGTCTTTGTTTCAATGTAGAGCATTGCCCCTCTATTGTTAATATTGCTGCAAGCTTCGTGGAGAGCTTCCAAACTTTGTGGAAGAAACCTTTCTTTACTGGAGTGAGGATCAGACTCAATGGTTTGCATGAGGGGACCTAATTGCATTCCTGGTTTACTCCCACACTCAGAAACAAGGTAGACATGGAAGCAATGGGCAACAAATGTTATATGAGGTGTTTCTTTCTGCAGTGTGTTGTGTGAATGTAGTATGTGTGAGCGTAATTGAGTCATTGATGGAGACTCACTGTAACGACAGTCAACTGTTACATAGTCCACAAAATCAACATTTTCAGCAGCTTTACAGAGGCTATGTACTAAGCTCTGTTTTTCCTTAAGGTCTGCTTTTGACTTCACTGAATCACCATGACTACCGACAACCAATAAATAAGGTTTGACTACCTGTGTAGATACTTCAATGTAAACTTGGCTCTGTATGAAAGAAAGCCAGTATGAAATAGTACGCTTCAAATTCTCAAGAGCAGCTCTTAAATCCATGACAAAGAGGAATATTCCTGATGAAGGTCCAGCTACACTACTCCTGATGACAGTATCATGTGAGTTGTGAAATTCCCTGTGGCCTGCTAGGTCATAGATTGTGAGACTTCCAATTCTGGAGCTTTGAATTGTGTGACATTCAATGCCGGCTGTTTTCTCCTTGACTCCACTCACTTGCTACCAGTTCAGTGAACGAGGCCTGTCTTCTCTGTCATAAGAGCCTTTGTCAAAGTGCTTTTCCCTGCTCCTTTATCTCCCACCATAAACAAAGCAATGGTGGACTGTGCTGTTAGGCAGGAACTGCCGTGTGGTAAATACGTACTGTATTTGTACATGTCAGACACCACTGCCCCATGTTGTAGGAGCAGTCTGACGATATCTGTGTTATACATGTCAGTAATTGCCAAAGGTGATTGTCCAGTAGTGGTGTAATTTGGATCACAGTGACATTTGGTTAGTAGATATTCAACTACCTTCTTCCTCCCCTCCCTGAACATGATATATAGAGGGCACAATGCACATATGTATGTTGGAACACCGTTTGTAATTTAATTATACAAGTAAATAAAAAATTTAGGAAATTTGAAAGGAAATATAGGGATTGCATAAAAAGGAATGGAGACAAGATTGGGACACAGACATGTTATGATATTAACGTAACATTATGGGTACGTCGATATATCATAACATGTCTGTGTCCCAATCTTGTCTCCATTCCTTTTTATGTTGACTGCTCTCACCAATAAACGTGATGATTTCACTAAAACAACTCTATTTCATTTCACTAAAACTATTTCATGTTCATGTTGCCAAGCGTTTCAATCCTGCATGCTGTGTATTTTGATCCACATGCGCGATAGATACATGTATGTGATTATCTGGGTACCACTTTATGTGGGTACAAAATAAGCTGCTTATCTGGGTACCAAATGAGCTGCTTTTCTGTGTATGAAATAGGCTGCTTATCAGAGTACCAAATAAGCCACTAATTTTCGTAACCATATAACTATCATTAAGTGGGTATTAGTAAGTACAACTACGTACTTATCTGGGTACCACTTGTCTGGGTACAAATAGGCTGCTTATCCGGGTACCGAATGAGCTGCTTATCTAGGTACAAAATAGGCTAATTCTTCTTATCTGGGTACCAAATAACTATCATTAGGTGTAACAAGAAGCTTTATACCTGGGTACAAAAATAAGATGCTCATCTGGGTACAAAATAGGCCCTATAGGACTAGCCTAAAACAGCTTTCAGCTGTTTGCTTAGTTTGTTGTCCACACAGTTTTTCAAACATACGTAGTACATTCTGAAAGTCCCTGAATGAAATGCTGGTGTTGGACTATGCATTATCACATGGACATGTGCTAATTACACGCACACAAACACACTCGCGCACGAACATCTATGCGGGTGTTCACTCAGCCCACGCATATTAGCGTGTAGTGCATGTTGCGGGATATGTAAATAATAATATATGCTCAGGTGGTAGAGGTGGTCGTACATACCGCCCTCTCTCAATCGCTAATGAATGGCAACTTATTCTGAATCTTGTGATTGCTGTTCGAAGGTGGAGAGGTAGAGATAGGTATTGTTCTAAGCAAAGCTCTGCTTTAAATAATGCATTTTTGTGACTTTTGTAACTCTCCTCTCCACTGTTGTAGGTATTAGTCCCTCAGACATTCCTTAATAGAGCGTACTACATCATCTGTGTATAAACTTGGACCCTCCTCATACATGTAGCTATAGGATAAACCACACAATATAGTTCTTATAGTTGACAACGTTGAATAGAATTGTTGGTGTATAGTGTAGCAATCCCACAAGATGGGTGATATGTAGAAGGATGTAACCAGTATTTTACAAGGCCGTAGGACGCGACACGGCCGTGCCGGTTTTTGCCTCCTCTTGTATGCTGCGCATGCTAAGTTAGTAACAAAATGGGCGTGGCTAAGCAAAAGTGTAAGTCGTCAGCAATTTTCGCTCGCAACGCATGTGCACTACCTTCTCCCAGTGGCTGTACTGGTTCTCACTCCTACGGGCCTGTTTTATTGACAACACCTTCCGCCTCAATTGCCTCCCCAATTCTCCGTAAACACCAACACTTGTCGCTAAGTGTGGCACGTTCAATATAAATTTACAGAATTGTCGGTGAAGAGTTTCCATGTCGTTATTACTCCTTGCTTATAGACACGTGCACGCTTTTTTATAGACACGCAAGAGCGCATGATAAATAATAATACTTTTAATGACTATAGAGGCCAGAAGGCCCATTTGTCATACAAACAGTAACAACAACAACAACAAAAAAAAACGGAAAACAGAGAATATATTATCTACTCTTAAAAGCAACATGTATAAGTTTAGCTAAACTGAATATTACATTGTAATTAGGACAAGACATAACTGTTTTAAACTTTGCATCTGTGGAGAGCATATTATAGCTTTGTATTTCCCTTTCACAGGTACTTAAAAAGTGCTTGTATTCTGGCAATCTTTGTGTTGAAGAGCAGTTTAACAGAAAATGTTTTTCATCTTCCATGACTCCACATGTTTGACATACTCTTTCCTCTGGAGGTAAAGGTGGCCTGGTATATCTTCCTGTTTCAATGGCTAATGAGTGGCAACTTATTCTGAACCTTCCAATTGCTGTACGCAGGTGGGATGGTAGAAGCAAATAAGGTTCCAGGTTGTAGTTAATCTTGAATAGTTGGTAGGTTCTCATTTTCCGAGAGTATGTTATATCCTGTCTCCACTTTTGCAAATATTGATCATATAACCGTTCTTTGACACTAAGTATTACCTCTGCTGGCTCTAGTCTGGACACTTCATCATAAATATAGGATAAACCACAATGATTCAATACCGACCGTATATGTGATAACCACAATGAATTGAACTCTTGGTGTTTTCTATAGCAGGCCCACAATATGGGAGATATATTGTGTGATGTTGAAAGACGTAGCCAATATTTAATAAATAATATATTTCTTCTTATTTTCAGTGGAATCCTGCCCAATTCTCCATAAACGCTGATATTTGTAGCTGATGATGGTACATTCAAGATGAATTTACAGAATTTTCGATGTATAAGCTCAATTTCAGTATTGTTTGATGTCGTGTAGTCCCATATCTGGCAACCATATTCAAGTACAGGTGTGATCAATGCATCAAATAATTTAAGCAGCAGAAAGGGAGGTGGATAATCTAAGTATACAACTTTCTGCATTAATGAAAACAGAGCTTTTTTGGCTTGATTTGCTAGCGTTGCTACTGCAGGTTTCAATGAACCATTCGACTTCAATACCAATCCTAAATACTTTATTGATGTTACTATTTCAATTTCTTCCTCATTGATAAAAATCGGTACTGAAGAGGTTGGGGAACTCTAGCATATATCATAACTTTTGATTTTTCTGCATTAATTTTTAACTTCCATGAGTTACAGTAGTCTTGGAATACTGCTAGGGATTGTTGCAGCCCCTCACTGGAGTCAGCAAGAAGTACTAAGTCATCAGCAAACATTATTACAGTGATCTCCTCTTGGTCAATTATGATCTTCCCTGTGCTGCTTGACTTTAGAGTATAGTCTAAGTCACTAATAAATAGACAGAACAAGAGTGGGCTAAGTGGACAGCCTTGTCGAACTCCTTTGGCACATCTGAATTCACTTGATGTATATCCGTCATACCTGACTACAGATGTTGCATTGCTATACATGTGTTTTAGTATTGACAGTAATTTTACACTTACTCCAAATGTAGATAGTTTGGCCCAAAGCAGGTCATGATTCACTGAATCAAAAGCTTTTGATAAATCTATGAATGCCAAGAACATAGGTTTCTTTTGCCTTACGGCAAATAAGGATATTGTGTGAATAATGAAAAGTGCATCAGTAGTTCTTCTATTCTTTCTGAAACCGAATTGTGATTAATTAAGGGCGTGTAACTTCAATTGACGCGCATTGACACAGGCTGTCGCGTACTAAATATAAAAATAGCACTTCCGGTAGACCAATTGCGAGTATAAAGATGGTAGCAGTCGGGGGCAGAAAGAGCAGCGCTCGACGTAGCCATTCATCCGACGTGGGTTAGGACCAGAGGATGTCTAGAGCACGTGCACCAAACGCTCATTTTCGCGCGCGCTTGTTATATTCTGGTCCTAAGTTGAGAGGTGGCACTGCTCCACTTGAGATTGAAAGGGGGAGGTATGTTGGCTTGGTGCCAGAAGATAGATTGTGTAAACTCTGCAGTGCAGAAGTTGAAGATGAACCTCACTTCTGCATAAGATGCAATGCATTAGAAGAAGAGCGGCAACACTTATTCCAATTCATGGAGAGAATTACCCCAAGGTTCATTTCATTGAATACAACAGATAAGTTCATCAGAATCATGACTTGTGCAAACACTCACACGAAGGTATCTAAACTCCTGTACAACATGTATCTCCAAAGGAATTCTATTCTCAATAAATGACAATTTCAGTCACACTGTTCTTGCCCCTGTCACTGATATTTGTGTTTCTTATAGTGATTATGTATGTTTGCAGAGCAACATTTTTAAGCCAGGTGTTGGCTTGTACATCATTGTATGTGTTGCGTATTATTATTATTATTATTATTATTATTTTACGTATATTCGCGGGTTATTTTGGCAATGCAGAAATCGACGGAAGTTACACGCTCTTCCTCCTCCCCCGTTTTATCAGCGCTTGAGACACGTAACGCGGTAGATGGCACATGATAAGCAAAAGCAGTGATGATGGCACGAGAAAAAAGCAGCAGGCAAAGGCAGGGAATGGACATGCAACAATCATAACATGCGTACAGCGTTTCTTGTGATCTTGCAATTTTGTGCATAGAGCAACATACGCACTTTTGAAGGGGTACCACGTCATTGGAATCAACTGAAAAAATCAGAACCAAGCTGGGATTTGAATCCAGACCCTTCAGGATACTGGCCAGGCACTCTTACCACTGGGTTACTTGATATCTGTGGCAGTGATTTGTGTTAAATCTGGAGTGAGTTCTCATCACACTCTATAGATGGTGTGACCTAAGTTATACATGTTGTGAACAATTGCAACTCCAGGAGCCAAAGCCCACCAAGAGGTCCTTACCACAGGTAGGAGCTTTAAATTACAAGCTAGTTAATCACCAGCCCGGTGTCATAAAAATTTGCACACCCCATAAAGTATCCCCAGGTACCCATATTTAGTAACCCATTGTGAATTAAATTGGGGATCCCCGTGCAAAACCTTCGTGTAAAAAAACCTTCGTGCTTCAGGTATAAACCGCTGCCTAAAACTGACACTTCTGTCAAGATGATACAGCTCCAGACTTCCTATTACGAAGTAGCAATACTGCTTGTCAATATAGCAATCACAACAATCATGGTTCACGAAAATCAGCAATTTACCGCTTTTCTTCAACAACGCAGGTCCGGTCCCTTCTTTCCGCTCCAAACGTTAACTGTGCCGAGCGCTAATGCTGCTTCTTCATATCTCCAAGTTTGGTACTAATAGCAGCCACGGTTTACGAGAAAGCTTGTTTACAGACAGACAGACAGACAGACAGACAGACAGACACACACACACACAGACACACACACACACACACACACACACACACACACACACACACACACACACACACACACACACACACACACACACAGAGACCGACTACAATGCGAACTGAACTGAATATTTATTGAAGCGGCACAAGCAGTACATGTTACATATAATCACACATGTAGGCCTATAGACACACAGCCAGTCGATATCTGACAACACAGAAACAGTCAGCTTTGTAACTCTGAGTAGCTTGACCACACTAACACTGCAGACCCATCCTTGGGATAATAGGTCAATATACAAGTTTTAACTCCATCGAACTCTGCCACATGTAGCTGCCAACCCACTGAATCCAGATCATACAGGCCATAAACAGCTTCATAACTCTTGACCACACCGCACTGCAGACCCATCCTTTGGATAATAGACATTGCAGTGACTCCCTTGGACTCTGCCACGTGTAGCTGCCAACCCACTAAACTCAGATAATACTTCTGGCTGTCCCCACAATGCCAGTGTCGAACTGGTTATGTACACGGATCACACATATAACAATAACAATATACAATAACCCTCCCACGCATGCGCGAGGGTTAGATCTAATTATGCAAGTAAAGAGTCACTATTGCCACCTGTAACGCTGCATGTTTATGTATAGTTCATACAATAACTTATTAGTCATATAGGACAGTAATACTAATGCAGACATCATGTTCATAGCTTGGTAACTGTAGAAGCTATCACAATGCTAGACTCTCATTAGCTAAACAATAATGCAAGGGGGTGTATTTTCACAAGAGGGTGCCTATATTTATTATAAATATGGACACCCACGTGTTCATATTTCTGTGAAAATAGGTACCAGGGTAAGTATATTTCTGTAAAAATAGGCACCCTGGGTATCCAATTTTGGGAGTGTGCATTTTTACTTGACACCGGTAAGGGTACGTAGACATCTAATTGAAGGGGTAGGGCCAAGTCATTGGGATCAACCAGCTTCAGATCCCGGTTGTGCATTACTTGTTCACAATATGAATATTTAGACCCACTATCTATAGAGTCAGGTCATTGCTGTATAAGAACTCCGTCCTTAAGGATTTAAACTTTAATTCAGCTTCGAGAGCCACGGGTTAATTTGCTGAGTTACAACTCCAAAGTAGGGATGCGTCTATTTCTCTTTTTACCCTGTGATGCTGTTGAGCAATTCCTATTAATTAATTTCACCGATTATGCTGATTAAAACTCCTGTTATGCTCTGGTTTGATGATCTTCAATTCAGTTCCACAGGCCGGCTATTGCGTATTTTTCGGTGTGTGCGCATGCGCGGAAAATACGGCGTCCTGTAATGTTCGACAGTCCTGTAGGCGAGCAAGAGCAAACAGTCAAGCCGTATCACTGCAAGTAGCGCCTCGGCCTTTTGACTTATTCCAAAAGACCATGTGGAAAGTGCAACAGCTAGTCGCGTAGCTACAACTGTATATAAATGCTCGTAAACTTTTCCGCTTCATGCTTTTACTAACCAATTATGCCGGCATAATAGACGCATCCCTCAGAGGAGGTACGACACTAAAATCGATGACATAATGAATCGCACGAAAGAATGCAATTACCGATGCCTACCGCGAGGCAAAGCGTACACCTCTTCAGTTCATTGCATAGTTTAAGACAGCTATAGAGACAGAATACTATTCAAACTCGGTAGAGAGATAGACCATAGGCCAAAGATGGGTGCAACTGATAAATCTGAGTTAAACTAGATATCCACGAAGTGCTACATGACCTCAACTACTTCCCGCTGTAAGTCGCTGGAACAGTACTAGGTGTTCACCCGGGTTCGATTCTTTTTCTTGAGGTATAGGCTATGATACGTACAACTGGCTACTAGCCTTTGGGGATCCTCGCTTTGCGAGACGCAGACGCTGGAAAATGCCATGTCACGCCATGTATTTTCAACGGAAGATAGGTTGCTGTGTCAGCAAAAATTGCAATTAGACTGCGAATACGTGATACTGTCGTGCATCCCTACTCCACATCCGTCACGTGCTTCATTTCCTATTACGTCACTGATCTGAACGCTCATTGGACAGATGTGGTAATACCAGACGTCGCAGGTGGGTGACTAGCCTGTGTTTCTGACTGAGAGCCTATAAGAACCCCAGACTCTTCAGCCTTTTTAAATAGCGAGCTTTTACCATCGCATTGAGTATGACTTCGACAGCGGCACGACCGACAGACTGTTCTGGTCAAACTAATTAATTAACTGCATTCAGTTTACATCCTCCGGCATCGTGTAAATTTCTGCTGGCCAAAAATTATAGTGGCGCTGTTTTTGCCCTCTTTTGTTCGCCGTCAAAACGAATTTCTGGATCGTCACACGCCTTTTTCAACAGTGACAAGATGACAGAACAAGCTCCAACCAACTTTCGATTCGGCTGCGTACGTTTGCAGCAGGACGCACCACTCGGTAGGGGAGCGTACGGTCAAGTGTGCAAGGCCATACTCGGCGAGCTACCGTGTGCGGCCAAACTCCTCCATCCAGTCCTGATAGACCCTAACAAACCCAGGAACCGTGAGCTGTTCGAGCGTGAGTGCCGCTTCCTCAGCGAAATCCGTCACCCCAACATTGTACAGTACTTGGGCGTGGCTCAGGATCCTCAAACGGACCTACCCATTCTTCTGATGGAGTTAATGGACGACTCCCTTACTCACTTTCTGGCGCTGTCTGAGACCCGCCTCCCTTATCACGTGCAAGTCAACATCAACTGTGACATTAGTCAAGCCCTCACCTTTCTCCACTCCAATCAAGTCTTACATCGAGATCTTTCCAGCAACAATGTATTGCTAATTGGTGCTGGTGCAAGGGCAAAAGTGACGGATTTTGGAATGAGCAAATTAACGGCTGTGAATCACCACATGACCAGCTTGACTAAATGTCCAGGAACTGCAGTCTACATGTCTCCCGAGGCTCTGCTGGACCCTCCAGTCTACACAGAGAAGCTGGACTGCTTCCAAGCAGGAGTGTTGATGGTTCAAATCATCACCCGCAAATTCCCTGATCCCACTGATGCTATGCGAAGGGTGAGAGATGCACGTTTTCCCAGTGGATGGGTTAATGTTCCTGTACCTGAAGCAGATCGACGCCATAACCACCTCAGTCTCATATCCAACATACACCCAATATTACCAATTGCTATGGACTGCTTAAAAGACACTGACACTGAGCGTCCCTCAGCACAGCAGATTTGCCATCATCTGTTGGCTCTGAAAGAGACTCCTCAGTACAGGGAGAGCCTTCAAACAAGAGAAGGTGAGAAAGATGGAGATAAGCTTGAGAGGGATCAGTGGATTCACCAACTCAGGCAAGAAAATGAGAAGAAAGAGAGAGAGATTCGAGAGAAGGAAAGAGAACATCAAGATGAGCTTCAACAAAAAGAAGAGGAGAAGCAGAGGCTAACCAGGATACTAGCCATGAGTGACCAGATGCAGCAGACACTAGACAGACAACGTCAGGTTGAGAATGAACTGCGAGATGAAATAAATGAACTTAAAGAATTCAATGCTCGGCTCCTACAGGAGAAAGATCAAATTCTTCAAGAAAAGCAGGAGAAAGATCGAATTCTTCAAGAGAAAGATCAAAAAAAAGAGCAGGAAAAAGGTGAACTACTCCGACAACATGAACTAGTCCTACATGAGAAAGACAAACTCATTCGTTATCTTCAATCACAGCAGTCTGCCTCCTACGCCTGCCATGTCAGAGGTCCAGGTGTACAGTCAGCCACTGCCAACCATCCAACACATGTCATAGTTGAATTAACTGACTCTAGTAGTAATAGGCCGCCACTGCCAACCATCCAACACATGTCATAGTTGAATTAACTGACTCTAGTAGTAATAGGCCATGTTCAGTCCCACAGAAAGTCACCGCTAAACTGGAGATCATTTCTAAAGCTACACCCACTGCTCCACCCAGGGAAGCTCCAGCAGTACATGCTGCAGTAGCCACCACCTCTCCTTCACGATATGAGGTGTCGTACACAGCCATCAGTCGAGGCCAACACAAACTACATATTCAACTCAATGACATAGAAATTAAGGGCAGCCCCTTCACCATAACAGTTTACCCTGACCCCGCTCAATTAGCCCACCCAGTGAGGATTGTCACTGACCTGAACTCTCCATATGGCATTGCTTTCAACAGTTGTGGGGAAATGATTGTTAGTGAATGTGGAGGTCATCAAGTAGCTATCTTTAACATGGGAGGACAAAGGATTCGAACATTTGGATCATGTGGTGACAGTACAGAACAGATGAAATTCCCTGCAAGTGTAGCAACTGATGATATGGACAATATTTTTGTTAGCAGTGAGCACAAGCTGCAGAAATTCACTAGCAGTGGTGAACTGATAAAGTGTGTTGGTCAGGAGGGCAGTAAGAAAGGGGAGTTTAATGATCCACGTGGATTAGCACTACACAACAAACAAATATACATATGTGATCGTGGTGATCGTATTCAGGTGTTTGACTGGGACTTGAACTTCATCCAATCCATTGGATCATATGGCATTGGAAGAGGTAAATTTGATGGACCACGTGATGTCAAATTTGATGAAGATGGGTATATGTATGTAGCTGAGTATGGCAATGAAAGAGTGCAAGTACTGGACAGAAGTGGACACTTCATACGAATGTTTGGTGAGGAAGGAAAGGGAAAACTGCGTGGACCATCAGCACTTCATATTGTTGACAAGTATGTGTATGTGTCTGATTACATTGGTCATTGTATCGTTGTGTATGAGACCTCAGGTCAGTTTGTCACCTCATTTGGGAGGTATGGTCAGAAGGAGGGAGAGTTTCAGCATCCAGACTGTATCACCTCTTGTCCTGATGGTTTTATACATGTATGTGATACCAGTAGCAACAGAGTTCAGATATTCTGAGCAGCACATCTCTTTTCGAATTTTGTATTTTCTACAATGTGTCATTCGGTTTTACAATTTGTAAACATACATTACCGTTTGGCTGTAGTTTTAATTATATATTTCACTGAATGTGAAAGCTACTACTGCCCATGCACTAACTAATAATTGTCTCAGTCACATACACACTGACAACACACTATGTGGAGATTATGGAGAAGATTATTGCCTACTATGAAATACTGCAGCTGGGGCATGGGGAACCCTCATTAGGACACCTGAAGTATAGGGACACTGATAAATATGATAAACAGGACACCTGTTGCTGCCTTAATATATACCATTCTGTGTACATTCCCTTGCAATCAGGACACTAGGACCCCTTACTTCCTCTCACCCCACATTGTGTGTGTGTGTGTGTGTGTGTGTGTGTGTGTGTGTGTGTGTGTGTGTGTGTGTGTGTGTGTGTGTGTGTGTGTGTGTGTGTGTGTGTGTGTGTGTGTGTGTGTGTGTGTGTGTGTGTGTGTGTGTGTGTGTGTATCCTGTGGCTATATATGGACACACTCTTGGCTTGTTTTGTACATGTGATTGCCCCAGCCAGCTGAGCTGCATTCAGTCTGTATAGTATACCACATGTCTGGAATACAGAGATCATGGGTTCAATTCCTGCCTGAGGTAGCTCAGGTTGTTCAGTGGTTATCTTAGTTACAAGTTGAGTATAGACTCACTGTGTACTAGAGCCACTGAATTATGAGAAACTCAACTAAGTGGCATGACTGACCAACCAGGCTTCTGAAAACAACCCCTTCCTGCACATGATTTGCTCAACTTTGTTTACACCTGCATGCCAACAAATACATGACAACTTGGGAATGTATATAACTTCAAAATAGTATAATAGTATAGCATTTCCTCTGCAGTATAGCATTTCCCTCTCAGTAACAATGTAGCTAGTACATAATGATGAACATGCAACTGAGGCCACAGCAACTTTTACACTTCATAGTGATGCATGCACTGTGTTCTATATACCACTATTAATTCTTTGTTAAGGAGAGGGAAACTTGCATACATTCCATTGTTGTCATGTGTTTGAGTTCACTGTATATACATGTGGTGGTTTTCAGAAGCCAGGTTGCTCATAGCTCTAGATCTAGGTTTGACACCCAAGTATATACTCGAAAGCATTTGGTGGCCATATTATACACTCTAAACTCAAGTTGTAACTCAGAAAATCCACAGACGTGTTAGAACAACCTTGCAGTGTATCAGAGACTCTGTAGACTCTCTATGTAGAAATGGCACCGACAAGCCATAACAAATTTAACTCTTAAGGGTGGCAGCTATAAGCCCTTTTAGATACATAAGGCCACAATTCGTTGAAAAGTAGTTTCTCATCCCCACCCTCATGAAATATTGCACCCGCATGCAACTCATGCACCATTAGGACAATATTTCCTACTGTGCATGCACACATTTTGAACATTGAACTTTGGGCATGGTACCGGTGTTGAAAATGAAATAGGAATTTCTTTGTATTGCATTGTAGCTCTCTTAGTAGTCTTTTGCTTGGTTCCCGTGAGTGGCAGTGTTCACTGTTAACAAACTGTTCCCAGCCTCATCCAGCTTGTCAAATATCAGTGAGAGTTCATAATTTCAGAGTGAAATCTTCAGTGTGCCCATAATGGTAATATTTGGGAACGCCCCTGATGAGAACTAATTTCAACGAATAGTGGCCTAACATGGCCACGATAGGACTCCCAGGCAGGAGGTAAAATACACTGCTACAATCAGGGGCGGCGGCAGAGGGGGGCGATTTTGCCCCCCCAATATTCCAGTAGGGGAGGCCTCACCCCCCCCCCCCCCCCCCCAATAAAATAGGAGCTATGACGACGGAATATGTGCTGCTGCTGCATGCGTTTCGAAACACGCTACTACACTAGAACCTCGATTATCCGAACACCTCTGGGCTCAATGAAATTTCCAGTGTTCGGATAACTGAATTCGTTCGGATAAGTGAATCTACGCGCCTGTTCGCAATTGCGTGGTTATAGCGTGTACGATGGCAGTGTGATACGAGGCCATCATGTTTACAAAGCTATATGGACTCCCTAAGCAGCGACAGACGGCATTTTCTGACAACACGCGCAGTTGCCTACCTTGCGCAAGCTGTAGCGTATAACTTGTTCTAATTAAGCGAATTTACTTGACAGCGCCTGTTCGGATAATCGAGAGTTCGGATAACCGAGGCTCTACTGTACTATATACGCGCGTGCAGATAGCTAACAGCGTAACGCGCGCGCGTGCCAACCCCCCCCCCCCCAAACACAAGCGAGTATACAACGTGAAACAAACATTTTCATTAAAATGTTGAGGGATGTAGGGATGACAGTGCCAAAAAGTAGAGAAACAAGTACAGTATATATGCAGCAGAATTGTATAAAATAGAGGTGGCTGTAGTGCTAGGGAAATTCCAGGAATTGATATGCTAATTGTGTATGCTAGTTTGTGGCATTGCAGGTCCTTGTATGACATATGAAGTTAGCTGAAGAAGTCTTGTCTGATCTGTTCTGCCAGAAAGGCTCTATCGTCATCCACCAGCAGATCCAGTAGTTTTCTCCAGGTAGTAGGCTGTTCTCCATTGCCTGCGATCCAGTGAATCATCATGGCTCGACAGCATGCAAGAGGATTTGTCTGGCCATACTGGGCCTCAATCAGGGACAGGTGGGATCCTAGATCATCAAAGTTGAGGAGAACACCAAATGCCTTCCAATCTGGAGAAAGTGACTTGATTATTTCAATTCTCTTTCCATCACTTGTTTTGAGCATGGTGAGGTCTCGTAGGCTGGGACGAGAGTCTAGATGGAAGGAACGCCATTATATACATGTACAAGAGTAAAAGCTAAAATCTTGGGACGACATTGTAAAAAAACAAATCACAGTATGCAGACAAACATAGGCCATGGAGGACGGCATGAGAAACAAGGTGCAGTATGAAGCAAAGGCAGAGGATGATGGCATACAGCAATAATAACATTAGTAACACCATAATAAAATATGTAGGGAGGGGTTATTATTGTTGGATGCCATCATCCTCTGTCGTTGCTTCATATTGCACCTTGTTTCTCAAATAACTTTTCATTTTATCGTTCATGGAAATATACGTAAAGGCAATGTTCCAGAGTTCTTTTGTTAAGGATGATGGGTGTGTTAATTGGTGTCATCCCTATAGAAATTCTATGCCATGGACTCTGATACATGGAAAAAGTGTAAAGCACACACATCCTGTGCATGTCGTCCATGATAGGAACACACTTGCATGTGCACGACTGAACACAATGCATGATTGCAAACAACACAACATACCTAAAGACCTAAAGGGTTCAGTCCTGTCTGGCCTAAGTGGTTCAGTCTTGTTTAGATCTGAGGAAGTTGAACCTGTAGGAGAAAAATATATCCCATGCACATGTACCTGCTCCTGTGTATGTACATGTATGTGCATATTTGTATTGTTAGTTCTTGCATTTTTCTGCAGTTAATGTTTTTCTATGTATATGACATTGTACTTATAGTGGTATGGTAACAGTGGACTATGTAGAGGTTTCAAAGGGAGGAGGTAAATGCTCCCTGCCCCGACCTAAAAGAGTTTAAGTAGCATTTAAAGTGAGAGCTTTACATATACACAAAACCCCTCCCCTACATCTTGGGTCATACATGATATTGTTGTTAGATGCCATCATCATATACAAGAAAAATATTACTGTTAAAGGATGTAGGGATGACAGTGCCAAAACTTAAAGTATAGAAAAAGGTGCAGTATGCAGACAAACAAAGGCCTGGGATATAGGACATGGGAAACAAGGTGCAATATATAGCATAGGCATGGGATGATGACATGCAACAATTGGGTAACACCGTAATAAAGATATACTAGATTAAATAGGCTGGGCCTAAGGGGTGAGTCTACCCTTGCAACCACAACAGACTCAGTTTTCATTACCGAAAAAACGGCTTCCACTAGTATTATTTGAACCAAGAGTATATAATAGAAGAGGGGGAGAGTATCCTACTACGCTATGCTCTGTGTTACAACCCTTTACCGGGTTCATGACCTCTGTAATGATATTCACAAATGTGTGGTTTCACGGTTTACTTGTTGGTTGTAACACGGAGCATAGCGTGCCCTCTTCTATTATATACTCTTGTTTGAACCTATACATGTACGTTCATCCATTGACCGGACTAAACATATTACCACTCTGCCAAGGGGGAGGCCTGAGGGATATTTCATTGATTTGTTGTTGTATGCTTGATAGTGGTAGCCTGTTCAAGCCTCACCACTTATGCTAAGATATAGGGAGGGGTTAACAAATGTTATTGTTGTTGCATACCCTGTCTTGCTGCATATTACCATACTTGTTTCTCTGGCACTGTCATCCCTACATGCCTTTTAACTCATGTTTCACAGTTTTTGTTGTATGCTTGCTTGCAAAATACACTCTTTGTGTGTTATTGTGAAAGCCCCACCCCTTTCACTTCTCGTGGTGATGTGAAAGTATAACAAGAAAATGGAATTCAACTACATGGAAGTGCTATAGTATATCGTAGCTTTACTCGTCCAAGAGAGGTCAAAGATTCTATTGGTGAAAGGCACTGCACGTGGGAATAAGAAGCTGTTTGGTACAAAAATCAAGGTAATTTAATACTTTTGTGCTAGGCTGTTTGAAGACTTACAATGTAGAAGAAGCTGGTCAGAAATCAGAGTTTTAGCACTTTTACGTATGTCATTGTAGCGGTGTATTTTACACATTTGAGTCTTATTGTGTATAGAAACACTCATAGGCCATGTTATGTGTCTAAAGCTGCCATGCATTCGAGATTTCTAAGCTGTTACATTTTAAGGCTTAATGGGCATGTCGGCACCATCCCTACATAGAGAGTCTAACGACTCTCTGATACACAATATCTATGCATGTGCTGATTGTCATTTATACAACATTCATAGCCATACAATCAAATATATGTACAGTACATGTATATAGGTGAGAAAGACTTTGACACCTCTGTGTACACTAACTAAAGAATTCACAAAGAAAGTAAACCCAGAAAACCTACTTCAACATACATGTATTGTAGTAACGTACATATGAATACTGTGCATGTACAACAGGTCATGTATGAATCATAGATTCATTTTGCTGACCACAAATTACTCACCAGCAATTGTGCTTGGTATACCAACTGCATCAGTGGGGGCAAGTCCATAGTGATCTGCACAAGACAGTAGACATATATATGTATCACATTGTGCACACACATATGGTCTAACTGCATCACAGCACAATTACTACATACTGTATGTGTATTCTGATTTCAGCTGTATATGTTTACCTATCCTTTGCCTTAAAAAGTATTAAGGGCTATATGTATATATGTGGTAAGCTAATGACCTTGCTTGGAGCAAAGAGGGAAAAGAAGGGAAGATGTGAGAAAGGGACACAGGGAAAGATACAGGCAATTTTTTCCACATGAAATTTTGCTTGCACATATGTTCCCATAATCCATGAAACTGTTACAAGTCGATTTTGCTACTAGTAACAACACAGCAAAAATTGATTGCTATTTTAAACAAATTTATGGTTACCTCAGTTGCATGTTTTACAGATATTGTTCTTTATAGTTCTACTAGACATGAATGTCTGTGTGGGATTTCCACTAAGGAATTATTGCAATGTGTATTCCTCATCATTTCTAATTGTTTATGGAACTTAGCCATTACAACTGTAACTAATAGGACATAGATATTTAGTGATTCTACTCACCCATGTAATATTTTCTTCATACTTGGGTATGCATGCAGACTTATTGCACCATTACATAGTGAACTGTACAATTAGCACATTATATACTGAGTCATATATAGTTTAGATACATGCAAAATATAATGCAACTGAGGTAACCACACTTGATGATCAAAATAACCACCTATTTTTGCAGTGAATATATACATGAAAAAAACATATCTGGTGGGGCCAGACAAGCTAAGCGATCCCTGGACAGCGCTGTTTCAAGCTTATTAGCTCTCATCAGCAAGGGAATATGCGCAGCTTGTCTAGCACATGTGCTTGTAACAAGCTTGTCACAACCTTGTGACAAGGCAGTGTACAAGGTTGTTACAACTTTGTAAGTTTTATATGGGCACCACAACTTTATATACGCAAGGTGCACCAGAACACCATATATATGTGTGTGTGTGTATAGGTAGTAAGGGGTAAGGTGAGGAGAAAGGCAACAAAGTGAGGAGAGAAGGAGATGGCATAGGAAACATGAGGGTGAAAGGGAAGGGGGAGGGAGGGTGAAAACTCACCTAATAGTGAGTTGGCAAGTTTCTTAGCCAGAACTTTGTGATTTCCTCCTGACCTCTGCTCAACTGCATCTACCAAGACCTGCAGTATAAGTATTTAGATATACATGTAGAAGTGTCAAGATGGTAGTTTACTCATTATACCTGCCATGTTCTGGGCAGCAGTCCTCTCTCTAGCCAGGCTCTCAACATAGCCCCTTCCCTCTCTCCTGCTCCGTGGTAGTCAGGACTCTCCCTAATGATCTCTAGATCAGAGGGGGGAACCCCCATCACCACACCCATCTGGTACCAGCGAGCAGCCACCATGCCATTTAGCAATTGCTGTATGAAACTGACTGACTCATCTGATGGAGCTGTAGAGGTATGAATTAATTTGAACAGGCATGGCGAAATGTACAGACAATGCTGGTTTTCAACTAAGTGCTGTAGAGATGTGCACCATATGATCCATTGTGTCTGCTGTCAGCACACTCATGCACAGTCACATGTCATAAAGCTGACTCAGCACAACCAATCATTCAATAGTCACCAGACTCATTTTGGATAGGGTCGGGGTATGAGACTAAACAGGAGCATGCAAGTGAACTACATGTACACCGGATTTCAGGTCTGTTGTCCCAAATGATAATGCGCATGCGCATCAAACTGCCAGTGTTATTCCTCTTGCAGTTGGAACACTTTTGTATTCAGTGGTAAATCCCTCTTAGGAAGTTGAGTAGCCCTTTTACCGTATACTCTGACTGACACACTATGCTATACACATGTATCTGCCTAGATGAGAGCAAATACGGTCAGCCTAATGCACATGTGCAGCCGTCACTGGAAAAACAAACGACAACGAACCTGAAATCCGGTGTATGCATACATATACGTACATGTACATGTGCAATTTTTTTTTCTAGGTCAATACATGTACTTGTAAGGAATAGAATACACATAATATTTACTGAAGGAAACTGGCTTGACATCTGCAGCACATCCCTTTGGTTGAAACTGGCACAGACCTACAGTGTACATGTATATACACATGTTCAAAAATACATTATGTACATGTATGTAGCCAAAGCCGAGTGCTTTCTATCACCCCCTTGCGTTTTGATGTAAGACAGCAGTGAGCGCTGTGTACATGCATATGGAGGTAATGTAGACCCAAGCCTATACATACATGCACATTTGGCATTCCCAGGCTGTTGTGTGCTTCTAATACTGGCGAGGAATGCACATTATGGATGAGCACAGCACTAAAAATGATCATGTACATCTACATATAAATGTATGTAGAAACATTACTATCATGTGCACACAAATTCATGTTTATGTATACACATTAAAACTCGTACATTGTAGTTTGAATGACATGGTGGGCTTGCTGTGCTAATTAATAAACTGATGGCTCAACAGTTTGGCACCAGAGGGATTTTTTTTAAAAGTGGAGAGAGGAGAGAAATTGGCACTTATAAAGATGGTAGGCAGGAGGTAAGGTGACCCACCCCCAAAATACTTCACTAATCTCACACCCACCACTATCACACAGAGTTTATCAAAGTCACCCCCTGATGTCCATATACAAAGGGAGAGTCCACAGTTCATGTACATGTACATGTACTACCTACATGCAGTCAATTTTCTTTCAATATTATTGACACTACATACTTTTATAGCTGTTGGCGATGTCTCTAGCCAGGACTTGGTGTCCTCCACCTGATGGTCTGAACACTGCCTCCACTAGACCTTTCCATGAGGCCTCCCCACTCTGGAGCCACTCCATCAGGGACAGGGCTAGGCAGATATCAGAGGTGCGGCCATTGCGCTGGATCTGATCTAGTCCTCTCACACTGAGTTGTATGGAGAGAGCAATCCACCTGGCTGACAGCAGGTGGACTGCTCTATAGAGGTAAGACAGCTTTTCAACATCTGAGGAGAGTATATATATTTGAACGTACACGTATATATTCATTCGACACCCTATATGGTTACCAGATGCCCCACATACATGTACATGTACATTGTACATGTATGTACATGTAGCTAATTTTTCATTGAAAATAACTGAGTTGTGTTGGTTTGTCTTCCTGTTGCCTTGCCTTGTCTTTCTAAGATCAATAAAGTCATGTACATACTTTGTTTAGTGTACGGCATCTTTGCTGGTTTAATTACTGTTCAAATTCACCTGTTCATCAGGTTGTGTGATGCTTTGGTTGAGGTACTTAGGTTGCTTTGTCTTGACTTGTATATGTGATTCGGCCCAGCCAGCTGAGCTGCCTTGATAGCTCAGTTGGTACATGTAAGAGTGAATGTGAGTGTCGTGGGTTCGAGTCCCACCCATGGCAGCTATAATTTTTCTTTGAAAAATAACTGCTTTGGGTGAGTTGTGTTGTGTTGCTTTGTCTTTCTAAGCATCTCATGGATGATTAAATTCATGCATGTACAATGTACATGTATGTGTACTTATGCACTTCCGATACTACATGTTTGTACCATGCAGTACTAACTGAGATGATCAGTGGGTCCTTCCTGGATGTTAGTCAGCAGTTCTGCCAGAACTGTCTCTTGTCTGCTCCTGTAGCTAGCTATAGTAATACATTGATGTGAGGTGATAGTGTTTCCATCATTTAGGCTATTTAATAACTTTACATGTACATGTACACATGTACATGTAACAAAACACCAGTCAAACACCAAGACAATAGTATACTGACCACCCACACAACAACTCATAAGTATGCACATAAATAGGCTTAATTGGAGGGGTAGAGCCAAGTCATTGGGATCAACTGAAAAATCAGGATCAAGCTGGGATTCGAACCCAGGACCTTCTGGATACCGGCCGGGCACTCTTACCACTGAGCTACTTGATCTCTGTGGCAGAGGAGCGCAGCAATTGATGTTATATATCCTAAGGGCTGAGTTCTCATCACAGCAATGACTTGGCTCTTCAGATGGTGGGACCTAAGTTATACATGCTGCGAACAACTAATGCACAACCTGGGGGCCAAAGCCCACCAAGAGGTCTTTATTACCCTTGAGCCCGGATAGGGGCTTTTTTTTAAACTACAAGGTTGTTCATAAATAAATGTAATAAATAGGCTTTTTGTTTATGTCTGTAGTACAATACACATCAGCCTAGCTACATGTCCAAGTACACACATGCATTTCTATTTTTCTAAGCTGATAAAGGCTGGTAGAGATTTTTCTAAGTCATATTGCGGCTGTGTGATTTTGTGTTGTATGTGTTTGTAGTTAGTGCTCCTTTCTTTGGTCTACACCTTTACTTTTCCTTTCTTCCCTCTTTCTTTTTCCTTGCATGTAGTGTGCTATACACATGATTGTTCATGAACATTTATGTATAGGCCTACATGTAGTAGACTACACAGCAACACAAAACAGCTGGTAAAACGTCGAAATCTTTATCACCAAGATCTAAGTACACGTATATGGGGCGTGGTGGACACTGGCTAAACATTCATTGACATGATTGATCCCTCCACAAGCTCTGAACTTTCCTTATCCTTCCATTGTCACTGTCAAAGCGATAGTCATATGAAAGACCAGTGCCAGTGGAAGCTCAAGGCGGCCAGTGGAAGCTCAAGGCGGCAATACAGCATGCAGAAGGAAACGTTCGAAAGCACACATACGTAGCTATTAGATGTACAGGTCAGGTGTGTCAAAGGGCGCCCTCTATTCGCATACGTGTACATACACAATATACACCTGCACTTGAAACTTTACGTACATGGCATGCTCTACATGTGCAACTCGTACTTTTGGAACTTACACATTTCAAATCAATGAATGAAGAAAGTCCTGTTGGAATCAGCCAGCAAGCCGCCCAAATTTGAATCGGTACTTACCTACGCATGCGCAAGACGGTAGATCTACTACAATTTCAAATTCATTAGACGGGAGGCGGAGTTCCAATGTATACTTACGCGCGCGCGCATATTTCAGCTTGTGAAGTGTGATATCCCAGGAGATTGGAAGAATGAGTTGTATGGTTAATGTCTGTGAGATGGTACTATGACTAGATCATGAGGTGTGATCCAAGTGTCTGCAAACAGTTCACTCATTCTCAGACTGTCTCTCTTTACAAAATGACTTGCAACATCTGTTCTGCTGGAGTCAATCATGGAATTTACACTTCAATGACAAGAAATGCTTCCTTCTGAGATTTTTTCCTAAATGTTCCCAGATACATTTGTACCTTTCAACTATACACTTAACAACAAGCTAATTGCTACCATGGAGCACCACAGAGACCTTGGTGTCATCATGTCCCACAATCTCTCTTGGCGAGAGCACTTGAAATATATATCTTCTAGAGCCTATAAGTTTCTTGGCCTTATTCGACGTTCATTCAGTGGAAGTCATCACCCAGGGACCAAAAAGATCCTCTACATAACACTCATACGTTCACAACTCACATACTGTTCTCAGATATGGAGACCTCACTTTCTGAAGGATATAGCTACTCTTGAGAGGATCCAACGCCGTGCTACCAAATTTATCCTCAATGATTTTTCATCGGACTATAGATCTCGTCTAGTGACTCTCCGATTGCTCCCACTTATGATGCAGCTTGAATTGAATGATATTATGTTTTTTATAAGGTGCCTTAAAGATCCTGTTCAATCTGATGCATTCAATATATCTTCATTCGTCACTTTTTGTGCTGGCCCGACCCGTTCTTCTACTCATTTTAAGTTGAAGCATTCTTACTCAAGAACTAACACTATTAGTCACTTTTACTTCAATAGACTACCTCGACTTTGGAACTCTTTACCAGCCATCAACCTAAACCAGTCGACTGCCTCCATCAGAAAGAAGCTCATAGTGTTTATGTGGAATCATTTTATGTGCCACTTTAAGTCAGAAAATCCATGTTCTTTTCACTTTCTCTGTCCATGTGCTAAATGTTTGTGTTCTTCTATTATGCATAATTATTCTTACATTAGTTTATAGCTAATACATTTACTGTATTTGGGCCTCTAGTTTCTTTTTCTATTGGACCCTCAGTACTTTTGTCATCTTTCACCTTTTGCCACTTCACCCTCTCATGTCTGTACTGTAAAACAATAACAATAACAATAACAATTTCAGTGCAGTGGTTCATGTCATGACGTAGATCTACCAATACCAGTATTAAATGGTGCCATCTCAGGCCATAGAGGTGTAGTGCATCATTCACTGTCTACTGGTTTCTTCGGTTTTTAGTACTGCCATCACTACCCTAATGAAAGTATTTTTACACTTGTTATAGTGTAGAAACATTGAGTCCTGGCATTGTTGCATCAGAAGACATTGACTCCTGGCATTGTTGCATCAGAAGACATTGACTCCTGGCATTGTTGCATCTCCTGGCATTGTTGCATCAGAAGATGGTGGGGAGTATAGTTGTGTGGCTAGTAAAACTGACGGTACTTGCAGTCAACTGTAAATTTTAGGTAAATGAAAATATATGTATATAGCACACTAGCAGATAGCGTACAGAAAGAGCAAAGAAGAAGAGAGCAAATAAGAAGCCACCAGCCATCCCCCTCCACCTGTATCCCCACCCAACCATCCTCCCTGTGTGGTTCTACCTGTATCTTATCACACGAGCCGGCATAGTATCTGAAGGTCTCGACTGAGAACCCGACGTGAGTCAGTAATATTTGCACCACATCTGTGTGACCTGTTACAGCTGCACACATCAGAGCAGTGTGCTTATCCTGCAGAATACATGTACATCTACGTCCATATAGAGAAACATATATGATGATATACTGTAGTAGAGCTTTGGATTACTATTGTGTGTACAACTCTGAATACCACTATGAACTTGGGATGGTTCAATCAACCCCCTCTCTCCCAGTGCCTTCAAGATGGCTGGTGTGTTGAGGTGCTGGTAGAGGTAATTGAAGTGAGTACAGAGGAGTCTGGTGTAGAACAGTCGCTGTTCTAATTCTGACAGCCCCTCGAGATGATGCACATGAGGAGCTGTGTAATGATGAAACATGCTATCTGTACATGTATTCAAAGTCCATACCTCTTTCTCCAGGGAACTCACTAAGTTTGTAGTTCACTGGCACTTGGTCTGACCTGCCAGAGTGGTAGAGGAGTATGCTACACAGATAGAGGATTAAGGATTACCTCATTATACAGCAAAATAATCTGCTGGAACTGTTGCTCAGTGTTGGTGGCTTCCACAGCACCATCTTTGAAATACAAAAGACAATAATGACACCTTCAGTTAATGCCTTACCTCTCTCACACACACACGTGGGCCCAGCATATTAGAATGTAAATGGGTAGATCTGTCATGGGGATTTCGGTTGGCATGGGATTCAATATCCCCCTAGCCTAACCCTAGGGTAGCCCTAACGTAGCTCTAGCATAAACAACCACCTGCTCTTTGTAGTTAGTGGCGTAGGAAATGTTTACTATAGGGGCGTGACAACCCATATACTGAATGTGCAGGTATATGCGTACTGTCACGACAAATTTGGACCCCCCTGTTTTTGTTCCCCCCAGTCCATATATTCTTGGACCCCCTCTGAAACATAAAGACCCCCTACTGTGTATATAGTATGAATTGTTCAGTATATAGTTTTTGTTGTGTAAATTTGAAAGGAAATATAGGGATTGCATAAAAAGGAAAGGAGACAAGATTGGGACACAGACATATTATGAAATATCAACATAACATTATGGGTACGTCGATATATCATAACATGTCTGTGTCCCAATTTTGTCTCCTTTCCTTTTTATGCAATCCCTATATCTTTCAAATTTCCTAAATCTTTTATTTATTTGTCTCCTGTGATTTTTTTCTGGACCTAGGTATATACATACACTTCGCTATTTTGCAGTTTACTTGGTAACAAACGTATTAGCTAATGCATTGTACATTAGTTAAACTGAATTAGCAGTACAGATAATAGCATGTGCATGAAGAGTTATAGCCTCTATGTAACTGCCAGTACTTATGTTTACAATCTTACAAATATTCACATTTAGTGACGCTTTTGTTAGTGAGATATGGTAATGCTTGCCTGAGGTTATATTACAAGATTTGCATTGTTTACAGAGATCTTATCACAACATCGATCATTGATGCATTACACTTTACCATCACACCAATTTCCATATTTGGCAGAGCTTTTGTTAGTTAGATACAGTAATGCTTCCATTTTGTACAAGATTTACATGGTTTACAGAGATTTTATCACAATGTTGATCATTGGGGTATTAAGCTTTACCATCACACCAATTTCCATATTTAGTGGAGCTTTTGTTAGTGAGATACAGTAGCCAGAATTAAGGGGGTGCTCTAGCACCCAGAGCACCCATGCTCTGATACATATATGTATATGTATACATATAGAGTCTACATGTGATACTAGCAGTAACTTCATGCAGGATTAGAGGAAACAGGGAGGAGGGTACATAGACTAACTCATTGTGAAGGAAAAGTTGATACTTCTTTCTTTCACTCTTGGCATACTTTGCTGACACATCAACAGATGGAGTGGAATAGCCCTCCCACATCTTCCAATTCGGGCAGTATATATATACCCCTCCCAAGCAACATTACTACTAACATTAACAGCAATATATTATACCTGTACATTGACATAATTATTTTTGTGTGGCTAAATTATATACATGCATGCATATGTGTCAAAAGGCTAGATTTACTACAGCAATCATGCACTAATAGTTCATTGCAATCCATATACTCTTGTTGGACAATATCGAAAGGCTATATATAAATAGCAATTAAACTTATTATGATAAGCCCAATGCTGTAGACTCCTGATCGAAGAACTGCAGGAACAGCTGTTGAGTAGAAACTGCTGCAAGCATTGGGGACCTCTACACCACAAGCAGAAAATAGACCAGATGTTAGCTCATAATAGGCACTAGTTGATCCAACTTCAAAAGAATAAAACGAGCTATTGAAGTAGTGAAAACAGCAACCAACAGTGTCGATATATTCTTTCAAAGAATTTCTGCAGTTTGTAGAGCACACATCATCTCTTACATTACCCTCTTCCGAATCAGAATAACATTCATCAGATATCGTCTCAAAGTGTGAAGTTGGGTCATCCATTGTAGTGCAAAATTCTCCTTTGTCAAATCCACAGGGGCTAACTTCTTCCACGCCACATTCCCTGTCTAACTTTTCTATTTTTTCACCGAGGTACTTACACAACTTAAAAAAACCCTGCCTTAGACCGAATTTCTCAGAGCAGGGATCTACATTACGTTTGGCCAAAGCTTCTACTGTATTGGGAATATCAGCACATAATCCTGGCTGTTCTATGTCACAGTTCATCCACAGAGATGACATGCTTGCTAAATAGTCCTCATGAATGCAGCAGCCAACACTATTAGAAAGCTGACGGAGCGCCGTTTGGCATCCACTGCTACAGTTATTAGTATGTAAAAACGTGTCACATTGCCCGTAAAAGTCGTTGTATTTGCTACTTTTTATACCTCCACACACTTCTCCGTTGTGATTAGTGCCACATGCACCAAAGAATGTGGTGTCGTTGTACAAATTATTTCTACATTTACTGGTTTCAATCTCGTTAAATACTGCTCGAATGTACTCTCCATCACACGACAGGAGGTCCTGTCTGCGATGGTACTCGTCACTGTCTGGTAAACAAGTCTCCGATTCTCTACGAAAACTCCTCGCTGACCGCCGAACCGTAGAACTCGTTCATTCCAAGCAGCGAGGTATTGATTGTCTTCCTTGTTGCCCTGTGACTCTGCTGAGAAGAGAGCCAACAAGGCGCACACGACGGCAGCTTTGGGTAACATAATGTAAACTCGCTCTTTAGTCACGTCGAATCGATGATATAGAATATGTACGTAGATCTTCTACTGAAGTGAAGTTTGCAGTAGCTCTTAAATAGCTATAGCCTCGTATCCAGGCCGTTGTGGGAGCGGAAACGTTATACGTATATACTTGCAGACAATTTTTAACTTCGGAACTTAATAGCATGCAGTTGTATAGAGGTAGTATACGCAAACTTTACTAGCAACACCTTTGTGATCTGCATTTACTACCTGTCATTTGGCATTACTTCCTGAAAGCAATAAAGGAACCTGAAAAGTTATATCAATTTCCCCCCCTTGTGAGCTTCCTTCGCCTGATGCAGCCTCGTACCCAGGCCCGAGGCTACCCCGGATGTTGCGGCTTAGTCTAGACGACAGTGATCTATATAAAGAAGAAGCAAAGGAAAGGGACCCTCCATGCGATAATATATACCCTTGATGAGACTACATGTTGTATATGCATATGTACAGGAAATACATCAGACTCCTTCCTTCAACGAGACAGTCCGGTGCGCACAAGGTATGTGGATCTTTGGTAGTCCATATAATTCGCACGAGCCCCACCCCCTTCTACTACCGAAGACCCGCGCACGCTTGAGCCCCACCTTTCTATGAAATGTGGAATGCACGAAGAAGAAGAAGAAGAAGAAGAAGAAGAAGAAGAAGAAGAAGAAGAAGAAGAAGAAGAAGAAGAAGAAGAAGAAGAAGAAGAAGAAGAAGAAGAAGAAGAACTCTAACAAAAAATGCAATTCAGTTTCTATGTATCCTGGGCCACAAAAAACACATTCTCTCTTTCTCAGGTATCACATGTGGGAGATGATACCTACCAACTTCAATGTGTAGCGTGTGTGCACTAACACGAAACTTACTCAATGGGATTCTCAGATGGTATGGTAGGTGCAGGTATGGTTCTAGAATAAAATTAACCTTGAATGTCTCATTTTTCCTTCAGAATTGAATAATTGCTGGCACCACTCTTGAAAATGCTGATCCATTAAGTGGTGTTCAATTGAGGAAGGCTTGATGTTCAACAGTATGTGGTGAATCCCATATCTCACAGTAACCAGCATCATTTAAAATGGCCTGGATGCATTAACACCATTTTGAATCTATTTCTCTAGACACTTTATAAGCATTGCATAGTATAATAAAGAGGTGCTAGAACACTATAAATATTTGCAGACGCCTAGCGCCTATTGATGTTGTCAATGGGTCAAATGAAGAATGTAATGGGTCAATTGAAGAATGTAAAATACTTTGTTATGGCAGATGTATGGCAGATGTATTCAGAATGAATGTATATAGTAAACTTCATGAACACCGAGCCCCCCCACTTTTGACATGCTGTCTCTGCCTCTGTTATATGTACCAGATTTGAATGTTCTGGTCAACAACAGATAGGTATAGCTATACAAGTGCCTGCATTGTGAAACAATTTGTTTTGATGATATTTATTCATGTGACTGCGCATTTTGAAAGCAAATATGTTCCCAAGCGGTTGTTTGCTGCTTTGGAACTGTGTTTAGTATATTTTCTGTGTTGTCTTTCTTTTAATACGTTGATCTAGCTATACCTCTATATATCGATGAAATATGAATGTGAACTAACACACTACATGGATATTAAGCTTGCATCCACTCACTATTAATAATCTCTTTTTTATATTACAAGTACACAACACTCAGTAAGTTCATCTGATCATTAACACAGCTCTCCAAGGCTCTGTTGACTTGCAGGGATCACATTCTATCCATGCATTTTTACATGACATGCATATGCTAGCTAGTTGGGGAGTGGGGACTGAACCTTTCTATTGTGATAGAACTTGCAAGCCAAACAGAACCTTTTAATTGGAGAGCAGAACTTGATGGTAAAATACACCAGAGGAGCGAGGGAAAGTAGGACAGACAATGTGTAACCAACAATAATTGAGACATGCTACTTATCAGTAACAGAAGTAACAAAAACAATATGACTCCCAAAGGTAATACCATGGCTATATCCAGTTTGTTATACCTCTCATATGGCTGCTTGTATGGAGACACAAACACGATTGTGATTATGATTATACTAGAAAGGGTTATGAACACAAAACAAAAGCTACTGCTGAGAGTGATGCTGTAAATTGCAACACAGCTGCAGGTTCCATGTAGTGTATAAAATACTTTCGACACAAAGAAAATTGCCAAAGTGTACATATGTTCATCAAACCATCTATATACCATCACACAGTACGGTAGTACTGTGTATATAGGGATTGTTATGGTCTATCCCCATTGAAAACCATGTATAAGGATTTTGTTCATTTTCACTTTCAATTTGAAGTTGATTTTACTTTTAATGATACCAAGGTGAAGAATGGGTGAAAAATAACCAGTATACAAAAAATTGGTTGTGTTGTGGTGTAATACGTACTTAATATCGGAAAAAATCATTTACACATTTTGTCCATGTTTTCATCATCTTCTTCTTCTTCTTCTTCTTCTTCTTCTTCTTCTTCTTCTTCTTCTTCTTGAATCAGCATAACTCAATAACCATAAAATCAATGAACTTGAATCTTCGCATGTGGAACTGTATCATTACGTACTGGGGAATAGAGGTATATATAATATTATTAACCCTTGTAGTTCATGTACTACTGATCGTTATCTCTCCCAGCAATGTATTATGAATGAGGATAACTAATGAGCAAAACTCAGCAACCATGGTAACCATCAACCTGAAAGTCAGCATGTGTAGAGATATCATCGCTAATAGCAACATGACAAAAGTATTTGTTGTTAACCCTTGTGATTCCTGTAATACTGATGTTAACACTCCTCTCAATATAATACATGTACATGTCACACAGTACAGTAGTACTGTGTATATAGGGATTGCCCATTAAAAACCATATATAAGGTTTTTCATCACTTTCACTTTCAGTTTGCTGCTTACTGGATTTTTGTTAACATAAATATGTAACTATACCCAGAAACTAACTGTGATATTATAGAATGGTATATAAAGGGGTTAAAAAAAGTCTATTTTGTAAATTGTTCACCTTCTGACACCACTTCTTCCACTTGAAAAAGCGTAACTCACTAATGGTAACACATTTAAACATGAAACTTGGTACAGTGATGTAGTTCCACCGTGGGTATAGTGCATCGTCATGTTAAAAACAATGTACATGTACTTTTCGTAAAATAAACAAAAATAGCCTCAGGCCATGTATAATAATGGAGGCCACACAATCTTATATCTGACTAATAAAAGCCCTGCTAAATGTGAAATTTTGTATGATAGTATAGGTTAATACGTCAATGATCAACGTTGTAATAAAACAACAAATAGCCTCAGGCAAGCATTTCTGTATCTCACTAACAATAGCTCCCTAAATGTGGAAATTGGTGTGATGGTAAAGCTTAATACCCCAATGATCAACATTGTGATAAAATCCATGTAAACCATGTAAATCTTGTACAAAATAGCCTCAGGTAAGCATTACTGTATCTCACTAACAAAAGCTCCACTAAATGTGGAAATTGGTGTGATGGTAAAGCTTAATACCCCAATGTGATAAAATCTATGTAAACCATGTAAATCTTGTACAAAATAGCCTCAGGCAAGCATTACTGTATCTCACTAACAAAAGCTCCACTAAATATGGAAATTGGTGCGATGGTAAAGCTTAATACCCCAAAGATCAACATTGTGATAAAATCTATGTAAACCATGTAAATCTTGTACAAAATAGCCTCAGGCAAGCATTACTGTATCTCACTAACAAAAGCTCCACTAAATGTGGAAATTGGTGTAATGGTAAAGCTTAATACCCCAATGATCAACATTGTAATAAAATTTCTGTAAACCATGTAAATCTTGTACAAAATAGCCTCAGGCAAGCATTACTCTATCTCACTAACAAAAGCTCTGCTATATATGGAAATTGGTGTGATGGAAAAGCTTAAATAATGTAAATCTTGTAATATAACAACAAATAGCCTCAGGCAAGTGTTGTACCGTATCTCACTAACAAAAGCTTCACTAAATGTGAATATTTGTATGATAGTAAACCTAAGTACTGGTAGTTATACATAGTACTGGCAGTTACACAGAGCCTATAACTCTTCATGCACACACTAATATCTGTACTGCTAATTCAGTTTAACTGATGTACAATGCATTAGCTAATACGTTTGTAACCAAGTAAACTGCAAAATAGTGAAATGTATGTACCTAGGTCCAGAAAAAAAATAACAGGAGACAAGTAAATAAAAATTTAGGAAATTTGAAAGGAAATATAGGGATTGCATAAAAAGGAAAGGAGACAAGAATGGGACACAGACATGTTATGATATATCGACGTACCCATAATGTTACGTTCATATATCATAACATGTCTGTGTCCCAATCTTGTCTCCTTTCCTTTTTATGCAATCCCTATATTTCCTTTCAAATTTCCTAAATTTTTTATTTACTTGTTTTCTTTAAGTTCAACTTGGTAAGGTGATGTCCCTTTGCACATGTATGATTTGCAAGTATGTAGGTTGAACTCTTCCTGTGGCTATTATTAGACTCAATATAAGGATGATGCCGACATACCCATCAGCCTTAACATTGTATTGTACACGCGTATTTTCATCACAACATAAAATCTCATGTTAGTGGTGCTTGCCTTTAATACTCCGTGAATATACTATTATTGATCTGATGATAAAAATACCACAATTATACAATATAATCATGGTAGCTATTCTGATGCCATACCTGTACGATGAATGTTATTGTGGCCACAGGTATGTTATTGCAATACATGACATGTGGGGTTAGCTCTGTGATAAATATTGAGAAGGTTTGTTCAGGGTAGTTTATGTCATGCACAATAGTATGACATGACATATGAAGTTAGCTGAAGAAGTCTTGTCTGATCTGTTCCGCTAGACGAGCTCTCTCTCCATCCACCAGCAGATCCAGGAGTTTTCTCCAGGTAGTGGGCTGTTCTCCATTGCCTGCAATCCAGTGAATCATCATGGCTCGACAGCATGCAAGAGGATTTGTCTGGCCATGCTGGGCCTCAATCAGTGACAGGTGGGATCCTAGATCATCAAAGTTGAGGAGAACACCAAATGCCTTCCAATCTGGAGAAAGTGACTTGATTATTTCAATTCTCTTTCCATCACTTGTTTTGAGCATGGTGAGATCTCGTAGGCTGGGACGAGAGTCTAGATGGAAAAAAAAACATGCCATGTATGCTAGCAATGACAACTACATAACACAACACTACCATCTGTTCCCATCAGGAGATGTATTATATGCCATACTGATGTATTGGGGATCTGTCCACTAGTCTAAATAGCTACCTTGAAAATTTTTACTAAGTCTATCCAGGAAACCAGATTCAACAATCCATATGTACTATCCTCATACACATTAGCATATTTGTGGTTTTGGGTGTGTGTATATAAGTTGTAATGTGATTGGAAAATACAGATTTTCTCCTGTCTACCTACGCTACATGTACGTACGCTCAAGCACTAGCTACTCCGTGGTACAGTCCAGCAATATTATACACCATACATCCTTGCATAACTGGTAATCCAGCAAGTCAGCTTCTAAGTAGAAGATTAGTTTTGGACTGCATCCTCAAACCGTAAGACATAATTTAATACACAGGAAGTTTGTGCATGTGTGATGCAATACACAACTTGTTGGACAAGCAGGAGCAAACCCACCTAGTCTTACCAATAGAAATATACAGCATTGCTAAATATCTTTTTACCATACATTTGTCATCACGTGCACGGATATGTAATTCAGTGGTATGACTATATACGTGTAGGTGGGTTCACTGCCACTTACACACAATGCAGCATTTATCTAGTGTAATTTCATGATTGTACAACGCATGCACGTGTGACAGACACACCATAACATACCCAGAGTCCTAGAGGGCTCAGTCATTGCTGCAGCTGAGGAAGGTGCATCTAATAATGAAAGCAATACCTATAATATTTATGTGTAATCGTCACACAATACTACAGGTAGGAATATGTATATAGGGATTGCTATTGTCTATCCCCATTGAAACTTTTTTCATCACTTTCACTCCATAATCAAAGGATTTGAATGTAGGTGTGGCTTGTACATGTACATACTAGAGCAAGACCATGATAGTGACAAGACCAATAGCAACAGTCAGCAGACTGTCAACACTGAAGACACACCCATCACATGTAAAGAGGCTCCTAACCCAACTTGGGTGGGGTCTGAGCACAAGTGTACACAATCAGATATAGATTGTCTATAGTGTACAGCAGACAATCAGATGAAGAGCACCAATTACAATACATTGGCAGAAATATACAAGCACAGTGTGTACATGACATCATACATAACCCATTGTTTGCCTGCGTTCATGGAGACTTTTCCCCTGACATTCCCTTCAGACAATCCAACCATACCGTTCACAGTTTGCTACAGATGGTCTGAGGGCTGTGTGAGTTCTCTATGAGACTGAGGTGTTCACAGAAAATCTACGCAATACTGTGGGTGGTTAGTAACGTTCGTTCCAGAAGAATCCAGAAACACACTTAAAGCGAATACTTGCACTCTGAGTTT
Source organism: Theonella swinhoei (assembly GCA_963970385.1). Taxonomy (NCBI): domain Eukaryota; kingdom Metazoa; phylum Porifera; class Demospongiae; order Tetractinellida; family Theonellidae; genus Theonella; species Theonella swinhoei. The sequence continues at coordinate 3,663,292 of OZ019951.1, read as the reverse complement.
TACATGTCATGCAATGGAATGACATGTAAACCTCAGAGTGCCCCATAGTGATGACCATCCACTGTATGACCAGTACTGCGTACAAAACTCACCACCAACTTTACTTGGTACTGCATTAGCAGGAGACAGTCCGTAGGACTCTATGAAATAGAAGATATTACTATCCATTGGTGCTGCATATACTGAGTATTACCACAGCAACATGCTTAAAATATACTATCTGCACTCTTCAGGGATATGAATATCGAGGCAGTGTAGGTTATGAAGCCTTTAAAAGTACATAAAATGACGTAGTCACACTGCAAAAATCCTGTATATATTATTATATATGGCATTGTCGCCTAATACCAAATATACATTTTACCGTCATGTGCAGGCGCTCGCTGTTCAGCTTATGACTAGGTGGGTTTGCTACACTTGGCCCACAATGCTGGAATAGTACCACTACTACCTACTTCCAGGAATTTTGACCACCAATTACTACATGTTGCAACCTTTCCAGAAAATCGTGATCAATAATCCTGGCATGTGGATAGGTAGGTAGTGGTACTACAAGAGCAAAACATAGCTATTTGTTAAAGGATGTAGAAATGACAGTACTGAGAAACAAGTGCAGTATGTATGCAGCAAGACAGGGGATGAGGGCATGCAACAATAACATCTGTAAACCCATAATAGAAAGATGTAGGGAGGAGTTACGTATGACAGAAATAAGAAGCCATTTGGTATAAAACAAGGTAAACACTTGTACCTAGACAGTTTGAAGAAGAAAAAGAAGAAGATGGAGAAATTGGGACTTTAGCAACTTCATGTATGTCATTGAAGTGGTGTATTTAGTAGGCCATGTTATGCATCTAAAAGAGCTGAGCTTGGGATCTCTGAGTCATTACATTTGTAATGAGCGTGTTGGTGCTATCCCTACATGGGGAGTCTACTGACTCTCTGATTTGTATACCTTTGCTTCTAGGATTCTTTACTACCACACACTGAGGGAACCACAGTGAACATCAGAGAAGATGCAACTGAGATATTCATATCACGGTTAAATTTAAAACTTAATATTTTTACAGTGTGATGGCTAAGTAGTAACACTGTCACCTCATGATCCTGGATTTTACTTCACTAAACTGCCCCCAGATATGAGCGACAAGAGTAATTGTATCTGAGTCTCCTTCCTTTCAATCCTACTCCACAGTTCAAGGCCACGGCGTCATACAGATCCATATCCAACCAAAACCTGCAATGACTCCTAGTTATTGAAGGGAATTTTGCAAATCACAGCCTGTAAGCAACAGGAACCACACAGCTCTTTGATGCAAGTGCTTCAGAGGCTTGGATACAAAAAGGACTAGTCACAAGTCGCGTATAAGCATTACTCCACCCTGAGAGCTAGCTGTCAAACTAATCTCTTAGCGGATAACCCCACAGGACCCTGCAACTATGATGTTGCTACAGAGCAAGCAGAAGCTAACTGTAGCTAGTGCTACAGAGCTTAATAACAGTCTTCTCCCTGAAATGTTTTGAGTACTACCTGCACACCAAAATGGTTATCATTGAACTTGAACATTGTTAACCCTTGGCGAGCATGCGCAGTGAGGGTTACTGTAGTTGTCTTGTCTGTCTGTCTGTCTGTCTGTCTGTCTGTCTGTTAGGTCACATCTCTCACCTCTGGAGCATCTGTTCGTCGTGAAAATACTGTCAAGTACTCAGCGGGCAATGAAGGACAACAAAATTTGTGGGCCAGCACTGCCTCCGTTAAAGACCATATGTATACAGTTGGCCATTTTCCTGCGGTGAGTGCACATGTGCATAATAGTATTGGAGTCATAGTATTTATCACACGGTGGCATTGAGGGTTTTGCACTTTAGTGCATTTGATTGCTTTATTGTTGAGTTCAAGTTTAATTTCTTCATCATTATCCAGGTTTTACACCAAGCAATCAAACCTGTGCTTAATATGGGCTAGTTCTCTTGCCCAATGTGCTTTTAACGTATTAGTTGTAGTAGCCAGCATTTGCCCATGCTGCCCTGGCTGTGCAGTGCAGCCACTATGTTGTGCACACATGGCATCAACCTTGCTACTGTAACAGTCAGCATTTGATCATCAGAGAGTCAGTAGACTCTCTATGTAGGGATGGTACTGACACGCCCATTTAGCCTTAACAAAAATAACGGCTCAGAACTCTCGAACGTGGCTGTTCTAAGCCTTTTCAGACACACAACCTGCTCTACGAGTGTTTCTATACATGGTAAGGCTCTCAAAGTAGGTAAAATCCACTGCTACAACGGTACACGGAAATTCCTAAACCACCGAGATCTTTATCATCATCATCTTCTTCTTCTTCTTAAAAAGGTCTACCTCAAAATTGACAAACGTGCTCACCTTTATTTTAGCATAAAATGATTCCTTTCTCTCCGGTGCATGATCCTTGGCCAACAGAATCGTCCTAGGATCCCTCTCATACGAGAATGACAAGGATTTACGAGTACTTCCATATAGTTGGATGCCATTTCCTCATCGATTGCATATTTTGTCATGTGATCTACTCATGTGGTATAGACAATTGTATGAAGTGCCCACGTCAACAATAGATATACGAAGCAGAAGCACTCGCAACAGGCAATAATACAAAGAACTTGTAACTACACACAAGGAAAAAGTGGTGAATCAAGGACTGTATATAAGCAGCAAGACAGGGGATGATGGCAGTAATACCATGCGTAACTCCTCCCTATATCTTTTATTGGTATGGAGTTACACATGGTATTACTGTTGTATGCCATCATCCCCTGTCTTGCTACATATATACAGTCCTTGTTTCTCTGATTTTTGGCACTGCCATTCCTACATCCTTCAACATTTCAATGAAATGTTTTTATTACACTTTAGTAAAGTGTAAAAACATTTTCACTAAAATGTTGAATGATGTAGGGATTGAAGTGCCAAAAAGTATGGAAACAAGGTCAAAGTTCAGCATGCATGCAGACAAAGGCAGGGGATGATAGCATGCAACAATCATAACATGCGTAACCCCTTTTAGTATTTACAGATGTAGGGACATGGGGTTACGCATGTTATGATTGTTGCATGCTATCATCCCCTGCCTTTGTCTGCATGCATGCTGAACTTTGACCTTGTTTCCATACTTTTTGGCACTTCAATCCCTACATCATTCAACATTTTAGTGAAAATGTTTTTACACTTGTTTCACTGGTTTTTACTGTGTGTAGCAACACATATAAACCTACTGACTTTCGTGCAGAGTTCTACCTCCCTTGTATACCTATAAGCAGGATATCTAGCAATTGTCAGTGACTCCTACACATAGTCCTGTCTTGTACGAATATTGCCTACTGAGTACAACAGCGGGTCCAGTTGCCTGCAACAGTTAGTCGTTCAAAGAAACGGAGCAACGTAGCCAAAAAAAGACAACACAGCGCTCGAAATAGCAGCAGCTTGACGAACACTGAAAAATTATCTGCATCACTAGCACTAAACTAACTTCACGTGTTCGGCACGTGAGCAAACAAGAAAATGGCATCTAAAACTAACACTTGTAAGGTTGCAGACCTGGAGTTTGACAGCTTTGGGAGAAGGTATGAAGATTTTGTGCATCAAGGATCATGTACGCTCCAGTATAAATGATTTTCGTGAAAGAATTAGAGCGATTACTAACCCCAGTTTCGCGGTAGGCCGTTTGAACTGAATTAGAAAGAAGAAGAAGAAGAAGAAGAAGAAGAAGATGAACAATCCGGGTTTTTACAAATTTCCGAGATTCACTGTAGCTGTATATTTTACGTACTTTGAGAGTATTATAGTGTATAGAAGCACTCGCAGAGCATGTAGTTTGTCTGAAAAGGCTTAAAACATCTGCGTTCGGGAGTTCTGAGCCGTTACTTTTGTTAAGGCTTAATGGGCGTGTCGGCGCCATCCCTACATATAGAGTCTACCGACTCTATGATATAGTGCTGTGTGTAGTCACATGTGCATATGGATGTACACATACTATTCTAGCTCACAAACGCACAATTGTGAACAACATGCTTCAACAAAGTGCATGTGCATCTGATGCAACAATACTACAGCTGGATGATTCCTACTGTGGGTCTACACACAGTGATGTACATGTTCATGCATGGTGGTGGCATAACAAAGTTTGATAGGATAACAAGGAAATTAGAAAAGACACAGGGAAATCATAAAGATTAGTTATGGTGAATGTACATGTAGACTGATGAGTTGAGAGGGCAGAGAGAGGAGGACACAGAGGAGGGAGGATGAAGGTGAGAGGAAAAGGGAAAAGAGGGAGAGAGGGTACACGGAGGGGCAAACGCTTACCTAGTGGTGATTTAGCAATTTTCACAGCCAAAACTTTGTGATTTCCTCCTGCTCTGTGTTCAACTGCATCTACTAAAACCTGCATGCATGCACACATCTATGTGCACAGTATTTGTTGATAGAGGGCAAAACCTGAGTGTGTGTACTATGTTGCATCTAGTCCAGAGCACATTAGATGCTCTGTTCTTGTCATTGCCCTCCGTGTACATGTATATGTGTGAATGTATATTTAAAGGCATGGGAACCATTCCCCATAAACAAGTCACTCTACCTGCCATGTTCTGGGCAGCAGTCCTCTCTCTAGCCAGGCTCTCAACATAGCCCCTTCCCTCTCTCCTGCTCCGTGGTAGTCAGGACTCTCCCTAATGATCTCTAGATCAGAGGGGGGAACCCCCATCACCACACCCATCTGGTACCAGCGAGCAGCCACATTGCTGTTCAGCAAATGTTGTATGACACTGACTGACTCATCTGATGGAGCTGTAGAGGTAACACCATCTACATAAAACCTTCAGCTTCTGTATATACATGTACTTGAAGTTGTGCTTTGCCAAATACCTTAAAGGCAACTATTGATTGGCTCATTTGGCCAGTTGGTTGGCTGTCTAATGCATGTAGGAACGGCTGTATATGTCCAACTATGGTAATGTAGGCTATACAGATGTCTCTGTACAATGTATGAATTGCTGAAGGTTGGGCATGTAATTACAAAGGAATGTATATACAACATGTACCATAGGGATGACTCATACATACATGTGTGTCAATGCCAAATATATATCTGTATCATAGGACTAGCTGTTATATCCCTTATCAATACATGTACACATAAGCATGCAAGCATACACACAGCTTAACTTCATACTCAGACCGTGGGATAAAACACCTGTTGGTACAGTTACAGTGTTCCCATTGAATTCTTGTATACTTTCCTAATATGTATTGTTCCATTGTATGTCTGTGTTTCTCGGGAGAGAGAGACCAGAAGGTCTGAGGCTATGTCTGTATATGAGTGGCATGCGAGACAGGTTGCGAGTTAGCCATTGCTGTTGGTCTTCTGCACCTTGATGTAGTCTTGTCAGACAGCTTTTCGCAACTTTTAAGACTGAGCATTCTGGATGCTACTCTAATATTTATGTCTACATGGCCAGCAGATGTGGCCATTCGCTTGCACTAACAGGCATTTGAAGTAGCATGCACAATGACCACAACTCTACCTGAAGAGGGGACAAAATGTCTGATGAAAGACATTCTGCACCAAAAAAGCAACTATGCATGACAGTGGCTGTCATGAGCACAGTCTTTGCATTTATGGGCCAAGAGATTGTCAGTATGAATGTGTATAAACATGTATAGGTGTATAGGTGTGTGACTAGAATACACAATTCAATGAATACATGCCACACACCACAAATACATAGCCATACAAGCCACAAGCAAAAACATAAACCACAGGAAGGCTGATCTTAATACACTTACATGTAAATTGCAATGTGGGCAAGCAGCAGCATAGATCATGACCACTGGCATAAAAAAGCAATTCATCAGTTTTTGTTTTGTGTGCAAGGTCACGTACACATTTGATTTTACATTGCAGCAGTAAGACTAGGCAGTGGCGGATTTGAGGGGGGGGGGGGGTACGTGGGGTCTGTTTGTTTTGTGGGCAAGGTCATGTATACATTGATTTTACATTGCAGCAGTAAGACTAAGAGTGGCGGATTTGGGGGGAGGGGGGTCGTGGGGTTTCTAGATCCACCACTGCTAGGTGGTCTTGCTCCTGACACTCAAGCATACACACAACTATACACTAGTACATATAACATGGCATGTACAATGGTCTTTACTGCACAGTACACATGTACATGTGAACATTGCATAAATAAGACATTTACCAAGGAGAATTGGTTTTACATCAGCAGCACATCCCTTTGGCCGAAACTGGCACAGACCTACAGAGTGTACATAAACATATATTTTACTTGTTATGTATGTGTATTTAATCAAAGCAGTGCCTACTACCTCCCACCCTACTGTGTGTATTTCAGGTAACATTAGCTTCACACAGTATTACCTATTTCATAGGGCTATAATATACATACCTACCATGTACCTAAGTTGCCTTCCGTGAGTTTAGAGAGGTCGTGGTGTATGCAAGTGAAGCGGGTTTACTATCTATAGAATTCCCTATTGAGATACTTTGCCTGGGTTTGGTGTTGTATTTCCTTGGTGGCTCAGTTAGTCTATGTGTTTGAATACTGGTTTGGACCCTGCCCATGCAAGTATTGTCTTTAGTCTATATTGTACTGTACTGCGTTTAAAGTACAATGTTGGCTGAGGGCCATGCTGCTACACATACATGTACATGTCACTGTTGGATTTGAGTTGGGTGTTGTTTTGCCTAGGTAAGCGTGTGTGGTTTGAGGGGTATGAATATTATTCTGATGCCACAACTACTCAGGCTTTCCTAGGATATGTAAGTCTAGCCCATTGCGGAGCACTGATGAGGGCCAACCAGCTGTCTGCTGTTAATTCACCTGGTTGTTCTGCACACCTTATTTTCATGTGCATAAATCTGATCAAAGACTAATATTCCCCATCACTTGGAATAGTTGAACTGTGGCATGTGTTGATTAGCTAACATCTTACGTGTAAATGGTGATGCTTCCAACAAAATATTCCCCAGCATTTAATGATAATATAATCAGCCTACCCACATATAAAACTGGGGGTGAATATGAAAATGCTTCAGTCACTATGTATATACTGTTTCCATATGCAGTCAGCAGTCACTTTCCTTTCAATATTATTGACGCTACATACTTTTATAGCTGTTAGCGATGTCTCTGGCAAGGACTTGGTGTCCTCCACCTGATGGTCTGAACACTGCCTCCACTAGACCTTTCCACGAGGCCTCCCCACTCTGGAGCCACTCCATCAGGGACAGGGCTAGACAGATATCGGAAGTGCGGCCATTGCGCTGGATCTGATCTAGTCCTCTCACACTGAGTTGTATGGAGAGAGCAGTCCACCTGGCTGACAGCAGGTGGACTGCTCTATAGAGGTAAGACAGCTTGTCAATATCTGAGGAGAGTATAGGTAAGAGGCACTGTAAGCTTGTTATTACTCATGTCACATCTACACTCTTCTGTGATTGTAGTACTAACTGAGATGGTCAGTGGGGTCATCTTCAATGTTATTCAGCAGTTCTGCCAGAACTCTTTCTTCTCTGCTCCTATAGCTTGCTATATAGGCAAACCACAAAACAAACACAGTGTGATACTACATGCATCTTCCCCATAGCATACAAGCTCTTTGTACATATCACGAACATACACACACACAAAATACATGTACACACTAGCGTATGTACATCCATATGCATTTCATCGCTACAGAGCTCAATTAGTACATACACTGTACATGTTATCCAGTACATGTAGCCATTGTAGTTCAGTGTACATTGGTACATCTGAAACAGTGACCATGTACATTTACAACAGGGTTAATGCATGTTTACAGTGAGGTATTCAGGAGGCAAGTATCCTGTCTCTACCAGGCTAGGCTTATCTGACAATGGATGAGAGAGCCTAGCTATAGGCACCTATGTCTTCCAGGAAATTCTACCATACTAAGATCACTTCCACTGGTCAACATGCACAATCCCTAGTGCTTCATGATCATCTATCTATCTATCTATATATATATATATGAACACGTGTTGGGCGAATAACACACCTGTAACATACGCACTGATATACTTACCTTGTGGTAAAGGCTTAAAATAGCTAGGTGCAATAGCTAGGTGCAAGGTTAACCAGGTGCAATTTACAAAGGTTCACATAATATGTTGACTGTATAGACTACCGGCTCCACTGGTAGATCTACGTATCCACGTGGTACCACTTCACTTTATAGATACTACTTTTAGGCCTAGTACTAATATATAAATATAGAACTCACACATTTCCAGACTGTGAGTTGGAGTTATCACTGTTTCTCACACAAGTTGCGCCTAATCGACTATTTCACAATATTACGTCTAAATGACATGACTACATGCTGTAGATCAGGATGTAACACCTATTCAACTGGCTGCTAAGCTTGCAGCTTGCGCATTCGAATAGCCCAGCTCGTACTCAGCCGCTCTCCTACGGGCCGTGCGTGCTATCACAGTTCTGTTGAAACTCTATAATTATGCTCCTGCTCACATCAGGCTCCATACAGCTCCTGCTGTACATACATGTACACCGGATTTGTCCCAAGGCTGCCGCGCATGCGCATCAACTGCCAGTGTTATTCCCCTCTATTCTATTTGAATGAAGACAACGGAATATAAATGTTTTTGTGTGTTCTGGACAGATCCTCCACTAGTTGAGCTTCCAAGGCAGCTTGGCTGGGCAGGTTAACACATACAGTGCATCTCAACCTGTATGTCTAGTTGACGTTGCACAATCATCAAAGTGGCTGTTACTAATTTTCAAGTGTATGTAGTAAACATGAACTTGCAATGTAGCATTGTCTTTGAGTCTCAAGGTCTGAGTATAACATTGATGTCAATTAACACACCAAGTGTTAGGCCACAGAAAGGAATCTAACCAAATTCTCTCACTCATTAGAGTCATGTCTGAAGGGCTACTCTTGTGTATGTTGTATGGGTTGGTGAGATGGATTTCTCTAGTGTTCCATATGCATGTATATTGTATGTACGTACATTGTGTAGGTACTGATGGCGATGACTTGGAATTATTAGACCAAGCTGTGGCTTGATATAACTTCTATAACCTACGTATACAGCCAAGCAGCCCTTTACCTTACGTTTATGGAATTTTTATACGCATTACTATACGTCACTGTATAAATTTTTTAAACATGACGTCATAATTTTTGCATCACTAAAAATTAACTTTCTTAATTTCGGAATTTAAATTAACGGGATAATTCCGATCACTCATTCATACAACTTTTTGGCCGATGAGTGATTATAGTCTGCAAGTATATAGCACTTGCATAACAGTGTTGTTAGCTAGAATATTATTCACGTGCAGTTTATGAGCTACATGCAGGCGGTAAGAAAAGAGTGATCCGAATTACCCCGCTTTACCTTACTACTGATTGTCTGTGATGGATGACATGGTGGAGAAGAACATCAAGGTAATGTACTAGCAAGAGCGACCTAAACCTTTACAGCACTGAGTTGGTTTTACAAGGAAGGAGGACAAAAGAAGGTCAAGAGGGCAAGGATACAAGGAAGGACATGAATAGGGAGGAAATGGAGGGCAAGGAGATAAGGAAGAGCATTAATAGGGAGGAGATGGAGCACAAAGAGACAATAGCATGAATACATAGGAAGGAGATGGAGGGAAAGGAGACTGGAAATGGAGGAGCTAGACTGTCTCAGAGAAGATGTGAACAGGGTGCTGCAGGCAAGCAAAACAAAAGATGCACCCAGAACTGAATAGGATGCATGACTACTTTGCTTGAATACTTACTCTCATGTTGCTTGTATTGCTATCTTCCTAAAGCGGGTATACAAAGAAGTGTTAGCTGAGAAAATTTACCTATCTGCAAGTTCATCTGTGTTATACAGCATTCATCTATATATCAACATTCATGACTGTATAAGTGTGTAAAGTTATAATTGTTCACATCTCTACAAATGTTCAACCCTGGTATTATCTAAGGTCCATCTTCTCTGATGTTTACTGTGAATCCCTCATGATGTGTATATCACTAATTATTAGTACAATCCTGGAAGCAGAAAGGATGAAGAAATAAGTTGCACAGCCCACTAATAGCACCACAAACTACCTACTTCCAGATCTAGAATTTTAAGTGGTCAATCATCCTGGAAGTAGGTAGGTAGTGGTACTAATTGCTATCCTTTCTGGTCAGGATTGTTGACCACCAATTATTGGAAAGTATATAATCAGTGGTACAAACCATGGGGGGATCACTGTAAACATCAAGAGAGTATGCAACTGACAGCAGCTAGGGTTGAATTTCATAGTGAACCATGCTATCAGCTTCTGGCCCCAATATAATAGATCTCACCAACTTCTCATGTCATCATGAAGATGCTATAATGAGAACGAGGGCTTTGGAATTATGATTACATACTGACTATGTTATATAATTAGATAAAATTAGTGCTGGAAGATTACATTGTTGAGATATCATTGCAACATTGATTATTGAGGTCTATATATATCACCATCCCAGTGGTAGTCTGATATATAATACTGTTATAACAATAGTTTAGTATAAAAGCAAGTATTATAGTTGTGATAAATAAAACATATATGTAGTTAGCTATAAAAATGCCCTGCCTTTGTGTTTATACATGTACCATGTCATGTGCCAATGCATTAGTGTGACATATGAAGTTAGCTAAAGAAGGCTTGTTTTATCTGTTCTGCTAGGTAAGCTCTCTCGCCATCCACCAGAAGATCTAGTAGTTTTCTCCAGGTAGTGGGCTGTTCTCCATTGCCTGCGATCCAGTGAATCATCATGGCTCGACAGCATGCAAGAGGATTTGTTTGGCCATACTGGGCCTCAATCAGTGACAGGTGGGATCCTAGATCATCAAAGTTGAGGAGAACACCAAATGCCTTCCAATCTGGAGAAAGTGACTTGATTATTTCAATTCTCTCTCCGTCACTTGTTTTGAGCATGGTGAGGTCTCGTAGGCTGGGGCAAGTGTCTAGATGGAAAAAATGCCATGTTTATTATATATGAGAGGTATAAACACAACTGTGCCATCAAGCCAGCTTCAACTGACACGTAATTTTTGTACTGCATCCTCAAATAGATAACCATATGACACTCAGTACATTTCACACACCCCTCCATGTACAAGTAAATAAAAAATTTAGGAAATTTGAAGTGTAATATAGGGATTGCATAAAAATGAACAGAGACAAGATTGGGACACAGACATGCTATGTACATCAACATACCTTGTAGTACATTGATGTATATAGCATGTCTGTGTCCCAATCTTGTCTCTGTTCATTTTTATGCAATCCCTATATTACACTTCAAATTTCCTAAATTTTTTATTTACTTGTCTCTTGTCATTTTTTTACTATTGTAAGCAATAATTCTCACTAGCATATGCTCTCCATATCCATAAACATCTGACCAAGTATTGAGCTACTGTATAAATGCGTGATTAGTACTGAGGGCGTGGTTTGGTTGCAAGCAGCAGCTGCGTACACTTTGGTCTATAAGCAAACCTGCTAGCAACGTACTATCAGTCACCAGCGCTTTGGCTTGGTGGTATATAGTATCGTGGTAGAATAGCGTGCCGTTTCTCCAGCAGACGGTATACAAGCATAGGTACTATATGGTATCTATGATATAAGCTTACCGAGGTACATACGTAGAGGTAGAGCACTGTACGCGTGTGCAGTGTTCTGACAGTGAGAGTACCACAAGAATCGTCAACACATCTCTGTTTTGTTTATGTAGTACTAAGTGCTAGTTGCTTTACAAATCGTCAACACGTTCTCTATCAGCCAGTTCACTCCGTGCCTAGTTGTTACGCGCTAGTTGCTAAGCTTTTGCGCATGCGCGGCTGGTGTAAATGACGTCATTAATGAGTCTTGTCTCATTACGTAATCGTTTTCTTGTATGACGCAAGCTAACTATATACGTAAAACTTATGTACTATGCACGTACATCACGTAATCGCTATATATATGTACATGTATTGCATTGAGAGGAGTGTTAACATCATTATTACAAGAATCACAAGGGTTAATAAAATATGCTTTTGTCATGTTGCTATTAGCGATGATATCTCTACACATGCTAACTTTCAGGTTGATGGTTACCATGGTTGCTGAGTTTTGCTCATTAGTTATCCTCATTCATAATACATTGCTGGGAGAGATAACGATCAGTAGTACATGAACTACAAGGGTTAACAAAATTATACCTCTATTCCCCAGTACGTAATGATACATTTCCACATGCAAAGATTCGACTTCATTGATTTTATGGTTATTGAGTTACGCTTCTTCAAGAAGAAGAAGAATAATAATAAGAAGAAGAAGAAGATGAAGAACATGGCAAAAATGTGAAAAGCACTTTTTGAGATATTACGCTTATCTTACATCACAGATCAACCATTTTTTGTTTCATGGTTATTTTTCACATATTCTTCACCTTGATATCATTAAAAGTGAAATCAACTTCAAATGGAAAGTTAAAATGAACAAAATGCTTATATATGGTTTTCAATGGGAATAGACCATAGCAATCCCTATATACACAGTACTACAGTACTGTGTGATAAGTTCACAGAAGAGAGGGGTGTGGTGAAATATACTTCCAGGAATGAATATACTTCAAGGAATGTATTCTGATGTTTTACTGAAGAGGTTATAATATTATGTAAACCACCATTTGTAAACATAGTGACTCTCACATGAGCCTCTGTTGTGGTTCATAATTACATTCTAGTACCTTTTCTACCTTGGACCATGCATATTATAACCAGACTATGAAAATATGTTGTGAGTTCAGACTGAGTTCAGACAGACACACCTGAGTTCAGACAGATACACCTGAGTTCAGACAGTCACGTCTGAACTGACTCAACCATATTTGTATTCATATGGGTACACATGGCTATATCATAGAGTCGGTAGACTCTATATGTAGGGATGGCACCGACACGCCCATTAGCCTTAACAAATGAAACGGCTCAGATCTCTCGAACGGGGCAGTTATAGGTCTTTTCAGACACATAACATGGCCTACGAGTGTTTTTATACACAATAAAACTCTCAAAGTAGGTAAAATACACTGCTCCAGTGACTTACAGAAAATTGCTAAACCGCCGATTTCTCCATCTTCTTCTTCTTCTTCTTCTTCTTCTTCTTCTTTATCAAACGGCCTACCTCAAAATTGGCAAACGCGTTCACCTTAGTTTCGGCATAAAACGGCTTATTTCTCTCCCGTGCATGATCCTTGGCCATCAGAATCTTCCTAGGATCCTTCTCGAACGAGAACGGCAAGAATCTACTAGCACTTCCGTGTAGTTGAACGCCATTTCCTCGTTATTACACACGTGCATACCACATGACCACGAGCAGCAAATGGGGTGGGGCTCGAACAAACGCAAAGAGCATTGTATTTGCAAGCGAGTATGCAACAAAAAAGCAGTGAAACAAGGCAGTAAAAACATTTCCATTAAAATGTTGAAGGATATGTAGTGATGACAGTGCCAAAAAGTAGAGAAACAAGTGCAGTGTATATGCAGCAAGACAGGGGATGAGGGCAATATATATGCAGCCAGACAGGGGATGAGGGCATGCAACAATAATAACATGCGTAACCCCTCCCTACATCTCTTTTATTATGGAGTTACGCATGTTATTATTGTTGCATGCCCTCATCCCCTGTCTGGCTGCATATATATTGCCCTCATCCCCTGTCTTGCTGCATATACACTGCACTTGTTTCTCTACTTTTTGGCACTGTCATCACTACATATCCTTCAACATTTTAATGGAAATGTTTTTACTGCCTTTAGTTATATGTAGATGTACAAACGAGTATGCCCATGTGGTACATGATAGACATACCTATAGCTAGAGTTCTAGATGGTGTACTCTTTGTTGGAGACACAGGAGCATCTAAAAACATGGAAGAAGTAGCTCATATATAATGTACATAGTGATACACACACATATATATATATATATATATATATATATATATATATATATATATATATATATATATATATATTAACATGTCTGTGTGATATGTCTAGTCTGTGTTTGGTTTGTCTGGGTTGTCTTTCTGTCCTTTCGTCATACTTCTAATTCAGCTAGTGTGCTATGCACATGTAATTTCATGTAATCAGCATATACAACATGTATGTGGTTGCGTGTCTAATTCTTGAGGTGATGGTGTGTGTTTAGTATGTTTGTAGATGTAGTGTGTGTTTAGTAATTCGGTTAAAGTGTGTATGTGGGTACTGAAGACACAACCATCAGCCACAACATGTACACACATTCCAATTACATGAAGATTTGTAAGCAAAAGATGAAGACTATAGAGAAACAAGCTCGCTACCTTACATTGACTTCTTTCTAGGTAGGCTTTAAGCTTTTCTGCTGCTGTAAAATTATACTAAATGTTGCTGCACTAGTAGTGTCAAGGTTAGCAAATAATGCCATAACTTTTAAATGAAGTGCTTATAACAAAATCCGTTCTTAATATCATGCTGAAGCCAACGATACTTTCATTTTAACATGTAAGCTTACTGTGTTTGAGAAATAGTGTAACAGACAGACAGACAGACTGGTATGCACACACAGACCAAGTACACTAACCCTCATTGTACATGCACACTGAGAGTTGATGACTGTGCAATGTACATGATAATACATGTGTGTAGCACACTAGATGATAGCGTGTATAGAAAGAGCGAAAAGGAAGAAAGGAACCCAACCCAGTAACATAGACACCCCCCCCCCCCTTACACGACATATATGTACATGCATTAAATATGTGGTTGAGAGACACAACATACCTAGAGACCTTGATGGTTCAGTCCTTGTTGGAGCTGCATCTACAAAATTGGATAAGCAATATGCAATCATATTACGAGCACAAGTGAGGTAATTGAAAAACACTCCTGGAGGTGATCCCCAACTACATGTGTGTACTAAGAGCAATATGAAGACTAGTAGTCTCAGTGAGTCAGTAAACGGTGTATGTGACCATATTATGCACATACAATGTATATGTCAATGACAGTTCTATGCTGCTATGGCTGAAGCAACGACCACAGGAGTAATTGCCCACTTCACTGTAGACACATCCTGACCCGTGACCTCTAGAGAAGTCACACACACAGACCTACTGCACACCACACTGGATGGATGGTGTGACTGATGAATGTCAGTGGAAAATCTACATGTAAGTCTACAATAGAGTGGGTGGTAAGTCTACATAGAGTGGGTGGACATTCTAGAAGATTCCGGAATCTAATCAAGCAAATTCTTGCACTCTTTGACCGGTCATGCTTAGCTCATAATGATCATGCATTACTACATGTGATCTCACCTCCAACTGTACTTGCTGTAGTTTGCACTGCACTAATTGGAGACAGTTGGTATGAATCTGCATAAATAGTAGACATTATGTTGGCAAACATGGAATATCATATCACAAGCACATATAATCAACTGCATCAACGGTACAACTCAGCATATCTAATTGTGTTAATGTGCTACCACAGTCTGCATTTAATCAAGTTAAGTGTAGCCACCTGTAGTAGACTAAGCAACAATTCAGGCAACAATTGAGGCAACAGTAATGCTGCATGGCCTATCGGTGATGTCCATGCATATGGAAGGTGGACTAAAGGCTACACATGTTACAAGTAGGTGGACCTGATAGGATAATGAGGAAAGATGAGGGAAGATGAGAGGAAAATACATAAGCAAGCACAAGGAATTTAAAGTTGATATTCAAGGAGGGAGGAAAAGGGAGATGGAGAGGCAGAGGAGGGAGGACGGAGTTGAGTGGAAAAGGGAAAATAGGGAGAGAGGGAAAAAGAGGGGGAAAATGATGACAGCACTTACCTAGTGGTGAGTTAGCAATTTTCTTAGCCAAAACCTTGTGATTTCCTCCGGCCCTATGTTCAACAGCATCTACTAAGACCTGCATGTATACACACATGTATTATGTATAGTACTATATACATTTTTAATTTGGCGAGTGGAAGAGGCAAGGCCAGCTACGTTTGCACATTGCACAGGGACACATGCGTGCTGGCACAACATACAAACGTATATATATATATATATATATATATATATATATATATATATATATATATATATATATATATATATATATATATACATGCATATATATGTATGAAAACCCAGAAAATTCGTCCATTCAGACTACTAGGTTAGCTCGCTCCGCTCACAATTATGAAGACAAGTTTATATACATGCACTAAAATTAATGTATGTTAGTTCCATGCCTTGATTTAGTCCAAACAGGCCAGCTGCTGCTCTTTATGTATATGTAAACATAGTACATGTGAGTGTGTCAAAATGAAGGTTTGCAATGAAGAACCTTGACATGTGTGTGACAGGAAAAGACTTACTGTGGGGCTCTCATACTATGCACAGACAAAATACATGTAAACACATACACACCTGCCATGTTCTGGGCAGCAGTCCTCTCTCTAGCCAGGCTCTCAACATAGCCCCTTCCCTCTCTCCTGCTCCGTGGTAGTCAGGACTCTCCCTAATGATCTCTAGATCAGAGGGGGGAACCCCCATCACCACACCCATCTGGTACCAGCGAGCAGCCACATTGCTGTTCAGCAAATGCTGTATGACACTGACTGACTCATCCGATGCCCCTGTAGGAAACATGGTAAAACTTGTATATAGCTGCACGTACATGTACCCTTTTGATACGCATGCATGTTGGCTGTCGTGAGCACGGTCTTTGCATGTATGTTCATTTCACAGCCAGCTAGATTGGGAAGTCATTGGTATGCTATACAGCAGATTTCAGCACTCTTGCAACACTATAGAAGGCAGGAAGGTATATAGCTACACGAAGCTTCCTAAGTACAGTGTGACTGCTCATGCAAGTGCTGCAGTTTGCTGTAAGCATGTAAGAGCTGTGTTTGCAATGCCACAATTACATGACACACACCCAAACACAGACATCCAAACCACAAGCACACATACTAATATATAAAAGTGCATGGTAACGTCCCATGATATGTGCCAACATTCAACACCAGACTGCCTGGGAATGAGGCTAGTCCAAGCATATATAGACATAGCTGAACATACATACATGAGTAGCATGTTATGTCTTTTCTGTACAGTACATGTAAGACATTTACCAAGGAGAATTGGCTCTACGTCAGCAGCACATCCCTTTGGTTGGAACTGGCAGAGACCTACAGAGTAAAATAATACACATATATGCATACGTATGTTACTCAAAAGCTGATTGCAGCTAGTACTGGGCCTACAGTAGTACTAATATTTTGATGAATGTGAAATGCTTCAGTTTCTAAAACGCCCTCTTTGGGAAGAGGGAAATATTATGGCTACAGTTTCCAAATAAAAAACCACAATTGCACTGTTTATGAACGCGCAGGGTGGATTGAACACACATCATACTTTTATAGCTGTTGGCGATGTCTCTAGCCAGGACTTGGTGTCCTCCACCTGATGGTCTGAACACTGCCTCCACTAGACCTTTCCATGAGGCCTCCCCACTCTGGAGCCACTCCATCAGGGACAGGGCTAGACAGATATCAGAGGTGCGGCCATTGCGCTGGATCTGATCTAGTCCTCTCACACTGAGTTGTATGGAGAGAGCAGTCCACCTGGCTGACAGCAGGTGGACTGCTCTATAGAGGTAAGACAACTTGTCAATACCTGAGGAGAGTAAATATATCAGTCATTAGACCGTTAGACATCCCACATAAGGACACTGTACACAATTAGACATTGTGCACATTGCATCAGCATAGTTTTGGGTGGGGTCTAGCACTGAAATAATGCCACTAATAGTTCCTTTGGCTATAGGACCAGTGCACATTGTATTAAAAAGTGGCCAGAAGATGCTTAGAAGACATGTTTCATGCCCAAAGTGACCTAGCTAGTTGGGAACATAATATGAAAATTTCATTGGAATTTCCCAAAAGCTTATATGTAACAACAAAGCTCTTTGTCGTTCTGCACTGGAGGAAGCTCACTCCCAACAATGGCTGCAGCATGCACTACTAACCGAGATGATCATCTTCAATGTCAGTCAGCAGTTCTGCCAGAACTGCCTCTTGTCTACTCCTATAGCTGGCTACATGGGCAAAAAATAGAACAACACACCAGTCAAACATGTATCATACCAATTAGGCATCCTCGCGCATGCGCAATGACGCAGTAGTGTATTGCCAAGCCGCCATGACTCTCTACCGGTACTTCAAGAGAGCGCTACCCACGGCGGAGGAGACTGGACTAAGTGAAAACGCTACGAAAGGGGCTAACGAAGCTGTTTCAGCTGTGTTAATGGGGCCAAGTGAAGCTACTGTTTCGCGCAAACGCAGTTACTTAGCCTTTACTGACGAGCAGAGGGCTACCATCGGTCGCTATGCAGCTATTACTTCTGCTTTTGACTACATCAAGTCACATCCAAGTATCATCATTAGTGGTTTTGTAAAGGCAGGCATTACAAACTCTGATCATTCCTGCAACACTGACACTGCTGCTATAGCAGACAGTGATCCATTTGATTCTGATTTTGAAGATAACTGTTGATTTTATTGTACTAACTATGTATACTTCTGAAATGTTTTTTCAATCGCACAATTAAAATTCGCCCATAATATGCAAATGAGCGATTTTGGACAAATCGCACAATTTTAACCTCGCATGATTTTCTTGCATTACGGTACATGAGAAAGTAATCCCCACAGCACACAAGTTCCATGAATGCTACTTTTTGTATATAATGCATGTACATGTATACATGTATGCATGTACCAATACACGCAAATCACACCCTAGCAAATAACACCCTAGCAAATCACACCCTAGCTACTAGGAGGTAACTAGTACATTTTTGCCCCCACAACTTCCCTTCAAAGAGGGTTACCATGTCAATGTCCCTCCTCCATATCCTCTCTTAGTATACACTCAGAATGCACAGGAAGGCACTAGGTACAAAGATCAATGATTTCATTCAGACATCAATCAGCCTTTGCTTAGCTATAGATCTCTTGTCTAGTCGTGATGAGTGGCAAGTGTAGTTGCTATTGTAGATAGTGATGATGAGTAGTCTAGAGTAAATAGGCTTGGAGTACCTACACTGTCAAACCAGCTCACCCATGTCCTTGCAACTTTCAAGACTAAGAGTCAGCACTAGTCCGTGTTTTATCCTTAACTAAGACGTTGGACTCGACTATAGGCATGCATGGTACACACACATACATGTACCCAGTAGGCTTGAATTTTAATGTCACCTACCGTTCTACAATATGTATGTCTCATACTAAAACTCACACATTCCAGTTAGTGTATTCGAAGTTAAATGCAAAAAGAGACACACCCTCAATGGGGCCGGTAGTACGCCTCTACTTTGTGAACACTCAAAGGCATTCAACGATGAGATGTCTTTTTTAAATATCCCGCGCCGAGCGTGACGTGTTAAGACGTAGACGTAGGGCTTTTGACGTTTTGAGAAATTGAGTCGCAGGACATGACGTATGTACTTCATTACGTCATGTCCTGCGACCCAAAACGTCACGCTCGGCAACTCGTAGCAGTATCGCGAAGCTTTACCACAGGACATGACGTATGTACTTCATTACGTCATGTCCTGCGACCCAAAACGTCACGCTCGGCAACCCGTAGCAGTATCAGATGGTTTGCCTCCTGAGTTATTTAAAGCATTTAACAACAACCTTACTTCACTTCTTACAAAGATTTTTAATGAAGTTTTTAATAGTGGTATATTCCCGGAATCTTGGTCAATCGGTTCTATTAAACCTATCTTCAAGAAAGGAGATGAGAAATTACCAAACAATTACCGAGGTATCACCCTGCTGCCAATAATGGGAAAGCTACTGACATCTATTTTAAACGATCGACTCCTGGAATGGGCAGAATTAAATAAGAAAATTAACGATGCTCAGTTTGGTTTTAGAAAAAATAGGAGGACAACTGACGCACTCTTTATTATCCACACCATTTCTCTAATTGCGACCAAAAGAAGGGGACCACTGTTCTTAGGGTTTATTGATCTGGCAAAAGCTTTTGATTCTGTCAATCATGACCTGCTCTGGTTCAAACTTTCAACAATAGGGATAAGTACAAAAATGGTATCATTCTTAAGACACATGTATAGCACGGCGCGATCTGTGGTTATCTACGAAGGCTTTACATCGTGGGAATTTCAATGCCAAAAAGGTGTTCGTCAGGGGTGTCCACTCAGCCCTCTCTTGTTCTCTCTGTTTATCAGTGACTTAGAAGATTCATTAAAGACAAAGAGTTCTGGTAGGATAAAGATTGGTGACCAAGAAGTTTCTATAATAATGTTTGCTGATGATCTTGTACTCCTCGCTGATTCAAGTGAAGGACTACAGCAATCCCTATCTGTTTTACAGGAATATTGTAGAGTATGGCAATTAACAATCAGTACTGAAAAAACGAAAGTTATGATAAATTCAAAAGCCTCTCTATCCACCCGTTACAGATTTTTTATTAATGATAAAGAAATTGAGACTACATCATCAATTAAGTATCTTGGATTAGTACTGAAATCAAACGGATCGTTATTGCAAGCTGTCTCAACTTTAACTCACCAAGCCAGAAAATCTGTTTTTGTGTTAATGAAAAAATTAACATTTTTAGACTTTCCTCCTCCATTTCTAATGTGTAAACTTTTTGACACTCTAATAACACCTATCTTAGAGTATGGTTGTCAAATATGGAATTTACAAGCAGGGAACAACAGAGAAATTGAAATATTACATCGCAAGTTTTGTAAATTTATATTAAAGGTACCATCATCAGCTACGAATGTAGGTGTTTATGGAGAATTAGGAAGAAAACCTATGCAACTAAGAAGGGATTTATTGTCGGTCAAATATTGGTTACGTCTGAGAATTTCTTACAATATATCACCCATAATGTTTTTGCACACATCAGAAATACAACTCTCCCTGGTTAAAACATATACAAGGCATTCTTAATCACTGTGGTCTATCTTATGTATATGATGAACTGTCTAGCTTGGATCCAGCAAGAATACTCTTAGTAGTCAAAGATCGCCTGGATGATCAGTATCTGCAAAAATGGAGAGCAGATCTGACAATATCAAGCAAGATGAGATCATATACAATATACAAATCAGCTTTACAGATGGAAAAGTACTTATATTTACCACTGCATCTGCGTGCCGCAATTACTAAATTTAGACTCAGTTGTCATTCCTTAGAAATAGAGACAGGGCGATATGTAAGACCCTATTTATCCCCTGAGGAAAGAATTTGTCATATATGCAAGGTCATGGAGGATGAGAAACACTTTCTGTTGAGTTGTCCAAGAACCAAATCTCTTCCTGAATATGACCCTTTTCTTAATACCTGCATAGAGTCTATAAGAAGCTTCAACTTTCTGACCATTAACAACAAGTTCTTTTCTATAATGTCATCCCAAGACCATAAGTTAATATATCACTTAGGTAGACTTCTATACATTGCATTTAAACAAAGAGATACACTTCAATGTTTCTGACAATTGGGCCTTCTGGCCTTTATAGTCATTAAAATTTTTATTATTATTATTATTAATATTAGTATCGCGAAGCTTTACCACTGAGCAAGTGTTTTTTTAAAACACTTAAAAGAAAAACACTTAAACAAACTTTAACTTAAACACTTAAACTTCACTGTAAAGTACTTGCTCAGATGAGTTGTAAAGCTTAGCGAGATCCTTTAATAGCTAGACTCAGGCTCACGCGTGACGGTCTCGCTGAATTCTTACTTCGAAGTCGGAACGTCCTCGTAAGAAACCGACAAGACGCGCGCATTCAAGCCCGTAGCCTGATCCTGGAGTGGGGGGGGGGGGGGGGTTCTTTGTTCTCAGTAGGTTGACCCAGAGCAATGCGCGCGCAAAGCGTACAGTGGCTAGGGGGGTCTGGGGCATGCCCCCCAGGAATTTTTTTGAATTTTAGACGTTCTGAGATCGATTCTGTTGCTTTTTGGGACACTTTTCTATCATGGTAAGGCAAGTGTAATTGCAGTTGTATAATAAAAAATTTGACGTGCAATCGGATTCCGCTACACGTACCGCTATAATTATGTTTTTTGCTGAGCCCCCCGTTCTTCCAAGTGTACAGTGATAATTGCGTTTCTGCAGATATTATGGATCGAGCCAATTTGTCTTGTCAGAGGCATACGTATACTGATGCTACCATTGAAGAAGGACCAAGTACACCTGACAAGATGGTCAGTGGCCTCTCCACTTGCTGTGAGGAAGATCAAGATGAGATGTGGGCAGTAGAGAAGGGCCCTCATCTCCCTGAAGAACTGGCTATGACCACTTGACTTAATTAAGATATTTTATGTGTACTTAATTAAGATATTTTATGTGTCAGATCTATATTTTATGTGTCAGATCTTCCTTTCCCTTTTTCACATGTGTAATAGTTTTATTTATTTGAATCACCGAACCAATTTGAAAGCTACAACTGAAGAAGGGCCATGTATGTCCATAGGTAAAAAATTAGGAAATTTAAATGGAAATATAGGGATTGCATAAAAAAGAAAAGGAGACAAGATTGGGACACCGACATGTTATGATATATCGACGTACCCATAATGTTACGTTGATATATCATAACATGTCTGTCTCCCAATCTTGTCTCCTTTTCTTTTTATGCAATCCCTATACTTCCATTTAAATTTCCTAATTTTTTATTTACTTGTATAACAGCTTTTCGATAAGACGTAATAATACTGCACCACAAGGTGTAATATGGTGTGAAGTATCATGATGTAATATAACAGCTTTTTGACGTAATATTACGTCTTCATTGGTGTGATGTTGCAAAATGAATTTTGACACATTTGGCTTGCCATATGTATCCCATTCGTCCAGTAAAACTTCCACACATGAGCGTCCAATGCGTATAGCTATGTGTCACTTCATCCATGCAATATCTGGTATCCCGGGGTAATTCCAATCATGAAAATGACACTTAGATCTACCATCAATGCTTTATGCCATAAAGATAGGGGTATTACTTTCCTAGGATTCACCAAACTGAATTTGTAGCCTTGCTTCCTTTGGAGGAAATTCCTACGCATGGTAAAGCCGTGGCGCTTGGGAAAATCTTACGTATACATAGGTATAAGTTTCTCGCTTTTGGCTGAAGCATTCGGCTTCGCATTTTGCATCACGTAGCTAACACTCGTGTAAGTTGAAATAGTCAGAGCACGAGCATATAGCATCACTAAAACTGGAATGAAAATTCTGAATTTTGGAATTCAAATTAATGGAGTAATTTCGGTCACTCACTCGTACTACGTTTTGGCTGATGAGGATGAGTGATAGTCTGCAAGAAAAAGTAAGCAGTTGCATAACAGTGTTGTTGGCTAGAATATTATTTACGTGCAGTTTATGAGCTACAGGCGGTAAGAAGAGTGATCCGAATTACCTGCTTTACCTTACTACTGATTGTTTGTGGTGTATGGATGACGCGGTGGACAGGAACATCAAGGTAATGTACTAGCAGGAGTGACCTAAACCTTTACAGCACTGAGTTGTTAAATCTTCATGCTAGATCTTGTTTTACAAGGAAGGAGGACAAAAGAAGGTCAAGAGGGCAAGGATACAAAGAAGGACATGAATAGGGAGGAAATGGAGGTCAAGGAGATAAGGAAGAGCATCAATAGGGAGGAGATTACCACTGGGATGGTGATATAGACCTCAATAATCGATGTTGCAATGATATCTTAACAATGTAATCTTCCAGCACTAATTTTATCTAGCAAAGTCAGTATGTGATCATTTTTGCATAATTCCGAAGCCCTCGTTCTCATTATAGCATCTTCATGATCACATGAGAAGTTGGTGAGATCTGTTATATTGGGGCCAGAAGCTGATAGCATGGTTCACTATGAAGTTCATGTTATGCTGAATTTAACCCTAGCTGCTGTCAGTTGCATACTCTCATGATGTTTACAGTGATCCCCCCATGGTTTGTACCACTGATTATATACTTTCCAATAATTATTGGTGATCAACAATCCTGAGCAGAAAGGATAGCAATTAGTACCATTACCTACCTACTTCCAGGATGATTGACCACTTAGCTAATTACTAAATTCTAGATCTGGAAGTAGGTAGTTTGTGGTGCTATTAGTGGGCTGTACAACTTATTTCTTCAGGAAGATAGCAATACAAGGAACATGAGAGTAAGTATGCAAGCAAAGTAGCCATGCATCCTATTCAGTTCTGGGTGCATCTTTTGTTTTGCTTGTCTGCAGCACCCTGTTCACATCTTCTCTGAGACAGTCTAGCTCCTCCATTTCCAGTCTCCTTTCCCTCCATCTCCTTCCTATGTATTCATGCTATTGTCTCTTTGTGCTCACTCTAATAGATAATGGTGTTATAACAATATCATAGTATATAAAAGCAATTACTGTAGTATTATAGTTGTGATAAATAAAAGATATGTAGTTAGCTATAAAAATGCCCTATTGTTATGCCTTTATGTTTATACATGTACCATGTCATGTGCCAATGCATTAGTGTGACATGTGAAGTTAACTAAAGAAGGTTTGTTTTATCTGTTCTGCTAAGTAAGCTCTCTCTCCATCCACCAGCAGATCCAGGAGTTTTCTCCAGGTAGTAGGCTGTTCTCCATTGCCTGCAATCCAGTGAATCATCATGGCTCGACAGCATGCAAGAGGATTTGTCTGGCCATGCTGGGCCTCAATCAGGGACAGGTGGGATCCTAGATCATCAAAGTTGAGGAGAACACCAAATGCCTTCCAATCTGGAGAAAGTGACTTGATTATTTCAATTCTCTCTCCGTCACTTGTTTTGAGCATGGTGAGGTCTCGTAGGCTGGGGCAAGTGTCTAGATGGAAAAATGCCATGTTTATTATATATGAGAGGTATAAACACAACTGTGCCATCAAGCCAGCTTCAACTGACATGTAATTTTTGTACTGCATCCTCAAATAGATTACCATATGACACTCAGTCCATTTCCCACACCCCTCCATGTATAAGTTCAGAGGAGAGAGGGGTGTGGTGAAATGAGTATACTCCCAGGAATGAATATACTTCCAGGAATGTATAAACCACCATTTGTAAACATAGTGACTCTCACATGAGCCTCTGTTGTGGTTCATAATTACATTCTAGTACCTTTTCTACCTTAGACCATGCCTATTATAACCAGACTATGACAATATGTTGTGAGTTCAGCAGACAGACACACCTGAGTTCAGACGGACGGACAGGTCTGAACTGACTCAACCATATTTGTATTCATGTGGGTACATATGGCTGTATATATATATAGTTATATGTAGATGTACAAACGAGTATGCCCATGTGGTACATGATAGACATACCTACAGTCCTAGATGGTGTACTCTTTGTTGAAGACACAGGAGCATCTAAAAACATGGAAGGGAGAAGTGTCTCATATATAATGTACATAGTGATGCACATAAACATGTCTGTGTGATATGTCTAGTCTGTGTTTGGTTTGTCTGGGTTGTCTTTCTGTCCTTTCGTCATACTTCTAATACAGCAAGTGTGCTATGCACATGTAATTTCATGTAATCATACCATAGCATATACAACATGTATGTGGTTGCGGCACACACAGACCAAGTACACTAACCCTCATTGTACATGCACACTGAGAGTTAATGACTGTGCAATGTACATGAAAATACATGTGTGTAGCACACTAGATGATAGCGTATAGAAAGAGCGAAAAAAAGGAATAAAGGAACCCAACCCAGTAACATAGACAACCCCCCTTACACGACATATATGTACATGCATTAAATATGTGGTACAGAGACACAACATACCTAGAGACCTGGATGGTTCAGTCCTTGTTGGAGCTGCATCTACAAAATTGGATAAGCAATATGCAATCATATTACAAGCACAAGTGAGGTAATTGAAAAACACTCCTGGAGGTGATCCCCAACTACATGTGTGTGTACTAAGAGCAATATGAAGACTAGTAGTCTCAGTGAGTCAGTAGACGGTGTATGTGACCATATTATGCACATACAATGTATATGTCAATGACAGTTCTATGCTGCAATGGCTGAAGCAATACAACGACCACAGGAGTGATTGCCCACTTCACTGTAGACACATCCTGACCCCTGACCTCTAGAGAAGTCACGCAACACTCAGACCTACTGCACACTGTGTCAAATGCATACTTGGTGTCTGGATGGATGGTGTGATTGAGGGTTGGCTGAGAATGTCAGCAGAAAATCTACATGTAAGTCTACAATAGAGTGGGTGGTCATTCCAGAAGATTCCGGAATCTAATCAAGGAAATACTTGCACTCCATTTGACTGGTCATGTTTGCCTCATAACGATGACCGTGCACTGTAGGATCATTACTGCATGTCATCTCACCTCCAACTGTACTTGCTGTACTTTGTACTGCACTAATTAGAGACAGTTGGTATGATTCTGCATAAATATAGTAGACATTATGATGTTGTACAAACATGGAATATCATATTACAAGCGCATGACAACTATATCAACAGTGCAACTCAGCTTTTGTCAATGTGCTACAGTCAGCTGTATGGTAACTACACTGCTGCATGTAGCACACAGGCAACAATTATTTTGAAGTACATGGTTCACAGTGGATTTAAAGCTACAGTAGTAGTTCAATGCTGGCCTATCAGTGATGTGCATGCATGGATGGTGAACTAAAGGCTATACATGTACAAGTATGTGGACCTGACGGGATAATGAGGAAAGATGAGGGAAGATGAGAGGAAAGCACATAAGGAAAGCACAAGGAATACATATACATGTAGTTAATTAAAGAGGGAAGAAAGGGGAGAGGGGGAGACAGAGGAGGGAGGGTGAAGGTGGAAGGAAAAGAGGCAAAGAGGGTAAATAGAGGGCAAATGACGGTGGCACTTACTTAGTGGTGAGTCAGCAATTTTCTTTGCCAAAACTTTGTGATTTCCTCCTGCTCTATGCTCAACTGCATCTACTAATACCTGTAGTATATATGTGTGAACTATTAGAGTCATGCGATACAAGTATGTACTAAGGCATGCAATGATTGAGAGTGTTAAAAGCCTAAGGGACCATACTACCAAAATGCAGGTGTGCAGCGAAGAACTTCTTGACATGTGTATGTATGTGACAGGAAAAGACTTACTATAGGACTCTCATAGCATAGTCTAGACAATCTACACAAAGACATAAACATATACATGTACATATCTAAGTCACTCTACCTGCCATGTTCTGGGCAGCAGTCCTCTCTCTAGCCAGGCTCTCAACATAGCCCCTTCCCTCTCTCCTGCTCCGTGGTAGTCAGGACTCTCCCTAATGATCTCTAGATCAGAGGGGGGAACCCCCATCACCACACCCATCTGGTACCAGCGAGCAGCCACATTGCTGTTCAGCAAATGCTGTATGACACTGACTGACTCTTCGGATGCCTCTGTATAGATAATAAAACCTTGTATATAGCTGCATGTACACAGAATATTGGCTATCATGAGGATATATGCTCATCCTACAACCAAGTAGGTTGGGAATGGTGAGGGCTGTGCTTACAATACCACAGTTACATGCCACACATCACCCAAACATAGACATACAAACCACAAGCAGACAGAAACATAGACATACAAACCACAAGCAGACAGAAACAAGCTGCAACTTCATAATATGAAAGTGCACGATAACATGAAGCAGAAGTATATATAAAAATCCGATATCTATGATATTTTTGCACATCCACCAACAGTCAATACCAGACTCTGGGAACGAGGCCAGCCCCAAGCATATATAGATAGACACAGCTGAACATACATGCATGTATAGCATGTGCAATGTCTTTTCTGTACAGTACACGTAAGACATTTACCAAGGAGAATTGGCTCTACGTCAGCAGCACATCCCTTTGGTTGAAAATGACAGAGACCTGCAGTGTAGATCATACATTAGTCATAGGTATATTACTCTAATACTGAGCTTATAGTAATGCTTAAAATCTTAGTGACTGAGAAAATGTTTCAGTTTCTAATACACCCTCTTTGGGAAGAGGGGAATATTATGGCTACAGTTTCCAAATAAAAACACAAGATTGCATTCTGTATAAACACGCAGGGTGGATTACTTTCAACATGTTGAACACACAACATACTTTTATAGCTATTGGCAATGTCTCTAGCCAGGACTTGGTGTCCTCCACCTGATGGTCTGAACACTGCCTCCACTAGACCTTTCCATGAGGCCTCCCCACTCTGGAGCCACTCCATCAGGGACAGGGCTAGACAGATATCAGAGGTGCGGCCATTGCGCTGGATCTGATCTAGTCCTCTCACACTGAGTTGTATGGAGAGAGCAGTCCACCTGGCTGACAGCAGGTGGACTGCTCTATAGAGGTAACACAGTTTGTCAATACCTGAAGAGAGTGGATATGTATCAGTCATTAGACGTCCCACAAAAGCACAGTGTACACTGAGTCCCAATTACATTGCAGAGTGTGTGCAGATTACATGTATGTCAGCATAATTTTAGGTGGGGCCTAGCATTGCACTGTATAGTTTCATGACCAGTCCATACTCTATAGAAAAGTGACCAGAAGATGCTTAGAAGACTGCTGCTATTATGTTTCAAAGCCAAAAGTGACCTAGTCTACTTGGGAACAAATTTCATAGGAATTTCCCAACAGCTTATATGTACATGTAACAGGAAAACTGTAGAGCATATTGTGCTCGCAATACAGGGACATATTAGCCTTGTTCCCAGGCTCTCTCCTGCTACGCAACCTTTGAAGCACTTGACATCGAAAAGTACATTCATGTCATGGGGTCAAAGGTTGTGTACAATAAATATGCATGGACCTGGGAACGAGGCTAGGGACATATGGCTGCATCATGCAGTACTAACCGAGATGATCATCTTCAATGTTAGTCAGCAGTTCTGCCAGAACAGCCTCTTGTCTACTCCTATAGCTGGCTACATGGGCCAAAAAAAACAGAACAAGACACCAGTCAAACATGTATCATACATGAGAAGTTCCATGAACTCTACATTGTGTATTATATACATGTACATGTACTAGTACACACAACCCAGACCCTAGTACACACTTACAAGGGTGTGGGTTGTGTGTAACAGGTATCTACTACATTTTTTTCCCACAACTTCCCTTCAAAGAGGGGTCAATGTCCATCCTGTATACCCTACACAGGAAGGTACTACAAAGATCATCAATGATCTCCGTTCAATCATCACAGACCTAACGTTCCTGCGGAATGAGGTGATTCGCCTACGCGCTATGCCTGCGGAAAGGTGCGCATGCGTCTTCGCGAGTTAGTACAGAAACGTGGTGGATTTTAGCTGGGTAAGCGTTATATGAACCGGAGCGTGAAGCGCACTTGTATCCTCGCAACTTTGAAAGCGTCAGCACTACGCCAAGTGCTGTTTACCCTATGACGTTGGACTAGAATTTAGGCGTGCATGGTACACACACATATAAGTACTACATCTACAGTATCTCATACTAAAAACTCACACATTCCAGTTAGTGAATTCGAAGTTAACTTCTAGAATAAAACCAGACACACCCTCAATAGGGCCGGTAGTATACGCCTCTATTTATGAACAATATTCAATGATCTGTCATGTCTTAAAGCCTCTTTATATGCAATTCCTGAACATTCATACAGCATGCACGCGTGTCGCGTCCTGTCGAGAGTATGACGTTCGCATAGTATACTTATCGAACAGTATACGTATCGAACTGCTGACATGTCGCCACTGGTGACGTAGCGTTACGTGTAATAATCCACGTAGATAGTCACGGACAGAGGTGATTGATCAAGGACTTACGTAGGAAGATAGGACCGTACGCTTAATTGACTTACCATCTTACACCTGCTCACTTTTGCTCAGTTGTAGGTAACTTCCATAAAAATGCAGTACAGTCTCGGCACTTAGAGGACAACTTCCAAATGACACTGCGTGCAGCCAACAGATGTAATGGCCGACAGATTGGCTGAGGCCTTATAAAGTGAGTGCACAATTCTTGAAGTTCTGGAGTTCTAGAGAAGTAATATATAGATCTATTCAGAAGCAATCAATTTTCATTCCCCGTTCTGCACTGCGTACAAACCTACACATGGAAAGGTATATGCTGTTATGTAGATTAATACTTACGTAACTGATTCCTGAAAATATAGGCACCTGGCTTCTCCTTTACTTTGGCTGCTACAATTATATTGTCCAATGCTGGACTATAGCCTCCATTTCAGGACGGCACGTATTGCAATACAGTGACTTGAATGGGCTATTCCAGTTAATGAAAATACACCCCTGTGGAGGAGTAATATTTATAACCACCCTAGGACATTAACTACCAGCCAGGTCTCCCCCTGGGACACCAAAATTAACACATATTTACCCCCAAGGACAAATTTTAGAGGTACAAATACTGCCCTCAGACAAATTAATTCATGTCCTTTCTACCCCCCCCCCCCCCCCAGACGTCATTATTTTGTCCAAAAACCCTCTATGGACAGGTTCATTACAATAGAAAATACCCTCCTGACAAAATCACAGCTTGTTAAACCCCCTCGGACGCAATTATTGATCCTCCACAGGGGTGTACGTATTTTTATTTACTGGAATAGCCCAATACACAGCATATCTTGATAATATCAACTGCCCCGCTTGCGCACTAAAAGCATCAGGGGTCGTGACCTCTGTACCGCTTTTGAGTAGAAGTTTGAGCGGCACTGGTTGCAAAGAGATTCTTTGTGCTTGTTAATGATTACTTATCTTATCTATGACTAACAGCATGTACCTGTACGGAGTACGAAAATTGAATGCGTCTGAATATTATTACTTACTCTACTGAGCTGCAGTAGTGTCCGGATGAGGCTGTCTGATGCGATACTCTATCAGGGGAGGCAGATCCGAGGAGACAACTAGCTGCCTCCGCCCTGAAAAGTAAGCTCACGTGGGTGGGGGTTGCTATGGTAATAAGCTGTGAGCGTCGGGCGTCGAACATGAACCAGCAACAGCGATCACCAACAAAGTTTGCCCCCGCCGACTGGCATACATCCAACTTCCTTGTGTCATCCAGTGCAGAGCGACAGAGAGCTGCGTCACACACTATCAGGCAGGAGACCCACACACTCAGCAACGACACTGGTAAGCGTGGGAATGCACCTACTGTAGGTCACATACAGCTAATGAAAATAGTATCCAGCAGTGTGATAAGTCATCCCTGTTACAGAGAATGTAGTCCGTTGGACCCAACATGGCACTGACAGCTCCCTCAAGCTAAGAGTGACTGACATCCAAACATGGAAGCTGTCTCTCACCAAGAGTTTGCAGGATATTGGGGAGGAAATTGGCAAAGTGAGTCCTTACCATTCATACACATGGACCTGTACATTTTAGCTGTGGGGCAGATAGCTAGGTATACATGTACAGTGTATGATGTGTATGCACATGTATTATACACACGCCTGCAGTTAACTGAATACAAGGAGCGCTGTGAGTGGGCCCTAGAGGTCAAGAGGTCACCACAGGAGGTAGTTATAGAGTGTCTGGCCCTCAGAGAACAGCGTTCTGATATAGACCTCGTAGCTGATGTAACTGAGTCTCAGCTGAAGAAGGTAGATGTATTATACTAATATGCTTGCTAAGTAGCCTCTGTAGTTCTCTCCTCACATTACACATTACCTACATGTACATTGTTGTAATTCTTGTACATCCACAAGAAGTGTAATAAGTGTAAATTACTTCAAGCAGGAGGGCCTTATATAACGGAGCATCCATGCAATTGTCCCCTATATATATATATATATATATGTACATGTATACACCCTGTATTTTCATGCCATACACAATATATGAGCCTGAGGCCTGCCCCCTAGGCATTGCCTATTCAACTCCAAGAGATACATGTACAGTACATGTACTAAGAAGGCAATACAGAAAAAGACAAAGCAACACAACACAACTTTCCCGAAGAAGTCATTTTCAAAGAAAAATTGGCTGCCTTGGGTGGGATTCGAACCCACAACACTCATAATCTAGGTGATGTTCTTACCAACTGCATGTACATGTAAGCTACTGAAGCAGCTCAGCTGGCTGGGCTAAATCAACATGCACAAATCAAGCAAAGCATCTCAACATGTGAACTAAACTTAACCATAAAAATAGCACATTTACATACACATATGTGTGTGGCATCAATTCTGGAGAGTTCAGACAATGTTGGTGTCTTGTAGGAAGCAGAGGTGATAGGAAGTGTGCAGAGTGCAATTCACCAGAAGATCAACGAGGCATTTGATCAAATATGGTTAGTATGTACATGTATACAATGAACTTTGCCATCTGACCTTACTGGAAGCTTCCCCCATTACTACATGTTGTCTGGCAACACATTCCCTAGGGAATTACATGGCTACAGTACTAGTGGACACAATATAATTCATAGACATAAGCATGTATGGTATTCATCAGCTGCATCTACATAAATTTACATGTATGTACAATGTACTGATATGACCAGTTACAAGTATATATGTGTTGAAGCATGCAGTGGACAGTTGTACATGTATACGTACATGTACATGTACATGTATATATGTTGTTAAGTCCTGTTCAACTGCATGTACATGTACGTACAACATATGTCTGTAGTATTCTACATGAAGTACAAGCCCAGCTGACAGCAGATCTGTCTGACAAGGTAGTGGCTCTACAGATAGATTCAGAGTGTGCTGATCTCAGCAACACCTCCTCAACCATTGCCCTCCATTCTGACCCCACACGTATAAAGAAGGGGTGAGCCATCGATATCATTGCTACAACCTGAAATATACCATTTGCATGTGAACACGTGTACATAGGATCCTATGTATACATGTACCCCCGGTTTGTAAATGTATATGTGTACATACATTGTATAATGTAAGTTCATGCACTGTGAGCTATATATATAAATACATGTAAGTCCCAACTTGCTTCACTTATCCTTAAAAACTAAGCATTTGACACTGGCAGAGTCTTCTGAAAGCAGGTTATGGAGATCAGCTGTTATAATCTTCTTCAATTTTGTGCAGAATCATTAATCCTGAACAGTGGGAGTCCTTTTCTAGAGCCAATATAAAACGAGCAGAGCAGGAGATAATCACCTCTACCAGATTAAGGGAGGCAATCAACCACACCATACAGGAGGTACATGCAGGCTATATTAGTACCTGTACAGACATATAGAGATATTGTATATAACACAGCCATGTCTACATGTATGAGCTGCTAAATCATGCAAACAAAACTGTTTATATACTTACATGTATATAGACAACCAGTGTGCTAGAGGCCCAGTGGAGTGCCACCAGCTATGCTCTCAGAAAGAGGCTACATGAAATGGAGCAGGCCAAACATGAACTTGAATGGCAGAAGAAAAATGCAAGTAGCACCATTTTATGGAAATTTAAGGCATACATGAAAATTAATGAAGCACTGCAGATTTCCAACCAGGGCCATTACCAAAATCCCCCTATTGGTTTATATAATTAGTAAGATGCTGCTCTTATCATTAGCTATGTATATACATGTACATATACATTATAATTCATGTACATCGTATGTAGATTTACTTGTGAGATTTTTATTGGCTGCCTGCATGAGTACTAGTACATGTTTATTTGTTTCATATCTGTATACTGGCACTCTCTCTGTGAACAGACTGAAGCTGAGATAAAGGAGATGGAAGAGAGCATTGCTAGTCTGCAGCAAGCCCTCGCTGAAAAGACACCTCCTCAAATGGTGGTGAATACCAGACTAGAGAACAGGTGACAAAAATGCACACATGTATACCTTCAGAATAACAGCCTTGTCTCATGGTGAATAAGTGTATTAGTTACCACATTACGTGTACGTTCCAGAAAGATCTGAGCTGTTTACGGTAACATGTGTATGACGCATCACTCCTTTACATGCATGCAGGCATGCACCATCATTATGTGTACATACTTGCACAAATTTGTGGTGTATCACATTTCTAGTGTCATGACTCAGGATATGCATGTAACTAGATTCATTGCATACACAATCATGTATACATGCAGCTCTTGCAGTGTGGACTGTACGTACACATATGTATGTGTATGTCTTTAGCTGCATGACATGTGATGCAGGACATACCGTCCACGTGTGGAGCTATGTCGTGACCCTCCAATGTATGGCATGGTGGAAGAGGTGGCTGAGATAGCAGGAGTGCAGCATGCTCTCAGTGAGAAACTCACCACAGCACTGTAAGTTGCTTCTTGAACATGTACAGCTATATATTACAGTGATGTAAAGTGGTACATGTATTATGCCACCAGACAGGGACTGGGAACACTGCAGAGGACACTTCAGAGGATAGAGAAAGACCTGGAGGGCAAGACTGCCTCTGTTGACTTAGACAGACAGTGTATGGAGGTAAGAGCACACAAGCACAATCACATATACATGAGTAATAACAGACGAATCAGTCAGGGGCAGCTGTGGTTGCTTACTCATTGCTATCTCTGAGCTTTATTTATATTTTGACATGTACAATGTATGTATATGTGCCCCAGCTGGGCATCCAGTGTCCTGCTCCAGTCTGTGTCGTATGTCTTCTGTGTAGCTATATATTGTTTGGTTTGTTGAGGTTAGGTTTCTGGGTTTCTTTCTTTCTATTGCTTCTTGGCTAGTTTGCTATATACACGTTTTTCCATGTACATATATACATGAAAATGACTGCCTTGGGCGAGTTGTGTTGCGTTGCCTTGCCCTGTCTTTCTAAGCATCTCATGGAATGATTACTCGTACAGTGTATCTTTATCTAGCTATGTAACTATTCATGTACACATACATGTTGTATGTGTGCAGATAAGGAAGAGACTAAGTGAGCATCCCAAAGTAGAAGACCTTCTCAAGCCACGCCAACCCTCGACACAGTAGCACCATGTACACCACTATGACATAACAGTACATTGTAGATGTACATGCGCACCTTATTTTCATGTACTATATAGATATAGATATATATGCGTACACATCATGCATATGTGCAGATACACACTGTACTACACCTTGTATATACCAAAAACCATAGTACAGATGTAAGTAAATAAATGTACATTTACACAATAAAATGTGTGTGCATGTAATAAATATTCTGCATAATCTATTCGGACAACATATCCTACCTACCTAATTTTGTACTCATAATATTATGCAACACTTGTTTTCAGGCCCTGGCAAATCTGAATGAACAAAAAAGCAAAGCCCAATTATCTCAGTCAAGATGGCAGTCCAGTTAGAGAATTTCCTGATCCCATGAGGCCAGTCCTAAATGATAACTACACGAGTCCTCCATATTGTTTATAGTTCCATCAAAGTTTTATGTGAACCTTCCCTCCATACCAAGGCCTTTGACCTATGAACCAAGGTTAAAGGTCAGAGGACTAGTGCAATTTCTCACAACAGACAGGGTCAATGCAGATCATATTGATTTCTTACCAGGTGAGAGGGTGAGTGAGTCAAGTAAACCAGCCAGATCTCTGTGGGTCTTTACTAGCTCATCCAGGAGGTGGCGGACTGATACTCCTCTGGAATTACTGCAAGATCACGAACACAGGAGGAAAACTGTCACATTAGCTCTACATACACATGAGCTGATGTGCTTGTACAATGTACTTGTAATTCCAGATCCATGAGAGTAATTAGCTAATGATGGAGCAACAAGTGCATTGAAAATTAAAGACCAGAGCTACAATATAGTGCTAAAGGTGTGTACCAGTGGCTAGAAACTGATCTCTTCTATTTCAACAATTCTGTATACATTCATGAAACAACTTTATCAATTGTACAAATGCACACAAAACATGTGCGTACATACATGTACATATATGCAATGTGTAATCATATGCACAATATTGTGATGTACACACATAGAAACAGACCTAGCTTCTAGTGAGTCCAGTACACATCGTTTCCCCTCATCCGTCCCTCCCTCTCCCAGCACATGTTGGAGTAACACCTTCACCACAGCTACCTGACCACTAACACATGCCACATGTAGGGGGATGTCCCCACAATCATCGCTAATCACCAGCACTCTTGGAGAGACATTTAAAATTGCTCTAATAACCCTATATGAACAAGAATGAAAATTACATGACATAAAAGTGGTACGTATATGCACATAAGAAAGGGCTAGCCTACATGAACAAAAGATGGATGGTAGTGATGAAGTATGGAGAGACATACACAGAGTGTGCCAGGCATACTCATGATGCCTGACCGCAGTTCATCCTACTTTGCAATTCACCACTGCATGCATCATAGCATACTTTAACCTTGCAAGATATTGCTTAATTACCAGCCTTTACTGTACATGAGAGGAAAAGGCCTACATACATGTACATGTGCACTTATTGTGTATACACACAATGCCAGACATATTACGTATGAATATATACAGAACTTTCTAGATGCTTCAGCTTGTCCACCATGATTTGATTCATAGTGAACATTCATAGTGAACATACATTCATAGTGAACTTCCAGTTAGATTCCCAAAGTGTAAGGGACTGGGACACTGGGATTCACAGGACTTGGACACTGAGATTCCCAAAGTGTAAGGGACTGGGACACTGGGCTTCCCAAAGTGTAAGGGACTGGGACACTGGGCTTCCCAAAGTGTAAGGGACTGGGACACTGGGCTTCCCAAAGTGTAAGGGACTGGGACACTGGGCTTCCCAAAGT
The DNA here is from genome assembly GCA_963970385.1 of Theonella swinhoei. Classification (NCBI taxonomy): domain Eukaryota; kingdom Metazoa; phylum Porifera; class Demospongiae; order Tetractinellida; family Theonellidae; genus Theonella; species Theonella swinhoei. The sequence continues at coordinate 3,626,367 of OZ019951.1, read as the reverse complement.
GTAAGGGACTGGGACACTGGAGTGTAAGGGACTGGAACACTGGGCTTCCCAAAGTGTAAGGGACTGGGTCACTGTGCTTCCCAAAGTGTACAACAATCACACACTGCTGTATATATACATATACATCCAGCAGTACAACTAGGTGGGCTCACGCTGTTCACCCTATTATATCTCCAGTATAACTCTTAAACAATTTCTTTCTCATTCTGTGCCTTAATTTGCTAATTGGCTTGGCATCGCTGAAAGAACAGGTAAACTGTAATACATATGTGCATATTCTGTGCATGTGTGTTATGTCCCCACTATGGCAATTAATGACCTATACCTGTGTATATGTATGCTTGCAATTACCCTAGAAATCATCTGCTATGACGATGCTCGCCATCTTAGAAGGTATTGCAGAAATCGTACTTGCCAGTGCATTTCTGCAAGAAATTGGGTTCAATGGAGATTGTGGTTGACAGGATGTCATGAATGGTCACACAGATAAATGGGGCAAGAAATACTCTAGGATATATCTCTTGACAAGCTGATGTCTGAATATAGGATGCTTTAATTGTGATAAACATTAATTTTTGTTACTGAAGTCTGTAAACAGACGTTTTCGTGGCTCTCAAGATACGTATCCAGAAAATGAGCCAACACATGTTCTTTTTCTATTTACTCTATCTTTGTGAGCTAATGAGAGGGATGGCAATAGATTTTGTGCTGCATGCTTTCTGCAGTAATACATTTACACAAACAGCTCAGAATGTACATGTATACACAACCAGAACACTTATTCATTCATCCTACCATTTTCCCCCAACTTTTAAGTACACTATGCTGTACACTTCATGTCCACTGCATAACTACATGTACATATACTCCTTTAGCAAAGTACATATACATGTATATTTATCCTTGCATAGAGAGAAATACAAATGTGAACCCATTAATCCCTCACACATGGGGGATCCCAGTGTCCAGTCCCTTACACATGGGGGGATCCCAGTGTCCCAGTCCCTTACACATGGGGGGATCCCAGTGTCCCAGTCCCTTACACATGGGGGGATCCCAGTGTCCCAGTCCCTTACACATGGGGGGATCCCAGTGTCCCAGTCCCTTACACATGGGGGGATCCCAGTGTCTAGCCATTAGACAGTCCCTTACACATGGGGATCCCAGTGTCCAGCCATTAGACAGTCCCTTACACATGGGGGATCCCAGTGTCCAGCCATTAGACAGTCCCTTACACATGGGGGGATCCCAGTGTCCAGCCATTAGACAGTCCCTTACACATGGGGGGATCCCAGTGTCCAGCCATTAGACAGACCCTTACACATGGGGGATCCCAGTGTCCAGCCATTAGACAGTCCCTTACACATGGGGGATCCCAGTGTCCAGCCATTAGACAGTCCCTTACACATGGGGGGATCCCAGTGTCCAGCCATTAGACAGTCCCTTACACATGGGGGATCCCAGTGTCCAGCCATTAGACAGTCCCTTACACATGGGGATCCCAGTGTCCAGCCATTAGACAGTCCCTTACACATGGGGGATCCCAGTGTCCAGCCATTAGACAGTCCCTTACACATGGGGGATCCCAGTGTCCAGCCAATAGACAGTCCCTTACACATGGGGGATCCCAGTGTCCAGCCATTAGACAGTCCCTTACACATGGGGGATCCCAGTGTCTAGCCATTAGACAGTCCCTTACACATGGGGGGATCCCAGTGTCCAGCCATTAGACAGTCCCTTACACATGGGGGATATCAGTGTCCAGCCATTAGACAGACCCTTACACATTGGGGGATCCCAGTGTCCAGCCATTAGACAGACCCTTACACATGGGGGATCCCAGTGTCCAGCCATTAGACAGTCCCTTACACATGGGGGATATCAGTGTCCAGCCATTAGACAGACCCTTACACATTGGGGGATCCCAGTGTCCAGCCATTAGACAGACCCTTACACATGGGGGATCCCAGTGTCCAGCCATTAGACAGTCCCTTACACATGGGGGGATCCCAGTGTCTAGCCATTAGACAGTCCCTTACACATGGGGGATCCCAGTGTCTAGCCATTAGACAGTCCCTTACACATGGGGGGATCCCAGTGTCCCATTAGACAGTCCCTTACACATGGGGGGATCCCAGTGTCCCATTAGACTGTCCCTTACACATGGGGGGATCCCAGTGTCCCATTAGACAGTCCCTTACACATGGGGGGATCCCAGTGTCCCATTAGATAGTCCCTTACACATTAGGGGACGCATTAGACAGTCCCTTACACATGGGGGAATCCCAGTGTCCCAGACAACCCCCAAAGGCAATACCAGATATCCATTGGTTTACATTTATGAATGATATCCGACATGTTATTTCTTGTGTTGCTGCTCAGTACCCAGATGAGGGATGCCATAAGGAACCGAACCATTGATCTGATACCTGGTACATACATTGTACGCACATATCACACAGTAGAGTAGACAGGGATTGCTGTGGTCTATCCCCATTGAAAACCATATATAAGGTTTTTCATCACTTTTACTTTCAGTTTGCTACCTACTGGACTTCTGTTAACATGAATGTGTAACTATACCTAGAAACTAACTGTGATTATAAAATGGTATAATTTTGCTGCATGAGAAAGGTGTTAAATTAACAAAAGTCTATCTTGTAAATTCTCCGTCTTCTTCTTCTTCTTCTTCTTCTTCTTCCGCTTGAACAAGCGTAACAGTAACACATCTTAACATGAAACTTGGTACAGTTACAATCTATGTAGTTCCAACTGTGGGTAGTGCATCATCATGTTAAAAATTCTGTAAACAATGTACTTCTTGTAAAATAAACAAAAATAGCCTCAGGCCATGTATTATTAATGGCGGCCACACAATCCTATATCTGACTAATGAAAGCCCTGCTTAATGTGAAATTTTGTATGATAGTATAGTTCAATACCTCAATGATCAACGTTGTGATAAAATCTCTGTAAACAATGTAAATCTTGTAAGATAACAACAAATAGCCTCAGGCAAGCATTACTGTATCTCACTAACAAAAGCTCCAGTAAATGTGGAAATTGGTATAATGGTAAAGCTTAATACCTCAAAGATCAACATTGTGATAAAATCTCTTTATTGCCTGGTGTGCTCTCACATCAAAGGGTTGTGTTACTATGATATTTGCTGTACACTAGGGTGATATTGACATCACTCAGGAAGTGGCTAGGGTGATATCAATATCACCCAAGAGGTAATTAGATGTTATGTCTCAAGAGTTGAACAATTTACATGTACATTGTATGTAGCAAGAGAGATGAACAACACTCACAATATATGTCCATTCTCCACAGCCAGATGCAGAGCTGTTTGTCTTCTGTTATTCTGCATACAAATCATCCTGTGCATCTCTGTCTCCTGCAATGTATACACATGTATATATAAGGGAGTGTATAAGGATGGTTGAGTGTACATATGCTACTCTAAACTGGCTGTTATATAGTTCGAAGATACATGTAGGATACATGCTTATAACCACCCATGCATACAAGATGTGTACACAGTCATGCCTACAACAAACTGCACACACAAACATGCACATGCATATGTATATATATATATATATATATATATATATATATATATATATATGTATTCGCCTTGCACACATGCACATATATAGTATGTACATGTTTGTGCTAGTTAATGTATAATGGAAAGTACAATGTACCTCTTCCTTGTTATTTTTTCTCTCTTTCACTTTTCCCACCTCCTCCCCCTCCCCCTCTCCCTCCCCCTCTCCCTCCTCCCCCTCCATTCCACCCCACAGTTCTGCATTCAGCAGTCCTCCATCCACAGCTGCCATATTACCAATCCCTGCAGCCAAGTGCAGTGGAATGTTGCCGTCTTTGTCTGGCTGGAAACACAGGTCTTCTCCCAGCTGACGTACCAGGGTCTGGACATACACATACATGTAAAAGGTAATGCTAAAGTTTAGAAAGGCTGCATGGATGACACTGACACATACAACTCTTTGCAACCCAAATCTAACATATTCCTCGCTGTGCACATGTATGCCACAGGTACATGTAATAAACCCCATTAGCATTCTCAATAGCCTCGTTTCCAGGCCTCCCCGCTACGTGCATTGCGCATGCGGACAGTTAAAAAGCAGAGAAGGCCTGGTCTGAAACATCACGTGAGGTAGACATAGGGTAGACGGGTGGGGGGAGTGGCAAGGAGTTTGCGTAGTAAATCTATATAACGCTTTTGTCTACACAATACATTCTCAGTGTAGTACTGATTCATGTACATGCATATGAAGAGTGTAAACTGTACGTATATGCAGCAACACAGGGGATGACAGTATGCAAAAACTAGAGAATTCTGAGAAATACAACATACCCGCAGTAGAAATGGTGTTAAAAGTGCTCTTGCTTATTCACACACTGTGTATATGTACTGTAGGTAATGTATCAGCATTCCACATACCACTAGTCTACATACATGTACTTCGTAGGTAGAGCAAAACATTTAGACACTGCCTTGCCAGCCTAAGAGTCATACAAACAGAACTGCCATATTGAGAAGACACTTTTTAGTCTGCAGCTACATGTATGTATAAGCTCATGACAGGTAATAAAACTATGTAGGGAGGGGCTACAATAATATTAGGGAGGGGCTACACTAATGTTAGGGAGGGACTACAATATTACTGTAATGTTGCATGCACAATGCAAAATCAATTTTGTTATTAAAAATGAGTTTCATCTCATACCTGCATCAGTTCATCATGTGATATTACAGTACTGTACTACATACATGTACCTGGATAACGACTATTCCTTACATGTGTGGCTGTTGATAGAGTAGTCAACTACATTCCATATGTGACAGTGTGACATGTGATAACTCAAGGCAACACAACAACACAACAGAAAGGCAGAGCAACACAACACAACTCGTTTGAAACAGTCATTTTTCAAAGAGAAATTGGCCATCTTGGGTGAATGGAATTTGGATACTCAGCTTTCTAGGCAACACTCTTACCAACTCATCTACTGAGGCAGCTCGGCTAGTTGGACCAAATTACATGTACAAATCAAGCAAGCAAAACATCGCAAACCTGATAAATATGGAGGTGAACTGAAACTTAGCATAAAGGAGAGGGCCGCAATAATAAAAAGAGCAAAAATGCCAACTCAGTATCACACTAATGTACATGCACATGAATGATACTTATAATAGGCAACATTTGCAAGCAATACATGTTGTGATAAAATAGAGCAATGCAGAGCATCATAGGTACATGTGTAAGTAGTTCAAGCTGACCTCAAACTGTTTTATGAAATTAACGAATGCAGAGTCGATGTGTATGACAAAGACAGACAGACAAACAGACAGACAGACAGACAGACAGACAGACAGACACTACTGTCTGAACCAGTTTATTACAGCCACAGAACCAGTACATGTTGCTAAAATAACAGGAAGGCAAGTTGGGAGCTATGGATACTGAAGTTTCACTAACTATATCCTCCTCACTGTTGACTTCTACACATGTGACTATTGACTCTTCAAGTACAGTGCATTCTGTACAGTGCTCGGGTCAACAGTCACAGGTGTAGAGGCATGAGACTACTCTCTTAATTGCCACACATGTAAGGAATAGTCATTGTCCAGGTATGTAGTACAGTATTGTAGTATCACATGATGAACTGATGCAGGTTTAGCAAACATAACAAAATTGATGCATGTATTTGTACTGCACTTAGTTTGTATCTTGAATTTTGGCAATGTTATCTCTACCTCCTATTGTAAGGAACATTTTTGCTCCTGTTTCACTGCATGGTTTTTCATACACACCGGCCTGTGTATGCATGGACCCCACCCATTTTCTTGACCATGGTCATGTAAACCACACAGATAACTCAACTGAAAGGCACAGTAACACAACAACAACACAACAGAAAGACAAAGCAACAACACATTAAGGCAAAGCAACCGAAGTATCTCGTAACAGGAGAAAGAGGATAACTCATAAACCGGAGAACTCATGTGAAACCACACATGACTACTAATAAGGAAATGGTTCAACTACGTACATGAAGTACTCATCTAGGAAAGCTTCTATGAAATAAGAGGTAATGCACACAGGAATAAAGAAGCTCATAGAGAGTCTATATACCGACTATTTGATACAGCACCATTTCCAAGTGGAGGGAGATGTAATGAGGTGAAGACCTCCTGGACCACATGGAACAAAGTTCCACAGTGTATGTACCTGAGACCTACACAACATGCATACATAGAGTTCTGTAATGGCATTCACCTCTATGGTATACTGACAGTGAGGGTCCAGAGAAGCAAGGTGAATGGCATTCCTCCCACAGCTGTCCACTGCACTGGTGTCCACAGCATCCCCTCCATCCTGTAGCAGCCACAGTACAGAGTTCTTCACACTGCTCCGTGCCGCCAGCAGTAACGGAGTCAGCCCCTCACTCTTTGTACGCACATTGAAATTTACTGATGAAAACAATGTTGATATAGCAACATGATACTGCAGCCATCTTTCATACTCTTGTAATAGGTTATTAGAGCAGTAGACATACACATGTACATTGCATGTACCTGCATTCAACTACATATTCCAAGAGGACTACATCCTAACTTATGGAGGACTCAACTAATACAACAGTGATCATGTACTGGTAGGATGAATGCATTAAGTGCAGAATCCCTCGATGCCACGCATGCACAAATCCTTGAAAGCCCACCGCTATTGAAACGCTAATAATGTGCATGTGTGGTTTCCAAAATGGCCGACTGCACAGAGAGCCATACAATGCAGGATGCAGTGTATCTCTGCAATGGAGCAGAATCATTGTGACCTTGAGTATGTGATATTGTCTTCAGGGCGAAGACACTCTAGAGGTGAGATGTTGATTAACAGACATAAAGACAGACCCAACTACAGTAACTCTCATTGTGCATGCACAACAAAGGTTAATAAATGGGTAAAGCATTCAACACCTACCCTCTCTACAAGGCCACTACAAGAGGAGAGGCTCACAATCACATCAGATAACTGGAGTCACACATATAGCTTACTAGGTATTGTCAACCTAATCTTATGTAACACAGGAAAAGCAAGTGATCATGCTGAATATTAAGGTTAATTGGGTGAGCGCAGCGAGCCCATACTAGTGAACACAATGGCATTTTGTATGTATGTATGTATGTATGTATGTATGTATGTGTATATGTCATCAACCGACCGCGGTCTGTGCACATGCGTCCCCGCGCAACGCACAAACGTAGCTGGCCTTGCCTCTTCCGCTCGTTGCACTCGCCCACAAATGCTTTGCATTTTCCTAGTAAATTGGTAAAGCAAATATATGTACACGTACATGTAGAGTTCCCAAGTTAGGTATATGTACATTGTGTAATTATTATGCACTATTATACCTCCTTCCACATCCAGAGCTGTATTCAGTAAATCAGGATTGTAATGTAAGACAGCATAGTGTAGGGCCGAGTAGCCATCCTCGTCTACACGATGGATCTCTACCAGCTTCACGGAGCTAGGAACATGATTATCTCGAAACCACTCCACCCAACGCTTACACTCACTCTCCAGTTCCTTACCACACACTACCTGCATAAACCCAGTACACAGCCACTGACTTCAATACACACCTACACGGTGTTATACTAGGCTCCTCCCACGAATGGGACCAGGAGCTGGTTAAGGTATCAAAATCACCTGTTTCAATGAGTAGCTACTAGGTGGCGGTTGCACCGTGGCGCCTCCTGCCAGTTCCTCCACTGCAATACAAAACAAGTTGGTCTACATGAACATACACTGTATATGAAGCTATCAAAGTTTGTACTGCATGACCACTATATTCCACATAACAACAAAGACTATATCTAAAATGTAAGACGGACAGCTAACTTTAAAAGGAGGCCGAATCCTTCGTCCAGTTGAGTAAAGGTCTAGGCCGTAGGAGGTTACTGGTTTGAGATCTCTCGCCGAGGGTGAAAGGTCATGCAATTACTGCGCTTTGCGCATGCGCCCCGCGGGTACTTTGCAATGTGTGTCAGTGCGTGTACTGTGCATGGCCACTGTATGCAGAATATGAAGTTGCATGAAGTGTTTATAATTAGAGTATGACACTTAAGAGGAGTCTGAATTACAGTAGCTAGCTATCACCACAAGGACCAGCATGGTGGTATAAACAGGTATATACTACTATGGCTTCAATTTTGACAAAGTAAGTAGGCATGGTTTCCATTTTTCTTTTCACAGAATAACCAAGCTGAAACCCTCCCACCTTTTTACACTACTAAATCCTATGGCTGTGGCTTACCTGAAAGGCTGGCTATTGGGTGGCCTCTCTTGTTCACCTATGGCCTCAGAAGTGGGTGTGCATGATGACATCAGTTTAACGAATCATAGCCTGATTATGTGATCTTTACAGCAACTGACTGGGCTGTATACTGTACCATTCAGAGAGGAAGGAGGGAGCAAGAGAAGTTGCAGAATATTCACTGTTGTAAAGGAGGGTCAGACATGAATAATGATAGCTAACGTTACAACCAGCTATAAATATCATTACATACTACATTTGGAACCAGTCATTCTGTAGTTACACCTATTATTTCCTTGTCTATTTTCAAAGGGACATATCTGACTAAGGTGAGAGAATTCAAACATACAAAGTAGCTCCTGTGCTATATGTAATGCCTCTTCTATAAACTAGTCTCACTACAGCCACACTCTTTCAGTGGGTAGCTATATAGGGATATCAGGAGGGGGTTTCAATTAGGCATTACAAGTAAAGTACATATATGACTTTATACACTCCATTATATAGCTCTTCCATGGCTGAACAACAAACTGGGTTTACCTACCATAACATTCAGCTCTACAAATTAGAGAGTCTTGGTAGTGGATCATATGGAGGGGTGTGTAAGGCCAAGTGTGATGGGCTCCTCTGTGCTGCTAAGATCATGCATCCCACACTCTTTGACCTCCATGACCCTGGAACAGCTTCCTACCTATGCAAGTTCCAGGAAGAATGTCACCTACTTAGCTTAGCTAGGCACCCCAATGTTGTTCAGTACTTGGCTACCTACTATGATCCTGACACCCGACTGCCTGTTCTCCTCATGGAACTTTGTGACGAAAGTCTCACTGCATTTCTGGAAAGATCCCCAGAGCCATTGTCTTACCACATTGAGATCAACATTTGCATGGACATAGCACTGGCTCTCGTCTACCTCCACTCCAATGGTCTCATCCACAGAGACCTAATAGGAAACAATGTCTTAATGATTGCTGGTACTCGAGCCAAGATTACGGATTTTGGCATGTCCAAGCTTGCTACCGGCAATCCTCGCATGACAGCCTTGACCAGGTAATCTGCTGTATATGTCACCTGAAGCTCTCAATGAAGCTAAATCCTACACAGCTAAGCTAGATATCTTCTCCTTTGGTGTAATAGTAATTCAGATCTTGACCAGGCAGTTTCCAAACCCAACTGATCGCTATCGCACTGTTCATGATCCACAAAATGAAGAAGATGAAGATGAAATTGAAGAAGATGAAGTTCGACGAGTAGTTCCTGAGACTGAGCGACGTCAAGCCCACCTCCAGTTGATCTCAGACACTCTCTGAAGCCACTTGCCATCCAATGCCTGAAGAATAAGGAAAAAAGACGTCCTTCGGCCCTTCAACTCAATGAGAGACTGTCTGAGCTGAAGCGAGCCCTTCACTATGCAGAGAGCATGCATCAGGCACAGACCAGAAGTGGAAATGAAACAGGAGATGATAATAGCACACTGAGGAGACAGGTAGAGGAGCTCCAGCAGCAGAACATAGATATGGAACAGCTAAATCAGCATCGTGAGCTGCAACTTAGGGCCCAAATTGAGACTAAGACTAGGGAAGCTAGAGAACACCAAGCACATAGCACACAGCTACAGAGGATGTTGGAAGCTAAGGAGAGACAGCTTCAAGAAAACCAGCAAATCATTGAAGTTAAGGATCGACAGCTTCAAGAAACCCAGCAAATCACTGAGGCTAAGGATAGACAGCTTCAAGAAAAACAGCAAACAATTGAAGAAAACCAGTGTACAATAGCAACAAAACAGTATGCAATAGAAAAAAAGGAGAGACAATTACAGCAGACACAACAGCAGCTCCAGGACAGTCAACAGTTACTAGCACAGTTTCAGCAAAGCTTACAGCACAACAACGAGATCATCAGTGACCTCCGCCAGACCATATCACACCACGAGGAGATTCAACAGTTGAAGCAGCAAGATATTGCCAGCAGTATCCAACCACAACATCAGCCAGTCACAGCAGAAGAAATACAAACAAATACTGCAGTATCACTGTCACAGAAAGATATCAGCAAGATAACGTGGAGGGAAGGGAAGCAGACACCACAGACAATTTTTAGAGGAGCAACAGTAGTCCATGGAAACACAGCCTATTTCACACCATTCAACTCAGTCAGGGTATATTCATACCAGAATGTTCTCGGAAATGAACAGTGGTCTAGGTTACCTGATAACCCTAATAAAGAATTCAGCCTAGTTGTTATTGATGGTCTCCTCACAAGTGTGGGTGGTTGGAACAGCAGTGGTCCCACCAATACTCTCCTTGGTCTTGCAGGAGAAAGTAAGAGGGAGCAGTGGTCTGAGGTCTTCCCTCCGATGCCCACACCACGCCATAGTACAGCTTGTATCACCACTGAGCCGATTCTACATGTAGTTGTGGCAGGAGGTTATGCCAGAGATAAATACATGGACACTGTGGAGGTGATGGACATCAACACGAATCAGTAGACAACGGTCTGTCCTCTCCCAGAAAAACTACAGGATTTATCAAGTGTTGTCTGTGGGAATTCGCTCTATCTAGCAGGAGGCACTACTGGACACTTAGCGCAAAAATCTGTCTTCACTTGCTCTCTTCCTGATCTCTGGTAATCTGAGACACTTGGACCCAGAATACAACAGACACTTCCTCAAAGGGGTGATGATAAGTCAAATGTATGGAAAGAAATCAGCAGTCTACCAGTAAGTGGGTCTACTCTTGCCTCATTCGATGGTCACCTTCTGGCTATAGGTGGGGAGGATGACTCAGAGAACTCCACTACTAATGTCTATAGATACGATTCTGACACTGACTCATGGAATGTCATTACTCAGATGAGGAACAAACGTTCGTGGTGTTTGGCAGCCACTCTTCCTGAAAACCAACTTATCATAGTGGGAGGATACACAGAAGGTGGCCTTACTACAGCCAGTGTTGAGATTTTAGAAGACGATCATGAGTCACAATAAATACATTTTCTCTCCACATGAACTCAACCAACACATTATACATGCATAACAAACCCAATATACATGTACAACACATCCACTATAATATGTGCTATGACATACCAATGATTATGTGTAGCTAACACAGAGAATATCTGACCCACACTTGTGTGGGAAAACTTCATATCCGGGTCAGGAAAATTCCAGGACCCCCATTTAGTGTTCTCTAATGTACCAATGAATATCTTAATGCTTGATCTGAGACGTTCAGTCAGTTGAGTGGGAAGGTGAGGGAGACAAAATACATTACTGAGAACTAACTTTCATACTGTCTCTTCTAGAGTATCATCCTAGAGAACAGGAAGGAGTAGGGTATACCAGTCAGCATGATGGTAATGTACATAGATGGCAATATGACAGCAAAAAGTATCGGTACATGTCCTCTTTTCAGAGGGTTTCCAAGTACAGTGTAGAGATCATTGAACCTATGTACATGTAAGTCAGACACTGGTTCAGAGTCTATACAAAGACACTATATGCTCCACCAATTGTCCTCACCCTATTTTCCCATCCCTCTAGCTAAGCATTTCTAGCCTGACAGGTGAGGTTAAAGGTCATCCACTCAGTCTACCTCTGACACTCCTTCAAGCAATCATTGCTACAGCAATTCTGTTCCCAACTGATTACCATGAGAGTCATGACTACTGCTTCAAGTACTATAATAATTATTATATCTCTTTCACCAAACTACACACATGTGAGCAGAGGATTGCAGGTCTGTTTCTATTACTACATGCACAAGAATACAGCAAGAATTGAAGTCTAGCCTCCTTCCTCATGATCATGAGTCTTTTACATTACACTCTTTGATTGTGCGTGGGAGAAGAACATTGATTGGCCTTTGCATTTTATGATACAATTTTATGTTACCAGCTGACTATCTGCCATCATTTTGTCATGCATTTAAGAATTACTACTTGGTGAATGCAGTGTATTTTTGGCAAGCCCAACTAGTCGTTACAATGGTGAAAATGTCAGTGTGCCTAGACTAGAACACACGTTATAATACCATCTGTAACCCCATAGTAGTGAGGAGGTGTGGTTGTATATTGTAAAGAATGTGTGGTTGTATATTGTAAAGGGAGTAAAAACATACGTACATGGCCGCCAGGATCCATAATAAAAGAGATGTAGGGAGGGGTTACGCATGTTATTATTGTTGCATGCCCTCATCCCCTGTCTTGCTGCATATATATTGCCCTCATCCCCTGTCTTGCTGCATATATACTACACTTGTTTCTCTAATTTTTGGCACTGTCATCCCTACATCCTTCAACATTTTAATGGAAATGTTTTTACTCCCTTGTTTCACTGGTTTTTCGTTGCATACTCGCTTGCAAATACAATGCTCTTGGCGTTTGTTCGAGCCCCACCCCATTTTGCTTCTCGTGGTCATGTGGTATGCACGTGTGTAATAACGAGGAAATGGCATTCAACTACGCTAGTAGACGTAAGACGTAATATGACGAAAATAGGCTAGGACTAGGGCTAGCACATGATGCAGCTCGGAGCGGAGAAACGGCCTGGTATCGACTGTTCGCGCGCGCATGCGCAAGAATTCCGTTTATTTTACGGCTATTTTACAGTATACTTCACGACCAACGACGGTCAAAACCCAGTGCTTTGGACACGTCACTCAACTGCACGCTGTAATTTGAATACAAAGCAGTTTCCTAACCAGCCTGAGCCTACAAAGATGATAAATATTTCTGATTTGCCCAAGCCATACTACACAGTGATCCTGGCGGCCATGTACGTAGTTCAGACTGTGATGCGTCTTTTTCCGAGCCATAACAAAGCTTGTATAGCGCGTTTTCTCAAAGCGGCAGCTTGTCACAATGCTGACACAGCAATATTACTCGAATATACGAAAGTGCACGGTAACATCTAGCAGAAATATACTAGAAGTGCGCGTAAATACCTCGTGGGGTATTTTGCGCGTGCGCGAACAGTCGACGTTTCTCCGTGACATGGAATCGGCCTGGGAACGAGGATATACAGTATGATGATGCAAAATGCCGGCTTCCCATATGCGCAACGCTAATTTCACGGATTGCTCTACTGCTAAGGTGTCATCACCTGCCTCAGCACTACAAGGTAGTGTATTAGAAGTCTTGAAACCCCTTTCCAACACATTTAATTGAGTCATACTAGGTAACAGTTTAGCTATACTTCCCTGATTTTTTGTAGCAAATAGCTAGTATCATGCATGACAATTGTACCGATTTGTATTATAGAGCCTTTGACTTTAGAGTGATGAGTGTGAATTCTGTTATTGAGATTGAAAGTGTCTCTCCTTTGGACAGTGAGAGTGATTGGGTCAGAGATGTGTCCAAGGATGTCAGTGGCCTCTCTGTGAGTGGTGCCCACCATTAGGTGCTGGTCAATCTCTAGTAGCTCGTCATCCACTCTCAACATTCCACATCTGTCTGCCACAGAGCCACACTTGATGGCACTGATGCGAATGTAGGGACACTCTGTGTCAGAGCCTCCCTCAATACACTCCCAGTGGCTTGTCGAATGATGTGTTCAACTGAGTTAAAGAGAAAACCATTCAATAATACAGTAGAAAATATGTTGATAGTAGTATCTTTACCTTCATGGTAATCACACCGGCATTGGCAGTCTCAGAGAAGTGGAATACTACCGTTTCTTGTGGAGGCATGGCCAGAATGGTCACTTCCTCTCCCCACTTAGTCTGAGATAGTATTTTCTGTGCCTGAGAAGGAGTCTTCCCAATAACCGACTGGCCATTGATTTCCAGTATGCGGTCACCAACTCTGTAAAGATTGATACAATTGACACTATTAACTTTACAATGTGTGTATAACTGACCTGAGTTCTCTTTGCATGGCTGCCGGGCTGAACATTGTAATCTTCTTAATGATCACAAGTTCTTTGAGGTCATCACTGTCAAGAGTCAATCCCAGTCCCAGGAGACCTTGCACTAGCTTCACCTCAAACACACCCGATGGAGACCTCTTGCCCTGTACATTGCTGGATTCAGAGTCTTCACTGCATAACATATACCCAGAGGATGAGTTAGTTGAGTCAGTTGAACATTCACTGTGTGTGTTCCTTGAGTTCGGAGTACTCCCCTCATTTGAAGTGGTGCAATCACCATCTCTGAGGATAGCTGGGTAGGTCAGATTACCGTATGTCTTGGCACACTCTGTGGTTGTTTCAGTTTGATTCTCTTCAGACAATTCCGTGTTTGCTGACAAAAGAAGTTCACATTTGGTGGCGGTAGTAACATCCACATAGCTGACAGATCTGTAAAACAAGAACATGAATTTATATTAGACATGCAAAGAAAGAAGATACTTACAGGTCTGTGTCATCATTTGATGTCTCCAGTACAGTGGTGTCATGCAGAGTAGCAATCACAAATTCAAGAGCTGTACGATCATCTACTGAAATGTCATAGTGGCCATCATTGAGAATGGATTGGAGGATCTGACAATCATTTATCTCTCTTGAAACATCTTTAGTTATTTCTCGACACATCTGTACCTCTTCATCTGTCACATTCTCATCAGCCATGGCAGTACAGATCCTACATTGAAGGACATAATATTATAGAGAGTATTATATGTGATACAGAAAGCTATACTTACGCCTCAGAGTGATCATTGGGTGCTTGTAAACTTTCCTTTTCTCTTGCAGTTAGGGAATCATTGATATGGTCCTCAGTTGCAGCACCTAGTGCAGATGTGATCACATCCTCATTCTCCTCTTGAGATGTGTCTGACACGTCCCCTGCTGGTAGTAGCTGATGTTCATCCCATGTGTCGTTATCAGTGCCTTTAACATCACCAGTAACTCTGATAATATGTAGGATGGATTTTGAATTATATAAGTAAAACACATGGAGATCAGGCTTACTGGTCCATGTCCTCCTCTTTGCCTGAAGTGTCTGTGATCACAGACTCGAGTGCTGTACGTGAAATGTTATAATGTGAAATGTTATAATGTCCATCATTCAGTATTGATTGGAGGATCTTACAATCATTATCCTCATTATCATCGTCATCAGCATCAGACTTCAACGCCACCTCAGTTATCATGTCTTTGGGATCATGACACTTTGTCTCCATATCTGATACTGTGAAATCTTCTTCTTCATCAGCAGTAGCAGCTGGTACTGGTTGCTGCTCTTGCTTTCCTGATATCATCACAGCTTCAGTTGACCTGGCAATGATAGGTGGACTGAGTATATTAATGCTCTATTCTGGTATGATGTGTGGATTTATGGCTCACCACAAGTCACACATGTAGTCTTTAGCCTCCTCAGGGGTGTCATTCTCTGTATTCAGAGACATCACACTCTGGTCCTTTACTCCAAATGGTGTGGAGATCTCCGCACAAAACTCATTCCTCATCATTACAAGTGGAATATGGACTTTTTCTCCAACTTCAACATCACTATAATCAAACATACAACTAGTATTTGATACATAAAGTTTCTAGTCATAATCATTTACCTCAAACTGCATTTTCCCATTGTCTCATCACTACATATATCTGCAGTGATGCAATTAGATGTGTTGGCTTCTGCTCTAGGGCTGTTCTCAAAACTGTCAAAGTCGCTTAGAGTCAAACTTTCACATCTACTAAACATCTCTCTCGCAAACTCCATATCGTCACTGAAATTTAAAGTATAGATTTTAAGGCATTAAACATGAATATGTGTTCTTCCTTACCTCTGTAGCAGGGAAAGGTTTGAGATGCTTGAAACAGTAGTTAAACTTTCAGATTGACTCAAATGTTGTTCAGAGTCCAATCCAGGATCATACCTGCATGATTTAACAGAATACCTTAGCTATCATGTGCTGTATACAGGCATTCCTACCACTGGGGGAGTTTATTGGAGTCAAGATCCAGAGCTGAGGCAAGAGCCCTGAAATCACCAGTTGACGACTTATCTTCATCCATTTCGCGGTCCAGAGTGGGAGGCGGAAGTGAGTCAGTGACGTAATCACGGAATATTCAGTACTGAAGTTCATTGCGGAAGATTACGTAATGAATAGGGGCCTGTGGTATATATTACCGAACTTAGTATCACTTACGTAGTGCGGCACACATACGCAGTTGGAGAGTAAATATGTCAGCGGCTATCTTTCATCTCACCCGTCAGGCTGTATCCTTGCACCTGAGAGCGTTGAAGATACAGCCTATGCAGAGGGGAGCGGCTCAGTCACTCATAATGGTTGCTGCTAACACTAACAGAAGATCACTCACACTACTATCATATGGAGTAGCTGCCCAGCATAACTCTGAGGGAACACCCCCTGGTCATTCAAAAGTGAGAGAAATTGTGCAGGACTTCCAGACAGATAGAACTGTCAATGTACAAAGAAAAATTGGTGAGAAGGAGATACAAGCAGTGAAGGAAAGCACTGATATTCAAATTCAAAGCCTTATGTCAGAAATAAAGAATTTGAATGAGTGGAAGAATGAAAGTAAATGGATCTTAGCTGAGAAAGAGAAAGAAATAGAAAGACTGAAAGAAAGAGAAGAACAATGCCGAAAGGAAATAGATGAAATAAAGGAAGCGAAGCATCAACTTGAGCTGAAGATAGAGAGAACAGAATCAGATTTAAGGAGTCAGATTCAGATTTTAAAGGAGCGAATCAAACATGCAGAGCAGCAAGTAAAAGGACAAATGGGATTGAAATTCTCTAATAGTGGTCTTACAGCTTTTCTTGAAAACGTAGGACCTATAACAATAATATTCGTAACTGTATTGATATGTGGCACAGCTTTTGGTATAGTACACCTTATTACATATACAAAATAAGATATTTGTACTACTTGTATGTTTATACACAATTATATATAATTGGAAGATCATAATTTTGATGTATTATAGCTACATCAGCGGCATTGGGCAATGTAGTTGCCGAGCGCCTTAGCGCGCGAGGCATCCTAATCCTGCAGTGCGTTCTAGTTTTGTGTTGTATCTATGTCAGTCACGCTTGCCGGCTGCTGGTGTTGTGGATAGTGCACTGGTGCTAGCTAGCATGCTGTGGATAGTGCGCTGATGCTGTGAATAGTGCGCTGGTGCTAGCTAGCATGCTGTGGATAGTGCGCTGGTGCTAGCTAGCATGCTGTGGATAGTGCGCTGGTGCTAGCTAGCATGCTGTGGATAGTGCGCTAGTGCTGCAAGTGCTATGTCCCGAACTTAACTCTTTTTTCTCTTCCAAAAATATAATATCACCTCTACCTTTGAATAGAAGCTTCTTTACTTGAATTAATATACTTTGTATATTTTACTGTTCATTATTAACTCTCATGCCCTATTAGGGCTGCAGGATGGGGGACATGTGCATTTATACTGTAACATTTACATACGCGCTAATACTAAGGCCGTGGGACTCACCTGGACATTTAATACTGTGCGAGGCACTAAACTGCACTGAGTGTATACCTAGTATAAGCTGTCTTACTCTCATGGCAAGATCATCTAAGCATCTAAGCTATAACTTCTTGCACTGCTATATACTGCTGAGATGAATGTATGGTCACTATCAGAAATCTGCTTCTGTTTCTCTAAGCTATAACTTCTTGCACATTTGTTAAGTCAATTCATGCTTTATGATGCAACTGAGATGACCATGAATGGTGACCGAGATGACCATGAATGGGCACACTAAATTGTGTTATGCCCCTTGCATGGTTATATATATATTAAAGGAACGAATACATATATACAAGCATAAAAACATTTAATTAAAATGTTGAGGGATGTAGGGATGGTAGTGCCAAAAATTAAGGAAACAAGATTGTAATGACTAGAGTGGTGCACAGTGAGCAACTGGTAATGATATGACCATATATACACATGCAACTTGTGTATGAGGGAAATGATGAAAAACCACATGGAAATTATGCATGCATGACAATACAGCATAGGATATATTTCAGAGTTCAGAGTTACACGCTACTACAAAGATGATCATGAATTGCAATTCATGTATGCAGACAAGGAATAATTGCATGCAACAATAACAACATGCGTAACCCCACAGAATAAAATGTAGGGATCCAGAATAGTGGTCAGGTAGAACACAACGCTTCGGCTTCACAGCCTTCTTCAGGTGCGAAATAAGTACTGGTGATAGGTTGGCAACAAACGTCCACTGCACAGGGGGTGCTACCGAGAGCTGGAGAAAGTCCTAGTGGTGAAAGTTCAACCTTCATTAACAGGTCTTGAAGTTTCTTAAGTCGTCTCTAGGCAAGTAGAGGTGTATCTGGAATACCTCTTGTAAGCATGTGTAGCATGAAGTACTGGAAATAAAGTTGTTGCAATTACAGAGAGTTTGGGAAGGAATGTAACAACACTGGTGGAATTTCTCATTGTAGACTTGGGAATGAGGGACGTATCCCTACTGATCCTTTGATCTGTGATCTGGTTATAGCCACAGCGAATTAGATGATCACATAGTTGGCACTTTCGTTCGATAAAGTCATCATCTGATGAGCATATATGGCGCAGTCGAAGAACTTGGCTAAAAGGATTGGACACTTTACAATGTCTAGGATGGCAGCTTTTAGAGATAGAGTCAGACATAGAAAGATCTGTATGGGTTAAGAGGGCAAGAGGGAAGTATTGAGGAAGGTGCACACAAAGAGAAGTAGTGTATATACCACACGTACATGCAGACACACATAGATGCCCATAAGTCAGTCAGCACAGCTTACATTGTACATATAACTAGATGAATGCTTGCAGCATTTTGGGTGAGCTCACTTAGCCATAAGCTGAGTATTTTGTGCATGTGCATGACAACAAAATACTGACATTATTTGGTATTTGGTGGCAATGCCGTATATACATGTATATACACACATATACAGAAATGTTTCAAGTGGTACAACCAGGCATACTTGCTCTGCTCACCCGGCGACTAGTACTTTATCTCACCTGATACGTTGTCAGTTTGATAAAGTCATCATCTGATGAGCATAATCATTACAATACAGTTTTTAGACTCAGACTACTGAATGCAGGGGGGGAGGTAAAATGGATGACCATGCTCTGGGAAGGTAGATGAAGGAAGTCGGGGGGGGGGGGGGGGGGGGGGGGGGGGGATCACAATCAGAACACACATTTTTAATGGAGAGTTGTCACAGCTACAAGACTTAGTGCATAAGGTACACCACAACTATTTCATAAAGTACAGACTCTAAGGTTAATAACAACTTACTGTATTGCAGCCAGTTGTACACAGAGAGGGAGGTTAAAAGTGTGATTGTTTTTTTTGACCTGTAGCTGCATTATCCATAGTGGATGTGATAGCTACATGTATGTGACACCTGCACATTGTAGTATGAAGTGATGTGCACTCTGACAAACAAGTTATTGTTAACTGCATGATATGAGCATGCAGTTTGTCAGTGAGTAGTGACTCATCCAACCCCAAGTGTGCAAACAGTAACACATCTGCAGCTGCACTATCCAGGGGATATGCCATGGCTACTTCACATGACAAATGTCATGTAGTTGGCCTGGTAATAGAGTTACTCAGGCTATTTCATGTTCTCAATCACAAATTCCACATGTATTAGAGTTAGTGGATATTTCTTTCCTGGTCAGGGAAAATACTGGTGTTGAAATATAGTGGCACAACACACAATAAATTTGAGTTACCAGTAATTCATGCTTGCCATTAATTCATGCTTGATAATATGCCATGGATTTAAAATTCTCTACCAATGTAGCCTTAGCTCCACAGAGCTCACAAAATTTGTCTGATATTGGAACCTCTATGAGTCATCGTTTAAGAGTACAGAGTGTTTCATCTGTTGGACAACCTCGTCTCACACAGTCCAATAATAATGAAAACTCTTTATCTTTTTTCTGTCGTTCATTAATTGTTAGTTCATCATATACGATAGAGTCTTTCCAAATGTTAACAGCTGTTGCACAGCCTAGTTGGAAAAGAAGGAATTTAGTGGCAATCCTCTCAAAGACAGGACTGCCACCAACAGGCTGCAGCTGAAGAAGATCACCTACAAATAACACGTTTCGTGATCCAAACCATTCATCCCCACCAAACAATTCTTCCAGTCTCAAGTGTATGTATGCTAAATTGAGACTGGAGACCATAGATATCTCATCTATGATAAATAGCTTCACATTATGAAGTGTGGTTTTCATAACCTTTGAGATGTTTTTGGCAGGGACCAGTAGGTAGCAGCTTTACCTGAATGCTCAATAGGCAGTTGGAAAAGCCTGTGAATGGTAATGCCACCTACATTGAAAGCAGCCAAACCAGTTGGTGCTGCAATTGCACACATTAAATGATCTAATGACCAAATGCTGGCAACTAAAGCTCTGATTGTCTCAATCAGAAATGACTTACCTGTGCCCCCTACACCACTGATAAACATACAAAGTGGTTTGAGGTCACATGAGCATTCGTTAGCTTCATGACATTGCTGGTGAAGGAGGTGAGCCTTGACATTGTCAAAGATATGTCTCTGATCACCATTCAACATGGCCACCCTATCGTCTAAGCTCAGCTCACTAAATGAAGAGGCATTGATGTCTAGTACATCATTCATGGCCGTTTTGGCCTCACCAATCAACTGAGGGTCATCATCATCTTTACTTACCTTCTCTTCCTGACCCTCAGCCTGTCTGGCCTCATTAATCTGCCTAACATTAGACTGAGCTGCCAACATTGCTTCTAATTTGGCATGGTAACTAGAGCTTTGGTTGCTCATTAGCCTGTGGAATGCTGCTTCTGCAGTTTCATTCTCCAAAAACAAACTACTCTCATCTCTGAATGGAGAGAAAAGCAGAACTAGGGAGCTCCCTTTGGTTCTCATTCTCAGGATCAAAGAGTTTGTGATTAGGAAGCTTAGGTTTAGTAAGCTTCTTGTAGATCCTCCTTCCCTGTCTACCTCTTGCCAATCGTAGTTGGCCACAGAATCATAGAGACAAACATCTTCCAGTTCCTGAGGTCTCTGAGGATAGAAATTGTCAATAAGGTTATCTTCAAAGATATCCTCACTATCTGGATTGTGTTCAGCAATCTCTTTCAACAGCTTATGATCCTTCAATCTACAGCTTCTCTTATGAGGCATGGAGACATCTAGCCACTTGACAGTGTCAGACTTCTCACTGAGGTGATCTCCAAGCAACAGATCACTTGCCTCATACAGACCACATTCTCGAAACCGTAAACTTCTAATACCAAAGCTCCAGAGGCGGCTGTAAATGCTCTTATTCTCACCAACCTCTTGCCAGATCTCTTGCATGCTAGTTTTTGTGGCTTTGGTTACATACCCACTGACATAGTGGGCTAGAGCTAGTGATGACTCTGCTACAAACTGGATATCTATGTTGGCTTTCCAGAGTAGTAGCAGGAGAGGGTTGTAGTCATTGACCCTGACCTCTGAATCTGTACGTATCAATTGGTATATTTTGCTTTTTGACTTCAAGCTCTCTTGTACAGGATTCAGTTTTGCACTGTCACAAACTGAGCGAGGAAACCCAAAGCGGCACCTGGTAATGAAAGTGTTCTTCCCACACTTTCTCCTCCTTTTGCAATAGGCACTATATTTATGTAGCTGGTACCTAGTGAATAGCTGGTACAATTCAGGACTGGAATTTTTGTCAGGAATATGACAGGTTATCCTGTCCTGGATCCAAGCTATCACTTTGTCAGGGTCATCTTTAGCAATCACCGGGGCATCTCTTATCCACACTAGCACATAATGAGGTGCCCCACGAGTTTGGTACTCCTTTTTCCAGTAGAAGTGATCTACTTTCTCAAGTACCTCACCATTCAGTAAACCTTTGCGAAAGAAAGCATGAAATTTCAAGGAGAACTTTCTGGAAACTGAGATTGGGTCCTCAGTGCAAAGCTTACCAATGTTGTAAGGGGAAGAGACATTGTTTACTCTCCTGAGGTACTCAGTGATATCAGGAGAGTCATATTCAGCACAGCTGAATGTTAAAAAGAGAGTTGGTGAACCCCACTCACGTATCATGCACTTCAACTCACTATTCCGTAAGAACCAGTACTGCTTTGTACCACATACTGATTGGAGCATAGTT
The DNA here is from genome assembly GCA_963970385.1 of Theonella swinhoei. Taxonomy (NCBI): domain Eukaryota; kingdom Metazoa; phylum Porifera; class Demospongiae; order Tetractinellida; family Theonellidae; genus Theonella; species Theonella swinhoei. Next base: position 3,603,916 of record OZ019951.1, on the reverse strand, counting down.
CACAAATTTGCCTCAAGGTGTTCATCAGAACCCTCTATGCTGTCTAACAGCTTGCTAACTGCCCACGCTAATCAAAATTCCAGGGCCCGCGTTAGGCATGCGCGTAATTTTGTACGTAGGTCTGGGTACTTGCGACATTTAGCTAAATACTTAGCCAAATGCTTACGACATTTAGCTAAATTTGCTAAATACTTACTATTAGCTAAATACTTGCGACATTTAGCTAAATTGGCTAAATACTTACTCTTAGCTAAATATTTAGCTAAATGTCGCAAGTATTTAGGTATTTAGCCAATTTAGCTAAATGTCGTAAGCATTTAGCTACGTAAGTATTTAGCTAAATGTCGCAAGTAATTAGCTAAGTATTTAGCTAATTTGAAATGTCGCAAGTATTTAGCTAAATACAGTAAGTTTCTTGGGCATGACTACCATTGGGGCAGGACTGGTAGGGCAGTCGCCCCACCGCTTTTCGACATCAGTATAACTCAGCGTAGCGCAGTTATGGCGTCGCCGCGTAGGTATACAGCCTAGGTACGAGGCTAGTTTTATATAGCCTTCGCCCCTTCGCTATGATTATTGTAGTTACGCCCCTGGCGTGTAGCGTGTGTAGCAACTTAATTCAGCTTCACGAACCAGTTATTGTCCTCAGGTAGTATTGTATCCCCCGCATGTGCACGAAGTTGCTACCGCTAGGTAGAGGTAGATTATACGTGTAAGTTAGCGAAGGCAGACCTCGACGTCCAGGCCTCACAGCTCGCAGACCTTCGCTCACAAGACTCAGAACCTGTCACTATGTCTTTTCATTGTGTATGATAACCAAACATTCCCTCTCTTGTGTAGATCTATGCATATCATATATCCGTAGGTAACACTGGGGGAAACTTTTGGAACTTGCCTTTTGGAACTTGGAACTATATATGTTCAGCTAGAATGAAATTTGCACGCCTACGACGTCCAAATCGTGCGTAACGCTGGGGCGTTGACATTGTGCCATTATTTTTGCATATTCTTTAGTCTCAGAGTTGGCCATGTAGGAGGGTTTGTGCCCTTCATATTTGGCCAGCAAAATAGGATTAGTGCATGATGAAATATTAGAGATGATGTTCTTCAGGTCTCCTATCACTGACCTCTTGTCTGTGTCCTGAAAGTACTGTTAGACAAGTCGATTTTGTGAATATTTTCTACTGCAATATTTTGCAGTATAAAGTAAATGCAGATAACAATTAACATGTGAAACTGGCAAAGGCATAACTTGTACATTACTAGTGTATTATAAATCTTGAAACTAGGACTCAATGATGAGTTGCATGTATATTTGTGACTCTATATACTAGTACATGTCTGATAGTCCATTCTTTCAGGGCACATGACAGCAGCAGAAGTTGGGTCCACATCCAGATTGATGGATGCTGGGATACCTGTAGACTTTCAGTCCAATATGAGGGTCAGCGGCAGTGCCTGGGGCAGATGAGGGGCGATTGGCATATATGTGTAGTGCAGCAGAAGCAACCCATGTCCTGGACCTTGTCTGACGGTCTTGACCACGCAATTTGGGAGCGGCACATATCTGTGCACATGTTCCAGAAGCTGTGGCACATTTTCGTTGCACAGCATACACCCATCCATTATTGTTAGTTATTGCCACGCAAATGGATTGTGCCATTATCTCTGCAACATTACAAAAATCTTGAGCCTTTGCATCTTTGTTGGTCCTGTAGGACTGGTCTGCCACATACTCCTCATAATATTTGCCCTGTGAAATAGATTATTGATGCATTATTATCGATCATCTCATACCACAGACCTGAGGAGGGTTGTATACACCCTGATTGTCTGTATCCTCTGCTGGGATGTAGCTGGGGTTGGCCCATGCCAGTGTGGCCAAGACAGCAAGGAAGAGAAGGGAGACTATCTTCATGTTGTACAAAGGTCACTGTGCTGTGATGGTCAGTGGTGAGGTTGCTGACACACACCTTTGTTTTTGCAGTTGCTCTTCGATGATTTGTAGTCTGAGATGATGGCTATTTATACATAATTGTGAAAGATGTGAAGTGGGTGTTAATTTTCTTTTCATAACATGATTGTGTACAGGGGATGACAGTATACAATAACTAGAGAATTCTGAGAAATACAACATACCTGCAGTAGAAATGGTGTTAAATGCTCTTGCTCTGTGTACATGTACTGTAGGTAATGTATCAGCATTCCACATACCACTAGTCTACATACATGTACTTTGTAGGTAGAGCAAAACATTTAGACACTGCCTTGCCAGCCTAAGACACAGAACTGCCATACTAGAAGGTAAATAAATACACTTTTACTCTGCAGCTATGTATAAGCTCACAACAGGTACAAAACTATGTAAGGAGGGGCTACAATAATGTTAGGGAGGGGCTACAATAATATTACTGTAATGCTGCATGCACAATGCAAAATCAATTTTGTTATAACAAAATTTGTTTACTGACTGAGTTTCTGCATCAGTTCATCACATGATATTGCAGTACTGTACTACATACATGTACCTGAACAGTGACTATTCCTTACATGTGTGGTAGTTGAGAGAGTAGTCCATTATTCCATATGTGACTGCGTGACATGTGATAACTCAAGGCAACACGACAGCACAACAGAAAGGCAGAGCAACACAATACAACACAACTCGTTCAAAACAGTCATTTTTCAAAGAGAAATTGGCCATCTTGGATGCATGGAATTTGGATACTCAACTTTCTAGGCAACACTCTTAACCAACTGATCTACTGAGGCAGATCGGCTGGCTGGACCAATTAAATTACGTGTACAAACCAAACCAAGCAAAGCATCTCAAACCTGATAAATATGGAGGTGAACTGAAACTTAGCATGAAGGAGAGGGCCACAATAATAAAAAAAAAACAGCAAAGACACCAACTCAGTATCACACTAATGTACATGCACATCATAGGCAACATTACATGTGAGAAATAGAACAATGCAGAGCATCAAGGGTAAGTAGTTCAAGCTGACCTCAAACTGTTTTATGAAATTAACGCATGCAGAGTTGATGTGTATGACAAAGGCAGACAGACAGACGGACAGACAGACAGACAGACAGACACTACTGTCTGAACCAAAGTTTATTACAGCCACAGAACCAGTACATGTAGCTAAAATAACAGGAAGGCAAGTTGGGAGCTATGGATACTGAAGTTTCACTAACTATATTCTCACTGTTGACTTCTACACATACGACTATTGACTCTTCATGTACAGTGCATTCTGTACAGTGCTCGGGTCAACAGTCACAGGTGTATGCAATAGAAACAAAGGAGACACAGTTACAGCAGACACAACAGCAGCTCCGAGACAGTCAACAGTTACTAGCACAGTTTCAGCAAAGCTTTCCTCTTTCCTCCTTGTAGGGTAATCTCACTTGTATCTCTAATCAGTACATCCTTTCTGCTTGGAGTATTTTAACCATCATGTATATACACACACAAGGAGGAAAGCAAAGAATAAATACCCATAATCTGTACCACTAATTACTATACATTCTTTCTCGTTTGAGGAATTTGACCACCAAGTAGTATATATATGATACACACAACAAGGAAATCTCAGAGAAGACAAGACTGAGATAACTATATATCATACCAGGATTATGTAGCAGTTGTGTAAGCTATTACAATGGCATAACATTATAATCTACAAGAAATTTTAAATGTATTGCACATGTCAAAATTACAAGCAACTTCACAATTTTGTATGCATTCTTTATTAGTCACTAAACTAAAGTCAAGCCTAATTAGCTACAGCAGTCTATTTTATTTGAGAATGCTACTTTTGAGGCATTCCTAGTGCTTTTTCAAGCTCTGCCTGTAGAAGCTCTCTCTTGTAGTATATGTCATGGTTTGGAGCTACCACAGAGTGCTTTAGGGCTTTACAAAACATTGGATAGTACGGATCATCTGCAACTTTTTTCAGGGTGTAAAAATCCTTATGAGCAGGAAGAATGTAACGTGGATGTTTAACTGATGGCGGCAAATCGTGGCCAAAGGCAAAATTCGTACAAAATGGTAGGGAAGTGTAGAAGGTTATAATCTTATTAATCAAGTCGGCTCTTTCAGCAAACGCAGATTTATTTACTATCACAGCATCAGTGTAAGTGATTAGAAAGTTAGACTCTCCCAATGCAGGTGACACAATGCTAAGTGCCTCTTTAGATTTCTCTTTCTCTGCCGAGTGTTGCAGTACTTCTCCCAGATTTTCTGAGTAAGAATACATTAATATATGCTCAGAATCAGTGACCTCTTCAATCAGTTGATCAGGATGGGCATGAAATGTTCCGTCAGTGTCAGGATTTTTTCCATCAGGAAGAACTCAATACTGAGTATAATGCTTTTATCAATTTCTTGTCGTCAATTGGAGCATGGATACCTTCATATACACTGTTTAGGCTGTAATCGTCAACGGAAGCATCGAGGTAAAATATGGGAAGTCCCCAACTGCAAGGAAAATCTCCGGCCATAAAGATTTTGTGGCGGGAGTCTTCTGCTGTATCCAAAGCCATTTTTAGCTATTCAAAAGAGGTCCAGTCTTTCAGTAGCGGCTGTTTGAGACGCCCGGATGATCGGTATCGCATAACTCCATTAGAAAATTGGCACACTGCCGAGTTAGGACACCATACAACTTCTGAGAGTAATTCACTAAGTGCACGGCTGATGCTGCATATTCGTCTTTCATTACCTTGTAGTCGTCCAACGGCTGCAATTGATTCGACTTCACCAACTCCCCAAGCCAGAATGGTATCGACTTACATTACGTCGTCAGCTTGTTTGCCAGTGCCCAGGTGAGTGGAGGTCATTTGTTTTAGATTGTAGGGATCTATACTGGAGTCGACTTGGATGGTTACGCCATACTCCTTCCTGAATTCGCTGACAATGTATTGTCTCAATCCCTCTAAATTATCCCGAGCCAGGTGTGGAATGTATGGGAATATTGCTACTCGAAGAGATCTAGTGGCCATGTTACTACACCTGATTGTGCGTGGGAGGAGAACATTGATTGGCCTTTGCATTTTATGATACAATTTTTATGAGAGTGCATGTTACCAGCTGACTGTCTGCCATCATTTTTCATGCATATTTAGCATCTTTGGCAAGCCCAACTAGTCCTGACGATGTCAGTGCGCCTAAACTAGAACACACATTATAATACCATGTGTAACCCCATAGTAGTGAGGAGGTTATGTGTGGTTGTATATTGTAAAGTGTAAAAAACATTTCAAAATGTAGAGGGATGTAGGGATGGTAGTGCCAAAAATTAAAGAAACAAGATTGTAATAACCCGAGTGGTGCACAGTGAACAGCTGATTATGACGTGACCATACACAACTTACGTATGTGGGGAAATGATTAAAAACCACATAGCAATGACAGACTAACAACGTAACATATAGTTTGGGGTTCGGAGTCCATGCTACCACAAAGATAAATTACAATTCATGGATGTATGCAGACAAGGGATAATTGCATGCAACAATAACAACATGCGTAACCCCACGAAATAAAATGTAGGGAGGGGTTACGCATGTTGTTATTGTTGCATGCAATTATCATAATAATGGTGTACAATGATGGATCATTATCACAAAAATACAACATGGTCAGATTAGGTAAGGAATTAATAGGAAATGGGAATATGACTTGAAGGAATTATTGATGAGATGACAGCTGGAAATACATGATGCATGTAGTTCTTATAATAGTATGGATATTACAACAGTTAGGGAAAGTGCCAGTGGAAGGGAAAAACCCAAGATAAAATCCATAAGAGAAAAACGCAGGATCAACCCAAACAAAACATGTTCTGGAAGTGTTGTTGAGGTTTCAGTTGGTTATATACTGGAGATAGGTTCAGACAGAGGGATATCTGTATGACAGAGTGGGGAATATTAGATGAAGGTGCACACAAACAGAGGTACTGTATATACACACATACATGCCCATAAGTGACTCAGCACTGCTGACAAATAACTAGATGAATGCTTGCAGCATTGTGGGTGAACCCACTTAGCCATAAGCTGAATATTGTGTGCACGTGTATGACAACGATATTTGGTATTCGGTGATAATCCTGTACTATACAGAAATGTTTCTAGTGCATGGTACAACTAGGTGTACCTGCTTCGCTCACCCTATGACTCTATGATCTCACTTGATATGTTGTCAGATTTATGGCTCAGACTACTGAGTGCAGGTAAGAAAAAGGTAAAATGCATGGCTTTGTTTGGTAGAATGCAAGATCTGGGAAAGTAGAAGATGAAGGAAGTTTAGGGTAGAGAAGGGAAAAAGGATCAGTCAGAATACACATTTGTAATGGAGAGTTATCACAGCTACATATAGTCGTGCACAAGGTACACCACAACTATTTCATTAAGTACAACTTGTATTGCAGCCAGATGTACCACATAGAGGTGTGATTGTTTTTGACCTGCAGCTGCACCCCTTAGTGAATGTGATAGCTAAGTGGCCACCTGCACATTCAGGGCCGGCGGAGACGGTGGGGCAGGTAGGGCATTTGCCCTACCACTTTTTGGTGATCCATACAGGAAATGACGTAATATGATTATCTGAGGTAGCTACTAGGCCAGCCTGCGTTCGCATCCTAATCGGCCGATTTTCGCTTCAATGCATTTTGGGTGTGGCTAAATTGCGTTGAAGTACAAGTGTGCGCGCGTAAGCTACATATATATGCCTGCAGTGCACACGCACGCGTGTATAGTACCCTACACGATGGACATATCTATAGCCTAATCGACGACACGATCGGATGTATGTAGTACAAGTATACAAGTGTGCGCGCGTGGGCCATTAGGCTACATGCGTGCGTACATGCATGCCTAATTACACATGTAATATGGACAAGTTCAACCATACCCAGCTGCCAGATATCCCTGCTCGTCCTAATCAGCCAGTTGACTTTAAATTTCCAAAACGCGCATTTGGAAAGACCATGCGTTCCTGCCAATCTTCTTGGTTCAAGCAGTACAATTTTCTTCACTATGATGAAGCAAGAGACCTTCTATTTTGCCATATCTGTGTCTCTGGATTCCATCAAAAGAAAATCAAAGGAAGCAATGCTGATCCTGCTTTTGTAAGTATATACTGAGTATATACTTCATCAGGTGATATATTTGCATGGTACATTAAGTAGCTAGTTTAGCTACCCATTGTCCAATGCTCAATAAACAAAAGGGAACTACACAAATCATTGCTTGTTATTTGACTGTAGGTTTCTAAAGGTTTTTCCAACTGGAAGAATGCAACATCTCTCTTCCAGAAGCACCAAGACAGCAAATGCCACCATGAAGCTGTTAAAACAATGGTGATTCTCCCTGCTACTACTCAAGATATTGGTGAGCAGCTTTCAAGCCAACATGCACGAGACAAAGAGCAAAATCGGCGAATGCTGCTGAAGATTACTTCATGTGTGCGTTTTTTAGCTCGACAAGGCCTGTCTCTGCGTGGAGATGGAGATGAAACGAATAGTAACTTCTTAGCTTTGCTGTCACTGCGTGAGGAGGATGACCTGAGTGGGTCAGAGCTAAGCGGGGTGGTTGCAATTACACTTCACACCAAATTCAAAATGAAATTCTTAAGATCATGGCCACTGAGGTCTTGCGTAATATCTCCACCAGCTTGCAAGCCTCGCAATTTATCTGCTTGATGATGGATGAGACAACAGATGTCTCTAACCATGAGCAAGCAACTATTGTATTGCGCCATGTTACCAATAACATGGAAGTGTTGGAGGAGTTGATTGGTATGTATCAAGTTCCGAACATTAATTCTGAAACACTTGCAAAAGTAGCAATGGATGCCCTTTGTAGATGCAACCTTCCTCTTAGTAAGCTAAGAGGACAGTGTTATGATGGTGCCAGTGCCATGCGTGGGGCAAAATCTGGTGTTGCCACAAGAATTCTTGCTGAAGAGCCCCGTGCACTATACACACACTGTTACGGTCATTCCATCAATCTAGCTGCCTGTGATGCCATTAGGAGAACAAAGGTGATGAAAGATGCCATGGAGACTGCTTATGAAATAACAAAGCTTATAAAATATTCACCTCGTCGTGAGGAGATTTTCCGAACACAAAGAGGCTCAGCTGATCACCTTTATGGTGCTGGTTTGCGTGTCTTATGTCCAACACGTTGGACAGTGCGAGCTGATTCTCTGGCATCAATTATATCCAATTATGTGGTTCTTCAGGATACATGGGCAGAATCTATAACAATCACACGTGACACAGAGACCAAAGCCAGAATAAATGGTGTTCAGGCACAGATGAGGGACTTTAACTTCTATTTTGGCATAGTTCTTGGTGAGCTGATTTTGCGGCATACAGACATGCTCAATCAAACACTTCAGAAAAAGACTATGTCTGCTGCAGAAGGCCAAGAGGTGGCTCGAATGACCATATCTACCTTGGAGAGCCTTCGTGATGATGCATCATTTGCAGCCTTTTGGCAGAAGGTGAATGCTCCTCTTGACAGGTTTGATATTCAAGAACCAACTCTACCCAGGAAACGTAGAGCCCCTTCTAGGATTGAAGATGGCTTAGCACCTCCAGAGTTTTCAAGCTCCGTAGAGGACCACTTCCGTCGGATATACTTTGAGGCTATTGATAATGTAATTGGAGGGCTGAAGGATCGGTTTGAGCAGCCGGGTTATGCCACCTATAGTAAACTTGAGCAGCTTTTGATCAAAGCTTGTAGAGGAGATGATTTCAGTCACGAACTTGACTTCTGTTGCAACTTCTACAATGATATTAATAAAGCTTGTCTTGAACCCCAACTTCACACTTTCCAGCTTGACTTTGTTAGACACTGCAAGCAAAAGTTTGGCCATCTAGTCAAAGTAACAATTTTGGATATCCACGAGTACTTTTGTTGTCTTTCTGATGGACAACGAAGTCTACTTGGTGAAGTTACCCGAATTGTTCAACTTGTTCTTGTAATGCCTGCAACGAACGCTACATCTGAACGCTCATTCAGCGCTCTTCGTAGGGTTAAAACCTACCTTAGAAGCACAATGATGCAAGAGCGGCTGAATCACTTGTTAGTGTTGCATGTGCACAAGGAAAGAACTGATGCACTAGACCTAAAGGATATAGGGGAGAAATTTGTTGCTGGGAGTGAACAACGCCTAAGAACTTTTGGAAAGTTCAAGTAACTGCATCATACATTTACGTCTCTATCTATTATCTCTTACGTACGTAAATAATTACCAGTGCTGCATTTTATACCTCTAATTCTAGACTCGTCCCTGGCCTCTCTCTGTAGAGGAGCCTGGGGACAAGGCTAGTAAATACGCTTGAATATCTAAATACAAATATCCGACTGACACGCGCGGCCATAGAGGCGCGCGCGCTACCCCCTGCACACGGTGTTGCGCTTTGCCCTACCACCCTTTGTGGAGCTGCTCCGGGCCTGACATTGTAGTACAAAGTGATGGGCACTCTTGTTAACTGCATGATATGTGTATGCAGTCTGTCAGTGAGTGACTCATCCAACCCCAAGTGTGCAACAGTGACACATCTCTAGCTGCACTATCCAGGGGGACATGCTATGGTTACTTCACATCTGCACATTCTGTATCTGTGATTTGCTCATAGCTTGAGTTCACATCATTGCTCAGCAAGGCATCCAACTTGTCAACATAGTGATTTTCTGGTAGTTGCCAGAACACACTGTGTACATCACGCAGGGACTACAGATCAGTTGACTTTGGCAACCACCACTAATTGGAACAAGCCACCTTAAGACCCTCAGAGGAAAATTCGATTACTTTTACAATAGTGGGACACTATCACATTGTCTAAGGCATGCCTGTCTTCTTGTATTGGCTTATCAAAGGCTGCCTTCAAGGTCAGAATGGCATCAACCACTGTGTCAGTAACGGGTTCGCACTGACTAGAGCACTCCCATTTCTTTCTCTGTACATGTGCACATGCAACATTTGTCATCAGTGTGGGAGTTCTTCAGCCACAACGCACTGGTCATCCTCATTAATAGGTATGAAAACATCTCTCTTTACATGCTGGTAAGCTGAGTCATAGAAAAATGGCTTTGAGGCCATAGTGTGACACCCTTTACCAAAGTCGTACCTTTGAGTTCTGTGGATCTAATGCTCTTGAGCAAAAATCCAGCAGGCTCTTATGGACTTGCACAGCTTTATTTAGCAGTCTCCTACCTGTTATCTATACATGGTCCTCCCCAAAACCCCGGGCATTTGTTTGGCTTGTCAGTATCACGAATATCTACGGACTCTGTTGTTGGTAATTTTTTCTGATAAGCCTTCTTTTTTGTTGTGACGGCATTATGTGTACTCACAAAAGCAAACACAAACAATGAACTTAGCTACGCTATACAGGATTCGATCAAGCAGCAGCAGAGCGTCTTCAGACCACACAAACTGTTATAAGTTGCAGTGAATGTCCAGGTAACATATACGTAAATGTGAATACAGTACGCCCCACACTATATATATGAAAATGATTATGAGCAGTGTCATGAACTGGGATGAGACCACCTTGGTAAAAAGGACATTAGTACATGGCCGATGTATATTACCTGAAAGTTATTGCAATTGTGAATCGGCGCAGTAGCGAAGGGCTTCAAGACACACAAACTGGCGGGACTCTGTATTTATGAGAAAAGATAAAAGTGGATACCAAACTACAGTATAACTGATTACCTGAGAGTGATTGTACCGCCGGGGTGAAATAGTCGGATAAATGAAAAAGTGCGGCAAACTTGAGCGCAGAGAAGTGTCCAAATGACGATGAACGACAAGTAGATGACCAAGCAGCACGTATACACTAGCCGCCCGCTTTATTGTATGTAACCAATGCACGTGATTACATTCGTCAGGGCTGCGCATATTATGTTGACGCAGGCGCGATCGTCTAATAGCTCATGAGTGATCACATCAATCTGTTGGCCTAGGATCATGCAACGGAGAGAATGGAAGCTTTTTATAAAGGTGAACGCGTTTGTCAATTGTGAGGTAGACCATGATGAAAAAATATTCAAAACAGAGGTGTGGCAGTATCCGTATGACATTGTATCCGTGTATTTTACATACTTTGAGGGTCTTATATGATAGAGAAACACTCGTAGAGCCTTGTTATATGTCTGAAAAGGCTTATAACTGTAGCGTTCGGGAGTTACGAGTCGTTTCATCGTGTCGGCGCCATCCCTACATAGAATTTACCGACTCTGATACTTGCTATAATATGAGCCCCACCCTCTTCTACTCCTGCGCGCGCGCGAGCTTGAGCAATGCATGCACACGCGCGCACGATTAGAAAATGGCTTCCATCAACAATGAACAAATAAGGAAGTTCTCGATTATACACTTGCGAGTGAAGTTACGAAGATTCTCTTGGTCAAGGATCACACACGAAAGTGAAAGCAGTCGTTTTATGCAAAAACCAAGGAGATCACTTGTGCCAATTTTGCGGTAGGCCAGTTCAACTGAATTAAGAAGAAGATGAACAAAAAATCCAAAAAGGGGTGTGTGGCAAATTCCATAACTCATTGTAGCTGTGTAGTTTATGCACGTTGAGGGGCTTAGCGGGTACAGAATCACTCGTAGAGTACGTATGTGTGTCTAAAAGTGTTTGTAACTGCCGCGTTTGGGAGTTCTGAGCCATTCTATTTTGGAAAATGGGCGTGTCCTGTCGGCGCCATCCCTACATAGAGAGTCTACCGACTCTCTGATATGTCATAGCCTCCTGTCTTGTTGCATACGTACTGAATTTTCTAAAAGTGAAAAAACATACTGCAGCTACAGAGAATGGCTGAAGCAGTGAAACAAGATCGCAAGCACACACTGTTATGTAATACTGACATAATAGCTAATTAGGCTTGTATTATTCTAAATTGACCACCATTATTGTTGTCAATGCCTATACCCACCCCCTGAATTAAACTTAGATATACAGACTATTAGCTACATACATGTTGAATGCATTGGTTTGGATCAAACAACAGGATATCTGTGCTATTGGAGCTCAAAGAGCTAAACTTTAGCTGGAACTTCAACCAGAGCAACCATCACTAAGTGCAGGCCTTTTCTTCAGTGGTTCATGCAGTTCCAAGTCTAAGAAGTCTGAGCTTGGTTTTAATTGAATAATAATTCATTGTGAAAATCAACATTCACTCTTTTGGTTGGAATTTTAGTGACGAATCTGTCCATCTAGCTATAGCTGTAGCTAAACCTGGCTTGAAACTCTGGGGGGGGGGGGGGTGGGGAGCTGAAGTGTTTTGGGGGGACTGGAGCTTCCACCCTTTCACCCCAGTAGATAGAACCTTGATCATAGCTAGCATCTCTGGGTCCCAATCTCCTCTTTGTTCTGTTGTGCAATTGATATATCATTTTCCTGGTAGCTATGGTTATCTCAATTGCACCTTCTTGGAGGAGTACTGTGATTCCTTCCTGGTCTATATATCAAGTTTTACAGCAAACCTGGAAAGAGAGTATATGTAGTAATTCGTACTTTAGTACATGAATACTCTGCTTCCAGGACTCTTAGCTTGAGCAGCAATTATTGGAAAGAATGTAGTAGTAAGTATACTTACTACTACATTCTTTCCATAATTTCTGCTCAGTCCTGGAAGCAGAGTATTCATGTATCACTGCAAAAACATGATGGTCATTTTAACATGAAATTGTTGTTACCTCAGTTGCATGTGTACTCATTCATGTAAATGACAATTTAATGGCTGTTGAACAAATATTGAGAGGAGAGCCAACAAGGGGCATACCATAGACCCACAGAGTGTGACTCAAGGATATCATGTAGGAAATGTGAGGTCTGATTATATAATCACTCAGACAGCAAATTATGGTGATGGTTTTACAGGTTGAATGATTACATGTGCTCTTGCAACTGAGATAACAATACATCTTTGTCCAACAGCCAGTAAATTGTCATTTAGATGAATGAGTGACTACACATGCAACTGAGTTAATAACAAAAGCACATGTAATCATTCAACCTGTAAAACCATCACCATAATTTGCTGTCTGAGTGATTATATAATCGGACCTCACATTTCCTACATGATATCCTTGAGTCATATTTAAAATCATAAGATATAATCTCTGTGGGTCTATGGTATGCCCCTTGTTGGCTCTCCTCTCAAATTTGTCCAACAGCCATTGAATTGTCATTTACATGAATGAGTGCAACTGAGGTAACAACATTTCATGTTAAAATGACCATCATGTTTTTGCAGTATATACTTACTACTACATTCTTTCCAATAATTTCTGCTCAAGCTAAGAGTCCTGGAAGCAGAGTATTCATGTACATGATACACAGTAAACTGTGGGAATCCCATGCCCAGAGAAGATGTAACTGAGACATATAGCGTTGAATCACAGTGTATTGACCTGCTGGAATTACTGGAAAGTTGTAGTATTAGTGATACACACCTTGAGGGAGGAATCACAGTAAACCCAAAGATCATGCTACTGATATACTAGTGTTAAAATTAATTAGTATGACAGTATTGACTATCAGTTTCTGGAAAGTTGTTGTAGTATAGTGATACATTCCATAACGAGTGGTCATGTCACTGAGATATATAAGGATATCAGTCATTGAAGTGCAAAACCCTCGACGGGTACAAAAGTATAATGACTTAGTATAATTTTATATTGGAACCCCGCCTCCGTCTATAATGAAGAATATACTGGCCCAGCCACCGAGAAGTCTTGAATTATATTAGCTCAATTGATTTATCTTTAGTTCCAAAACTGGGTTGTGCTGTATATAGTCTGAATTGTATATCACTGACATCTTTAACTACCGTAGTGCTTGTCTCACTTGGTTTAGATCTATAGTTATTATAGCTACCATACCACTACAGACAATTGTTTGTTATAGACTATATATTTTATATATGTATCCCATACCCCTTGCGGTCTGTTGCTTATATGAACCTTTGCCCACTACGGTGAGTATATATAGTAAGTGACTACCCGGCCGGCATCACTCCATGATATTTCCAGGAAACTACGTATGTAAGGAAATATGTCCGCAACTCTCTGTTGTCTAGACTTCATTTTCCCACTAGATAGATGACACGTTTTCTGCAAATGCTAGCTCCATTTCAAGAATCAGAATGCGGATGGTTGTTGTTTGCAGGTGCTAGATCTATAAAAGTAGCATGCCCTGAGTCCTCATCCTGACTAGACTATACTGCGAAAAGAGATTCGGCAAAAGGAGATCCGGCAGAACTCTTTGGAAATAGATCTATCATGGCTCATCCTCTCTACTACAAGTGCATGACTCCTGAGTTCTTGAGGAAAGAGGTAGAAGGAGTTGGAACGGCTGGCTCCGATGAAACTGAGTTACATATTGGGCAAGATGGACAGGACAACGAGTTCATCCTCGACGTAGAGCTCATTGCCAGAAGAAAGCTCAGGTCCAGCGACGATATTACAGTTGTCATCAATGTGGCTGCGGAAGATCCTCCATCGAAAGTGTACGACCCATTGGCAATAATGATCGGCGCTGGAGATAAGGCAATGGGCGTGCAGCTCCGGGATCCCAAGGAGTACAACACCATTGGACCGTACCAGGGTATTGCTGGGGAGGTCGGTAAGCTGCTCACAGATATCACATACCTTCCATCAGACGAAAAAAACTACACCTATGGTCAAGGCCAACGCTGGCCTCAGCTGTTCGAGATAAAATTGAAACCTCAGTCCTACTGGGGCGTGTGCTCATCAGCAGCAAATGGAGGAATCTCACTTTCATTCACCTACCCAAAACGACTTCCTCTTGATGAGGGGCTTAAGCTGTACCTTTTTCGCAACAAAAGGACTGCAACGTACACCATCAATATGATTGAAGTGATAATCTACAAGGATAATTAGGAGAGACAGTTGATAAATGGACTTATACCTCTACAAAGAGGAGTAATTAGTATTACAAGCTGTATAGCTGTATGTAATTTTTTGCATGGTAGTAATTTTAACAAGTAAATCAGTAACATGAATGGACTAAAGTGAAGATGGCGTGCGCCATGGCGTGTGCGAATCCTTGAAGTACACGCGCTATTGAAATAATGCGCATCAGCGGTTTCCAAAATGGCAGACTATACACTGATAGCCATACAATACAGGCAACGGAGCAGTTTCGGAGAAATCCACACATAGTTTTTCACCTTCGTTGCCCGTTGAATACGTGATATTGTTACCTTTTCAACAGGACGAAAAGACGCTCTAGAGGAGAGATGTTGATTAATTAATTAAACGGAAACACGCAGACGCACTCACACAGTACAGTAACTCTTGCTGCGCATGCGCGCTGAGATTTAATTAGAAAAGATAGGGACACCCCCACTTAGCAAACACAGAGACAAGATGCATTCTTCGGCGCGTGCATGCGCAGCAAGTACGTGGTCTGTGTTACCCAACATCTCACTAATCTTGCGTCTTCCCAGCGCGGAAAAAGGTCACGAAAATAATTCGTTGAAGAGTACCAAGTGAACAAGCCAATATGCTGATTAGCGCCGGCTTACTTGAACCAGATTTCTTATAGTTTCTGCACATTCGCTGGATCTCATGAAATATTACGTAAATGCGCGAATGCGTTTATACTCCTAACGGGCGCGTGCGTGTGCACTAGATTTCTAGCACACCCGAATGAAAGTCTTGGTGAAATGGCGACCCCTACATATAGACGCCTGTATAACCGTCGAAGTCTCACTCTCTCTACCCGCGCTAACTTACACGTAACTCTACCTCGCCGTCCCACCTCATCATCTCTCAATCTGTAAGTCTTGCGGAGACTGTCGCCGTCCAGGCCTCACGGCTCGCTGACCTCTGCTCACAAGACTCAGAACCTGTCACCATGTCTTTTCATTGTGTATGATAACCAAACTATATTGTTATTAATTCTCGTTCGTCTCGTTCGTCTCGTTCGTTCGTTCGTCTCGTTCGTTCGTTCGTCTCGTTTCGTTTCGTTCGTTTCGTTCGTTCGTCTCGTCTCGTTTCGTTCGTTCGTCTCGTTCGTTTCGTTCGTTCGTCTCGTTCGTTCGTTCGTCTCGTCCGTCCGTCCCGTCCGTTCGTCTTGTACGTTTCAGCCCGTTCAAGACATATCAAGACAAGTGAGTAATATAAACTGACAAGGGATAACGTCAAAAATCGTCATCGTCATCGTCTCCTTTGCTGCATCTCCCACTCAGTAATAGAGTTGTGGTGAGTGTGTGAAACTGTCTATGTATTTATACATATTACGACCGGGCTTGAGTTTAGAGAAGGTGTATTGCATGTAAATCTTATGTGGCAATGGATAAAACAGTAGGCCTTGGCCCTTGCCTGCAAGTCAAATGTGGAAGTAAATCTGCTGAATTTTTTCCATTGAAATGTAAGAAGTTAGGAAATTGTATTGGTAAATGTGTCAAGCATAATGGTCGTTGGATGAGTCCCTCTGAATTTGAATGTTTAGCAGGAATGAAAGGGAAAAAATGGAGGGTGAATATTAAGTTTGAAGGTAAACCACTAGGGCAGTGGCTTGAAGAACATGACTCTGACCCTAGTTCACAAAAACCTCAAGATAATGTACCCACACAAGAGTTACAAGTTGCCAATGAAGCACATTGTATTTCAGACAATAGTACATGTTCAGAAGGCAGTGTTGACACAACAATGTCCTTGTCAGCGGAGCCAGAGCATGTGTCTGGAAATGCTCAGGAGGAAGATCCCTCCACCCAGATATTACCATTGAAAATTAGTAGGTTGTTCTCTACCTTAGAGGAACAGCTATCACACTCATTGAAGGTGCTAGTTAAGGAAACTATTGAATCACTCAAGAAACAATTTGAGTGTGAATTTGAAGCATTAAACAAAAAACTTGAAAGGCTCAATGAACGGATGTCAAAGTTAGAATCCGTATGCTATCCTTCTACAACAGCACACAATACATCAGCGAGCAACATGAGCTCACATACAGAAATGGTATCTGATTCAAATAGACTCGAGAACCAGGTAGCGGAACTAACAGCTGCGGTTTCGCACCAGCAAAAGCAACTTGACATGAATGAAAGGCAAAAGAGAGAGAAGAATATGATTGTTATGGGAGTGAGTGAAAACGAAAATGGTGAAAATCTGGAGGGTCAAATTAGGACCATTTTTGAAAACCAACTTGAAATGGAAGATGTGGGTGTACTAAAGTGTAGAAGACTGGGAAAGAAGTTTAATGGGAGAACTAATCCAAGACCAATACTAGTTTCATTTGAAACAGTAGAGAAGAAGATGTCAGTGATGAAAAGACGTACAAAACTAGCTGGTACAAAAATTTATTTGAATCATGATTTACCTAGAGAGCAAATGGTTAAAGAAAAAGAATTGAGGAAAAAGAAACGATACCTACTAAATCACCAACAATTTAAAGAAAAGCGAGTGACCATATACAAGGGGCATATTTGCATTGATGGTCAGCCTATCACTGATTCTGACATGGAGAGAGCTGGCCTGTCACAATAGGACAGGTGCCGGGATGATTTATCACTGAAATTCAGTTATGATATCATTAAATATGATCAGCTAAAATTCTATGTACAAAATATTCAAGGGTTGACAATGGACAAATTTTATGATATACATAATGATGTGTTTTCGAATCCAGTGGAGTATCATTTTGTTTGTTTGAGTGAAACATGGATGAGACCATACAGCACTGAAAATTATGAAGTAAAAAACTACACATGCTTCATTAGGCCCCGAACACAAATGAATAGACGAGCAAAGAGAGGTTCAGGTGGTTTGATACTGTATATACATGAAAAAATCAAAAATCATGTGGAAATTTTGAAAGACTTCGAAAGTATGGACAGAATATGGATAAAGTTACACGATGCTGTATATCATAAAAGTAAAACGCCAGTCTTTTGTTGCTTTTGCTATATACCACCAATAGATTCAACAGCTACATTCCAAGAGGGATCACAATGGATTGACTTTGAGTCAGAAGTTTTGAAGTATTCGCTTCAAGGAAATGTTCTTATATGTGGGGACATGAATGCACGTACTGGAAATTGTTCTGACTTTATTCCCGATGACTCAATACTTCCGTTGGATATACCATTAACATACACCATTGATAAAGAGAGCACACGGATATCTAGTGATGATTTTTGTTAATACTCAAGGTAGACATCTTCTTGACCTCTGTATTGGTTCAAGGATGCGCATAGTTAATGGACGACATGGAGGAGATTCAAAAGGGAAATTTACATGCTATACACCTAGAGGGTGTAGCGTAGTTGATTACTTGATTGTATCAGCTGAGCTCCAACAACGTATAATGAGTTTTCAGATTGCAGAACTAAAATCATATTCTGACCACTGCCCTATCCAGTTCAAAATTGAACACCCCTTTGTAGTTCAGTTGGAGAAGAAATTATCAAGTGTACCGAAATATAGATTACCAGGTAGCCTGCTTTGGAATGATCAAATTTCTACTAATTTCAGAAGGAAATTCAAGAATAGAACCTGTTTAGAAAATATAACAGAGCTGGAATGCAAATTTGAGACAGAGAGAAATAGTGTTGCCAGTTGTGTGAATCAATTTTCTGATTTTCTGATTACTCTAGTAAAAGAGTGTGGAGGTGTAAGAAAAATGAATAAAGAGTGTGTAACAAATACTTGCGTAGAGAAAACCAGAGCATTCCCTAGGAACAAGTGGTTTGATGGAGAATGTAAGAGTCAGAAACGTATCGTAAATGATGCTAAAAAACTTTTTAATGCATTACCAACAGATTGCCACCTAAGAGAAGAGTATTTTTTCCAAAAGCGAGTGTTTAAAAAACTACTAAAAAGAAAGAAACAGTCAGCACAATTTCAACTTCAGATGGAACTAATTCGCACTAGGAATAAAAAGCCGAGTGATTTCTGGAAGTTGGTCAATAAAACAAAACAATGCAAGGACAATACCATCCCTATTGACCCTAATGTTCTATTTGAGCATTTCAAATTACTAAACAAAGCTGAGTGCACACATTTGTTAGAATATGTTCCTGTGAATGGACCTGTGTCTGAGTTAGATGATGAAATAACCAGGGAGGAAGTTGCAGTTGCCATCGGCAGTGTGAAATCTAATAAATCACCCGGTGAAGATGGAATTCCTATTGAAGTTTATAGGGCTTTTAACGACAAATTGATTACTCTACTCACAAAACTCTTTAATCGAGTGCTGAGGAATGGGGAATATCCCACACCATGGTCAAATGGATTAATCTGTCCAATTCATAAAACAGGTGAAAAAACAAATCCTAACAATTATCGAGGTATAACACTCCTGAATGGAATGGGAAAGATATTTGCGATGGTATTGCACAAGAGAATCAGTGAATGGGCCGAAAAGAGAAATTTGTTGCCTGAGGAACAATTTGGATTCCGCAAAAATAGGAGAGCGCTTGATTGTGTTTTTATTTTAAATTCAATTATTGAGGATTCTAAGAGGAGGAAATGCCCACTCTTTGTCTGCTATGTGGATTTTAAGAAAGCATTTGACCGTGTCCAACATGAATTACTATGGCTAAGACTTTCACAGTTAGGTATTAGTAGTCAGATGCTCCATATACTGCAAGCAATGTATAACAAGGCCTCAGCACGAGTGAAAGTGTCTAGATGGGAGGCCACAGAATCATTCCCTTGCAAAATAGGGGTAAGACAGGGTTGTGTACTGAGTCCACTTCTCTTCAGTCTCTTCATAGGTGGGCTTATACCAGAACTTGCAGAGAATCATGCAGGTATTATGTTGAACGACGAACCTCTGGATGTTTTAATGTATGCTGATGATATAGTACTTTTCTCATCTTGTGCTGAGGGTATGAGAAAACAATTAAATTCTCTACAAAACTTTTGCAAAAAGTGGCAGCTGGAAGTGAATACAGACAAGACAAAAGTTAGTGTGTTTGGCAAATGCTTCAACAGATGTTCTTTCAAATTGGCAGATGTATATCTAGAGAGAGTGAATTCGTACAAATATCTTGGAGTTTGGTTATCTACTAATGGCTCATATAATAAGGCCAAGAAGTACCTATCCAGTCAATCAAAGAAAGCAATATTTTCCTTGAAAACAACATTATCCAAGCTCCAAACTCCATCACCTCTGGTTGCATTGAAACTATATGATGTTATGGTAAAACCTATACTTTGTTATGGATGTGAAATGTGGGGTTTTAAAGAAAGTCAGGAACTAGAATCTACTGAACAATCTTTTTTGAAGTTTATTCTCGGTTTGCCCCCAAATGCTACCAATGCAGCAGTTCGTGGAGAACTGGGTCAGTTGCCACTTCATTTATATTGGAAGGAAAAGATTCTAAAATATTGGAAGAGAATCTGTGAAGGGAATATACCAACAATACTTTTACATGCAGTCTCAGTGTCTGAAGTAATGAGCCAAAGTGGCTATCAAGCATGTTGGATGTCTAAGCTACGAGAAATATACAACAGGGCAGGTTTCCCATCTGCTTTTAATGAGAATGGTTTTGAGCATATTGAAATAAATATTGTAATGTCAAGGTACAGGGACCAGTTTGTACAACAATGGATGGAACAGCTCAATTGTACATCTAGCAAGCGTGGGACAGCCGGGAATAAGTTAAGAACCTACCGTTTGTTCAAATATGTCTTTGGCCTTGAACCATATCTAACTACCATTAAAAAAGTAAATCACCGTATTGCTCTTACAAGATTGAGGACGAGCTGCCAGTGCTTGCAGATAGAAGTGGGAAGATATCACAAACCTGCACCAATTCCTCCCGACCATCGGTTATGCATTATTTGTCAGAAGGTTGATGATGAGATACACTTTGTATTGGAATGCAAGAGATATAACCATTTAAGAACAGAGCTTCTCCAGTCTATCCATGTTTTTGTCCCCTCTCTCTTTGCTCTTTCTCCTCCTGAGATGTTTAAATGTATCATGCAGTCAACTCACCCAGTTATCATTAGAGCTTTAGCGTGTTATACTCATAAAGCATTTAAATACATACTGACTAATGACTGATAAGCCATCCCGGCTTTTATTTTTCTGTCTATAAAATATATTATTATTATTATTATTATTATTGTTATTCCCTCGTAAGTCTTGCGGAGACAGTGACGGATCCAGGAATTACGAAAGGGAGGGGCAACGCGCGCGCGCGGGCGCCGAAAAATTCCGTCTGGTCACGCCCTCATTTTGTGAGGCCTCGCCTATTTGACCACCCACTGTCGACAAGTCCAGGAAAGCCTGCGCACAGGTACATTCGCGAGGGGAGAATCCCTCCCCTCGCGGCTGGGCGGCTGCATGCAGTGTACGAGGCTAGTGCACGGGCGAGCAGTCCTGATCGCTCTCCGGCAGCGTAGACTCTGCGCGGCCTCCAATCGCGAGTTTCTGAATTCTGCGTAGCTACCAGTGGCTACGTACATGTGTACTGTAGCTGCTGTACTGTGGTGCTGTAGCGAATGACACTGTACAGCCTCTGCTATTTAGCTACTGGACGGCACATCTAGAGCTAGAGGCGGGTTCGTTAAAACCCAACGAACCCCTGGATCCGCCACTGCAACGTTTCAAAGGTTTCAAAGGTTTCAAAGGTTTCTTTGTAATTGACCCACAAAGGGGTATAGCAATGCATATAGAGTGAAATAAATATACTACAGAGAAAAAATATATATATAGTGACGTCATTTAATAGAAGTAGACGCGCGCACGTTAACCCCCCGTGAATCTACGGAGGCGTAGACGCGAGATGGAAAGTGCGTGCGTACGTGTATTATACGAGACTAGCTACAGCGCTTCCTATTTTGTAAGACCAAGAAAAGGGGGGAGGGAAATTGACCCCCATGCCCCCTATATCCGCCACTAGGAGACTGTCGACGTCCAGGCCTCACGGCTCGCTGACCTCTGCTCAAAAGACTCAGAACCTGTCACCATGTCTTTTCATTGTGTATGATAACCAAACTATATTGTCATTCCCTCTCTTGTGTATGCATATGTATCCCTAACACTGGAGGCAAGATACATGAACTTTTGGAACTTTCGTTGCAAGCCTATGCGTGTTCATGTAATTAGCACGCCTACGACGTTTCATGAAATCGTGCGTATAATAAACGCTGGGGTGGATATTTCGGTGAATGTTATGATTTTTTTTGCATATGAGTAGCTATTGCTTTAATCTAATAGTTGGCCATGTTGGTGCTGTAGCAACCCATGTCCTGGATTGTGGGAGGGTTGCCTAGTGCCACCAACTGATCGTAGGAGGTCAGACAACTTGATAACATGACTGTGGGAGGGTTGCCTAGTGCCACCAACTGATCGCAGGAGGTCAGACAACTCGATAACATGACTGTGGGAGGGTTGCTACTACTCAATTGTAGGAGGATTGTCTAGGACTGCCTACAGTAATTGTGTCAGTGGTTGTTGTTTACCTGATTAACTTACACACCCATTTGATCGATTTAGTTGACACTGCATTGCTGACGATTCATTAGTAAAGATTGTTGCAATGGTATATATAGTCCGAGATATCCACGAGAAATGTATAGCATAACTGTTATATCAGTCATTTTCTTCTGTGTGCTACTGTATATTTTGAAGGGCCAGAAAGGGAGTTTCTCACCTTAAACCAATACACATAACCCTCCCTCTGCAGCTTCTCTTATTGTGTGGTACAATTTAGGAAACCTTTTCCTCCTCAGAATCATTATTCTTATCAATGGATGGCTACCAAGATCAAATTGCCAAGATGATATCAAAACCATCTGACATACCAATGATTATGTGTAATACAGAGAATATCTGGCCCAGGAACCATGCAGGGTCAGAAAAATTCCAAGACACCGACATAATGTTGTCTGACCTAGAAATGATGATAATTGAATATTTGAATGCCTGATCTGAGACATGAAGTGGGATTGTGAGGGGATCATTGAACCTACGTACATGTAAATCAGGCACTGGTTCAGAGCCTACAGGGACACTGTTGACGCTCCACCAATTGTCACCCTACCTCTCCATCTCTCCACAGGTGATGTTACTGGTCATACACTCAATTCTGAGTGTCTATCAATGACTCACCTTTATGCAATCTACTGCAGTGAGTTGGGAACAGATTACCACGAAGAGCATGACGGCTAGCTCTCTGTCACAGAATATAGACCAATTTGATTGTTACCTATTACCAGTAAAGTCCTGGAAAACCATATATATATGCTAATATTGGAACTTATTATATCATGTCCTACTGATTATTATCATTATCATCTACGCAATGGGGCTTTCAACATCTGAGTTGGCACTTTTGAGTACAATTAATTATAATGACTGGCTGTCTATCTTGGAAAAAGGGCAAGATTGCTGCAGTTTCTTTGATTTAGCCCCTGATAGTGCTCCACATTCTGCATTAATTAAATAGAGTCAGGACCTTGTTGCATGGACTACAATTATCTGGCTGACTGAACACAGTGCATTGTGGTGAATGGAGTGTCTTCGGATATAGGGTATCTGTCTTCTCTGGGGTTTCCCAGGGCTTCATTTTGCCCACTCCTGTTTGTTATTGATGTAACTGACATAATATTCTCAGAAGGAAGTAAGTTCATCCTATATATATGCTGATGATATCTTATGCTATAAGTCAATTCTATCTCAAGATGATTTAAGACAATGCACTCCAAACACTTATCCAGACATGGGCTCAGTCAAACCACAAGTGTAAAGTTATGAATATCTTTAGAAAACAAACACCAGTTTTTCCTATATGGCTGGGAGAAGTTAATACACTCTTAAGGCTTTAGTGAGACCTCATCTAGAGTGTGCATGCTGCTGTAGTTTGGGACCCTCATTTGCAGCATGATATAGACAGTGTCTGAAGGACGTTATATGTTTGCTTGAAGAGTCTGCACTAAACACTGGTACCACGCATGATTATCTTGAATTAAAGGAACAAACCCAGCTGCCAACCCTTGCAAAACGTGTATATATCTTTTTACAAATTTTAAGATTTATAACAATCAGCATCATGCCATATGTAGGAGAACACCAATTCCCAGAGTGAGGAGGTACAGTATATATATATATGGGATTAGCTATTCCTCAGCCTTCTTCAGTATATGGACAATGTCAGAGTTCCCTTTAGATCCGGCAATGTCAATAGGCCTCCATCCATCCTGCACGAATGTACAGTATTAAATACAGCTGTCTAGTATGAGTGAAATGTGATAACAGTAGCTAGCTATATACCTTCTTTGACTGGTTGATGTCAGCTCCATTCCTTATTAGTGTATTTATGATGTCACTGTGTTCACTATAACAAGCTATGAACAGAGGTGTTGCACCATCCTGCATGTGTGAAAGAAATAAGTAATAACATACAGAACGAATGTATTATAACTAGCTACATTCATTGGCTGGTTGACATCAGCTCCATTCTTCAACAGTAAATCCACTACTTCACTGTGTCCCTCTTGACTGGCTATGAACAGGGGAGATACACCATCCTGTAATGCAGTACATAATTATTGATGCACCCCTGTAACACAGATATAGTAACCCTAGTACATAGCATAATAATTATGGTAGTCACTCTACCACACCTTCCACTGTCTATACTGAGTGATGTATAGTATGAACTTGATTGCCTTTTGCTACAGATATAGATGTAGTTAGGGGGCTGTATATACAGTAATACAACCACAGCACTATATTCATAATCAGTTAGCTACACACACAGATCGAGCATGCTATACCTTTTTACACATGTTGACATCAGCGTACTTCTGTAGCAGTCTCACCACTGGCAAGTGACCTTTCCAGCAGGCCATGTAAAGAGCAGTCTCACCATCCTGTATATACATGGTCAGTTATAAATTACACCATTACTTAGAATGCAAGGATCTCTGTTATACGCCACATGGGTACATAATTATTATCAATGTACCCACATGTACAACCTCACATGTTGTCTAGTGACTATCCAATGGTCATTGCTTGAACATTAGTCAAGGGATCAATTGTTGTGTGTATATATTTGTTTATTGATAATGGAAAACAAGTATACATGCACACAGCATTCCCTAAATGTTCCCTCATCTTTCATGTGAGAGTGAGCAAGTCTAGACAAAATATAGTGTACTGTATGTACCTTAGCCTGGATGTTGACATGTGCCTTAGCTTTAAGCAGTAGTTTCACAACATCGACATTGCCTCCTTGAGCTGCCATATGAAGAGCAGTCCAGCCATCCTGCATGTAAACAGAAACACGGTCTACTCAACAAATATAGCTACAAGCCTACATATACATGAGAATGTGCTGCGCAGTGTGGTAGGAGTAGTCATATCTATATACCTCTTTCTGTGTGTTGACATGTACCTTAGCCTCAATCAGTAGTCTCACAATATGAATATGTCCCCCACATGATGCTGCCATTAGTGGAGTTGCACCTCCCTGTATAGATGTACACAGGATGCTAAATCTGAAGTTTAACCTTCAGTGACTCTAGTGACATGTAACCATCACACTAAGCAGGTTGTCATGTTAGTTATCATTATTCATGTCTGACCCTCCTTTACAACAGTGACTAGAGTATTCGAAGAATACGTACCCCGCGGCGAGTTCGGTCGCTCAGAGAGGGCTTCTTTCTCAAGGGCGGAGACAGCCACTCAAAAGTGGGGGAGGGGGGGGGGGCTCGGGGGGGCTCATAATGTGGAAAAGCGAAGCGAGTTGTAAAATCCTTCACAATGCTCATGCACAGAAGTACGTAAACCTAGAGCTCAATCGTTTGAAGATCGCCAATTTCCCGACTGAGTGTGCGCGTGCAATAAATATACGCGGAGCGGGAGTGGGCCTGGGAACGAAGCTAATGCTCTTGCACAATAATAATATGTATCCGTGTTGCAAAGTGGGGGGGCTCAGCCCCCTCACTATGAAAAGTGAGGGTGCCCCCCTGCCCCCCCTATATCTCCGCCCCTGTTTCTGCACAAATAAACTACCACGTTATACTGACCGTATAAGGTAGGCAGAACGGCTACCCCGTGCATGCTCTCCGTAATTTTAAAGACCATCCGTGCATTCCATCCGTATTTGCACGTAATTTGCAATTACCGTAGGCGAGGCGAACTTCGCTAATTTTTGGAACAGCTAGCACTCCCGAGAAAGAGCCATGTGGACGAAACCGGCGCCTAGGAAGGGAAGGAAATACGTTTTTCTCTTATTCCAATGTTTTTAAAGCCTTATACTGTGCGCAGAGGACGGATTTCAATATTTTTTTGACGACAGACAGACAGAGAACCGATTGCTTAACCCCGCTCTGCGCATGCGCAGCCGCGGGGTAAATATTCTGCAACTTCTCTTGCTCCCTCCTTCCTCTCTGAATGGTACAATAAGCAGCCCAGTCAGTTGCTGTAAAGATCATATAATCTGGCTATGATTCATTGACTGATGTACTTATGTCATCATGCAGTGGCTTTCAAAGACCATCACATGGCAATGGATTTACTTGTTTGAGTGAGGTAAGCAGTGGTGGATCCTGAATTTTGAAAGTGAGGTTTCCGGTGTATTCAGAAAATCATGCACACCCACTCCTGAGGCTATTTAGGTGAACAGAGAGGCCACCCAATAGCCAGCCATTCAGGTAAGCCACAGCCATAGGTTTTAGTAGTGTAGTAAAGTGGGAGCGTTTCAGCTTGGTTATTCCATAGTTAATATAGACACGTTACGTGTCTATATTATCTATGGTTACTCAAATGGAAGCCATGCCTACTTACTTTGTGAAAATTGAAGCCATACTAGTATATACAGTCTGGTATATACCGTGTTGCATGAGCTACCACCATGTAGTCAGCCTCGTCCCCAGGCTTTCCTCCGCGCGGATTCAAAGGTCAAAACTCGCAATAATTGCATCCTCGCGGAGGAGAGCCTGGGGACGAGGCTAACCACCGTGCTGGTCCTTGTAGTGATAGCTACCTACTGTAAATCAGACTGTCATACTCTAATTATAAACACTTGATGGATGCAACTTCAGTTGAGCATACTCGCATACAGTGGCCATGCATACACGCATTGCACAGGAGTTATTAACAGCATGTACTGTAACGTCTCTATGTGTCCCGTTCGTCGCACAGTAATGAGCGGACCTAGTCGTAGTCTCGTACCCAGACCACACCCCGAAGGGAAAGGGTCTGGTCGCTTTCCGTACATCAAGGGTCATCTGTAGCTGGTACCCTTAAACCTTGTGGTCCAGTAGTACTCTTGGGTAACTTCAACACTCACTTCTCAGTCAACAACAATCGCAGTGAGTTACTATCCCAAGTCATTCAGGAATACAACCTGTATTTCATATCCACAAGCTGCATTGCTCATCATGGCCCAGACTACACATATTCTCTGGAGAGCGGAGGACAATGATTGATTATATACCTCTGGATGCATCTCTGGCATACTCTGTGGTCAAGTGTTATCCATGGTCATCACAGTCTCAACCTATCTGATCGTCTCCCAGTATCAATCTCACTGCAGTTAAATACCCTGGCTGAGTCCACTAGTTGCTCAAAATCATAGATCAACTGGCCAAAATCAGTTGATAGAGGCAACACCCACACATATGCAGTTGAGGTATCGAAAATTGTATCACCACTTCTCTCCACTGAGAAACAGTCTATTTCAAAATTATATCAAGAGATACTCACTGTCGGCAGAGCTCTGCTCAAGGCTGCTTCTATGTATCTCCCTGCCATATCTCATCGTAAGAAGAAGACCCTCATAAAAGATGAAAAACTTCGCAGACTGTGTAAAGAGAGTCATGAAGCTTGGATAAAGTGGAAAAGAGTGCAGGCTGACCATCTGAAGGCACCCTACATGAGAAGAAATGTTCCAGTAAGAGGTTGGTTCGTCAGAGAGTTGCCTATTGTTGTGCCGGATTGGAACGTGCAAAGATTCAAGCTTGTGACCTTGATGTGCAAGGAGAATAACCACGACCACTTTAAATACCCCCAAAACAGGTATGACGATCAGATCAAGACTGATCCTGTTGAAATAGCATCTCATTTCAAAGAGTTTTATACCAACCTGTGTAGCTCGTCTCCATCACAGACCTTGAAGATAGACCCTTTTGGAATAACTAGCTTGATACTGAGATTGATGCTGCTGAAATTGAGGGAGCCCTGAAAACCTTGAAGTTGGGCAGATCCAGTGGTATTGACGGCTTGGATCCTGAACACATCTAGTATGGGTGGTGAAGTCCTCAAACTCTGGCTTAAGAAGATCTAACTGATTCATTGCCTTGGAGAAAGTCCCCATTGACCTGAATGAAGGTCTTGTCATTCCAGTGTATAAGAAGAATGGAAAAGATCCTCTTCTCCCTGGTAGCTATCGGGGTATATCTCTCTCATATGCTATCATCAGTGTTTGAGATGATTATTCTCCAGCGGCTCACCCCCACCTTGGAGGAGTTTGGCTGTCCTGATCTTGCCCAAACAGCATAACAGAAGGGCCTGTCATGCATTGATGCCATCTATGCCACTCAGGAGCACTCCTTTCTCATGCCAGAGAGAACGGAAAGCCTTTTCTATGCTCTGTGATGTTGAAAAGGCATTTGATTCTGTTGAGCTACCCGTCGGAGGTTGGGATTAATGGCAAACTGTGGCACCTAGTACTCCACTTCTTCTGGTCGTGTGAGGATAAACCATCACATCTCGGACAACTTCACCATATCTCAAAGAGTTAAACAAGGCTCTGTTCTCTCACCCACTCTCTTTCCAGAGGCAGAGACAGCATGTCAAAAGTGGGGTGGGGGCTCGGTGTTCATGAAGTGGGTAGTTTATCTTAAACACACATTCGTCCTGAATACATTGTATTAGCTATCACATAGTATTTAAATCCATTGACACCCTCCAATTTTGGGGGGCTCAGCCCCCCTGTTCAAAAAGTGGGGGGCTCAAGCCCCCCTGCCCCCCCAGGTTCTCTGCCTCATTGTCATGGACGTTTTTTGAAACGAATGAGAGAGAATAACTGGGGGCTCCTTATTAGAGGTACTTACATGGGAGCTGCTATTCATGCTGATGACCTATGGTCTATAGAATCCACTGCCTCACAAGCAGATATCATCAAGGATTTCACTGTAGACTCATGTCTGAAACTCAATGCATCCAAACTTGAGATCGTCAGAATATCGACCCAGTCCCATGTCCCCAAGTCAGTGCAAATCGACTCCTGTGTGCCGACATCAATTTCTGCTAAGTGTCTTGGTGGGTGGTGGCAACACAACCTCTCGGCCAAACGCTCTATGGCAGAAAACATAAGAAAAGCGTTCTTCGCCCTCAGCAGTCTTGGAGCATTCCAGGGTGAATTGAACCCATTATCTTTTGCCAGTATCTTTGAAATATGTGTCATCTCCACCCTTCTATACAGTTGTGAGACATGGATCCTAGACCCAGGCTGCCTCAAAGCTCTTGAGTCATTCCAATGTGAAATTGGACGTCACATCCTACGTCCTATTCCAGCAATGCAATCCATATAGGGCTTCACTGGCCTGCTGTCTCTACATGTATACTGCTCCCGAAAGCTATTGTTCCTAGCCAAACTAGTACTGCTCTCCTCTAATTATGACTCCACCTGTGTGACCAGTACCAGTCTTCAATTCTCTAGCCATTGATGATGTGTATGACACGTCCATTGTTCAACAGTGTCGTATGCTAGAGACTGCACTAGGTACTGACGTCCTAGCACGCTGTTTATCAAACCCTAAATCTGCTGTGTATATTGTGAAAAGTAACAAGGACTGTATCCTGAAACAAGAATTTGATTCTTTAATCTCCGTCTCAAGCTCTGAGCAAACCTCATGCTCTCTGGTTGCCCATGTTGCCAAGCGCATCTCCTGGCGCTGCCTGTGGGAGACAGTACTTGGCAAGGGTGTAAAGGGAACCAGAACCCTCCAAAGTGTATTTAAATATATACTACATGTGCACGTGATGAGATAAGAGAACCAAGCTGTTTCGAACATATATGTGAGTATCATCCTGACCAAATTGGAGAGCTAAGCTCTTTGATTGTCTTGCACAAAACAAACTCGGACTTTATTCAGGCCCGTAGGCTGGGGTTCGGGGGGTTCGGACGAACCGCCCGCACGCAGGCGAGGGTCCGCCGGTCCGCGCAGTGAGTGGGCGTGGTAACGTCGATGGGCCATGGGACGCGGAGAGCAGAAAGAGAGAGAGAGGAAACGAGCAGCCCAGTGGAGCCTGAAACGATGCCTGCCGCCAAAAAAGAAAGGCAATGATGGCGCTGCAGCTGGTTTAGCTGGCTCGGAGTCGCTTCCCCGGCTTCAAGTTCAACCCTCGTACACAGTTGCCCAGTCTGCATGAGCGTCCATATGCTGACGGATTTGCGAACGCAAACGTCACCGTATATTTTTTGTGAAAGTTTTTCTTACACAGGCCTGCGCGAACGCAAACGTGACCGTACTGCGTATATTTTTTGTCTTACACAAACCTGCTATACAGGCGAACGCAAACGTCACCGTATATTTTTTTGTGAAACAAGTTCTAGACAGCCTAGTAGACGACGCAAACGTCACTGTATTATATTTGTGAAAGTTTGTCTTACTCAAGTTCTAGACGGTCTGCTAGACAATGGCTTCCAATGACTACAGTTGGGGTGAAGAAGGGCAGTAAAATAACACTTAGGTGCATTGACTGCCAACTGATGTACAACTACTCAATGTTTGGAAACAAGCGTGAATTGGGTTTCCGTTATTATCCAGAGGCACGCAAAATTGTCTAGGCAACAGATTCCGTGTACTTTCAGCGTGAACTCCTTGAGTTTCAGTGTAGTTTGGCATATGTGCAGATAGTATTCAAGGTTTTGAGTACTTGTGAGGTTTTTTTAGCAGAGAATAAGGATTTAGTGTTAATTTGTGAAGGTTTTGAGTACTTGTGAAGGTTTATTTAGCAGAGAACAAAGTGTTCGTGAAGCTTTTGAGTACTTGTGAAGGTTTCTTTTGCAGAGAACAAAGATTTGGTGTTTGTGAAGGTTTTGAGTGCATGTGAAGTTTTTTTTGCAGAGAACAAAGATTTAGTGTTTGTTAGAGAACAAAGATTTTGTTCTTTGTGAAGGTTTTGAGTACTTGTGAAGGTTTTTTAAACAGAGAATGAAGATTTGGTGTTTGTGAAGGTTTTGAGTACTTGTGAAGGTTTATTTAGCAGAGAACAAAGATTTAGTGTTCGTGAAGGTTTTGAGTACTTGTGAAGGTTTATTTAGCAGAGAACAAAGATTTAGTGTTCGTGAAGGTTTTGAGTACTTGAGAAGGTTTCTTTTGCAGAGCACAAAGATTTGGTGTTTGTGAAGGTTTTGAGTACATGTGAAGGTTTTTTTGCAGAGAACAAAGATTTAGTGTTTGTCAGAGAACAAAGATTTTGTTCTTTGTGAAGGTTTTGAGTACTTGTGAAGGTTTTTTAAACAGAGAACGAAGGTTTGGTGTTTGTGAAGGTTTTGAGTACTTGTGAAGGTTTATTTAGCAGAGAACAAAGATTTAGTGTTCGTGAAGGTTTTGAGTACTTGTGAAGTTTTTTTTAGCAGAGAACAAAGATTTAGTGTTCGTGAAGGTTTTGAGTACTTGTGAAGGTTTTTTTAGCAGAGAACAAAGATTTAGTGTTCGTGAAGGTTTTGAGTACTTGTGAAGGTTTCTTTTGCAGAGAACAAAGATTTGGTGTTTGTGAAGGTTTTGAGTACATGTGTAATATTGGTTTATGTAATATTTGTGTATGTATTTATGTAATGACCTGTTCTCTTTCTTGGTTCTCACGGACTTGTTTTTGTATCACCTGCATGTATACTGATAAGTCTCCCAATTCTCACAAACTGTTTATGTATGTCACCTCTTGTTACCATGTTCCCATCTTTATGTCTATATCTGATTCTAGAACATTCTGTGTTGCTGGTTATATAAATGTAGAGCTGTATTTGGTGTATTGAACCTGTATTTGTAACTGAAAAGTATATGTTAACTGTTGAGCGCAGTGAACCCGCCACTACATTGGTGTCAGGAGTGGGATATGGCTCAACCACTAGATATACCTTTGCCAGAGTTGACTACCGACGACTTCAAACGAGGTTGGACTCGTTTTGAACTAGTTGCTAAAGCGAAGGAATGGGATGCAGCAAAGCAGCTAACCGTGTTACCGACTCTACTACGTGGAAAATTACTCGATCGCTTCGTGGACTTCGACGAGGAAACAAAAGGCGACCTCGCAAAACTGAAGTCCGCACTTGAGAAGGCAGTGGGTCGAGCAGACGATCCCCTAGCGGCCGCGAAGGCATTTGTGTCCCGAGACCAACAGCCCAATGAGAGGGCCGAAGATTTCGCAATAGCGTTGAAGAAGTTGTTTAAGGAGGCCTACCCTTCCGAAGTCGTGACATCCAGTGTGCTCCTTCAGCGATTCATGACGGGCCTACGCCCCGCAGTTAGCCAGCAACTATTGTTGCGTGGTACACCTAAAGAGCTCTCGGAGGCTATAGAGGGTGCGACCGCCGTCGAATACGCTTTAAACTTTGATACGAGTAACGTACTCCAACCGGCCGTCCACGCGCTACACCAGCCATGCGCCGCACCTGAAAAAGAGACTTCTGAACCAAAGCATCAACTTGATGCGTTACAGAACTCGTTTGATGAGATGATAAAGAGAATGGAGGCTTTGGAGACCGCCCTCAAGGCTCGAACTAGCGGATCCAGAAACAGCTCATCAAGCGGCGAATTCAGCCACAGCGAAATGCGCCCCGGAAACAACAGCCGAAGAGTAAGCCGGCGCACAGTAACGTGTTACTTCTGTGGCGAGAACGGACACATTCAACGCAACTGCCCAGCGTTAAACTTCTCGGGGCCAGCTCGAATGGCGGGCAGCTGGCCGGGACGATCTTAAACCGCCAATCTCCACAACAGAACCATGCCCAAGTAAACAGTGTACTCCGTGTGGGAGGAAACATGGGTCAAACAGCCATGAGATTTTTACTTGATTCTGGTGCCGCCGTATCGGTGGTTCGCTGTGATATGCTGGCCGATTGCTGGCGCAAAGACATTGTTCCAGTTACTGGAGAACAAAATACAGTGGCGGCTGACGGTCTTCCCCTAGACGTAATTGGAAGAGTTGTGGTGCCTGTGTCACTCGGACAGTTTAACGCAGACCAGGAATTCATAGTTGTTGAACGACTTTCTGTGGAATGCATTTTGGGAGCTGACTTTTTAGTAAAGCATGGAGCAGTTATCGACTGCAGGGCAGGGACACTGGCACTAGGCCACCAACCTCGTCTAGTTGTACCGATCTCTACGTCGCCGAACAGGATATCTAATGTGAAAGCACAGACTCCGGATGAGATGATGGTGTCATTACCTGAGACTCTCGAGGTGCAGGGGCGTTCTGTGATGCTTATCATTGCTCATTTGGACGCAGCTTACACGCAAGCAGGGATTGTAGAACCTCTAACTGCTACACGTACGGGAGTTCCGAAGAATATCCTAGTTGCCCGAACTTTGACGGGGGTGAGTAGCAAACAGGAATTGGTCGTAGAGGTCACTAATACTAGCCCAACACCCACCAGGATCCACAAGGGGACCAAATTGGCTACTTTTATCCCACTGCACCAGGTCTGTGTTATAGACTCAGTGCAGGAAAACACCTCGGTTATCGGCGGAGTGTGGACAGGAGCCTCCCAAGGTGGATCTGACTGGCACAAATCTATTGCCAGAGGAACAAAGCGAACTCCTTCGCCTCTTAGCTACTTACAGCACTCTCTTTGTGAGTGATAAGGAGCAACTTGGAAGGACAAGTGTTGTCAAACATACCATTGAGACTTCTGGTTACCCTATACGACAACCAGTGCGTAGACTTCCAGAATCTACGAGAGGTGCTGTTGATCAGGAGGTGCAGAAAATGCTCAAGCAAGGTGTGATACGTCCGAGCACAAGTCCATGGTCATCTCCAGTCGTACTAGTTCGCAAGAAAGATGGTTCCTGGAGATTTTGTGTAGACTACCGGAAAGTAAATTCTGTTACCCATCGTGATGCCTATCCACTTCCAAGAATTGATGCTACATTGGACTCACTCGCAGGCTCGAAGTTTTTCACGACATTAGACCTGGCCTCTGGGTATTGGCAAGTGGAACTCGATGAGGAAGCTAAAGAGAAGACAGCATTTTCAATTCCTAGCGGACACTTTGAGTTCAATGTCATGCCTTTTGGGTTGACAAATGCTCCAGCAACTTTTCAGAGGCTAATGCAGTGTGTATTGGCTGGACTAACACCAAGTGAGTGCCTCATATATTTGGATGACATTATTGTTTTTGGCAAATCCTTCACAGAACACCTTCACAGATTAGAAGCAGTGTTCCAATGCCTCAGCAAGGCTGGTCTGAAGCTCAAGCCAGAAAAGTGCTACTTTGCCAGGAATGAGGTGCAGTACCTGGGTCACATTGTAACAGCTGATGGTATTAAGCCCAATCCTTCGAAGACGGAAGCTGTTTCCTCTTACCCTGTTCCAATGAACGTTCGTGAACTCCGGCAATTCTTGGGTCTGACAAACTACTATCGCCGGTTTGTCGAAGGCTACTCCAAAATTGCTGAACCCTTGCACCAGCTGACCAGAAAAACTTCCAAAGGCTATGTATGGACACCCAACTGCCAAAGTGCATTTGATGAACTCAAATACCGACTGACTACTCCACCCATTTTGGCTTATCCTGATTTCTCAGATGAATTCATCCTCCATACTGATGCCTCCGCTACTGCATTGGGGGGAGTACTGTGTCAATCCAAGAATGGTCAGGAGCATGTAATTGCTTATTGGAGCCGTCAACTGACTAAACCTGAAAGGAACTATTCCACAATTGAGAGAGAAGCGCTAGCCGTGGTGGCAGCAGTAAAAGAGTTCTATCCATACGTGTATGGATCCCATTTTACACTGTTCACTGACCACAACCCGCTTACTGCACTGAAAGGATTGAAAGATGTTAGTGGGCGCATTGGCAGATGGATGCTCTTTCTCCAGCAATTTGACTTTGAGATTAAATACAAACCAGGACGGGTGCATGGTGATGCAGATGCACTGTCTAGGACACCAGTGAGGAGTGCAAGTGATGAGGTGGGAGATGGTGTGGGAGGTGATGGTGATGATGATGGTGGTGAGGGAAGTGGAGGTGATGGTGATGATGGTGGTGTAGGCAGTGGAGGTGATGGTGATGATGGTGGTGAGGAATGTGGAGGTGACCGGAATGGTGGGGCCAGTAGTGGTGACTCAGGAAGTGACATTGCAGTGGCCATATTGCAGCCAATATTTATCAGCCATGAAGATATTCGTTCAGCACAACATGAAGATAAAGATTTGAAGCCGTTATTGGATGGACTAATGAATGGAAATATTCCCCGAAATATTCAACCAGGACTTCGAAAATGTTTCATTGTTGATGGTATCCTTTGTCGTAAGTTCATTCAAAATGGTGTCACACATCACACACAGATTGTTGTACCAAGTAAACTTAGAGGGAAAGTGTTGCAACAACTTCATGATTGCTCAGGGCATTTGGGTTTGAAGAAAACACTGGGAAAGTTAAAAGAACGTTTTTATTGGCCAGGCTATGAGGGTGATACTGAATTTCATGTCCAAGAGTGCAAACAATGTCAGAGACGTAACCCACCTAATCCACAGCCACAAGCTCCCATGGGAACAATCAAGGCGACTCAACCATTTGAAAAGTTATCATGGGACATCATGGGACCACTTCCAGCCATAAATATATCCTGGTGGTTACAGATCTTTTCACCAAATGGGTAGAAGCATTCCCTCTTCGTGACACAACCTCTGCCACTCTGGCGAAAGTATTAGTTGACGAGATTATTTCCAGATATGGTGTACCAGCGTATCTCCACAGCGACCAAGGAGCTAACCTCTGCAGCGAGTTAATTAAAACCATTTGTAAACTTCTGGGAGTGGAACGGACTCGTACCTCTGCCTATCATCCACAAGGCAATGGACAGGTGGAAAGATTTAATAGAACGCTGGAGTCCATGTTAGCAAAAGTTGTAAATGAAAACCAGAAGAACTGGGACACCTGCCTCCAAAAGGTACTTTTTGCCTATCGTACATCAATACATGATACAACAGGGTTCACCCCCTTTCACTTGGTATTTGGGCGTACCCCTAACCTGCCTGTAGATTTGATGTTGGGTCGGTTTGACCAGGATGAACTCCCAGAGTATCCAGATTTTGTTCAAGACCTGCATGGCAAACTTAAAGAATCCTTTAGCATTGCAAATAAAAGGTTGTCTGATGCCAATGCACGGCAGAAAAAAGCCTATGATAAGAGGTGCCATGGAGTTGATTTTAAGGTTGGAGACCAAGTTTGGCTCTATGTACCTGCAGTGAAACCAGGGAAGACAAAGAAATTGTCTTCACTTTGGCGAGGCCCTTACACAGTTTTGGATAGGACCAGTCCAGTGAACTATAAAATACAGTTGATTGGTGGAACAGCCTGTCTTATTGTCCATCGCAATAGACTGAAGCCTTGTTATGGTGAACCAAGCCATATCAGAGTGACCAATGCTAAGCCTCAAACTCAGGAGGCAACTCTACCTGACCAACCACATACCAGTGATCACCCAGCACGTCCAAGGAGCTACAGGGATGCTCTTATGAGTACACCCTCGCCTCCAGGTGGCTTCACGTCCTCTGATCCAGATAGTTCTGAACTCCCATCTCCCATTTCCTCTGATACACCACCAGCTGATTCTTTATCTCATTCTCGGCCGATTCGTAATCGACAACAACCGGACCGTTACGGAGTCTATGTTGGACATTAGTGGTCCAGAAATCTTGTGTGGACACAAGAGCTTAAGGGGGAGTCATGTAATATTGGTTTATGTAATATTTGTGTATGTATTTATGTAATGACCTGTTCTCTTTCTTGGTTCTCACGGACTTGTTTTTGTATCACCTGCATGTATACTGATAAGTCTCCCAATTCTCACAAACTGTTTATGTATGTCACCTCTTGTTACCATGTTCCCATCTTTATGTCTATATCTGATTCTAGAACATTCTGTGTTGCTGGTTATATAAATGTAGAGCTGTATTTGGTGTATTGAACTTGTATTTGTAACTGAAAAGTATATGTTAACTGTTGAGCGCAGTGAACCCGCCACTACACATGTGAAGGTTTTTTTGCAGAGAACAAAGATTTAGTGTTTGTCAGAGAACAAAGATTTTGTTCTTTGTGAGGTTTTCTAGCAAAATGTAAAAGTTTTGGTCGTCGTGAAAGTTTTGCTATACTTGGGAAGGTTTTCTAGCAGAGAGTGAAGATTTGATCTTTGTGAAAGGTTTGAGTACTAGGATAGCAAAGATTTTAACAGTGAGAATGCTAGTGAATAGTTGGTGTGTGTTAAACTTTTGAATCCTTGTGAAGGTTATCTGAAAGATAGAAAGTTTCAGATATATCATCTGCTAGATAGGTACTAAGGTAGTGGGGTGTGTGTGAAGGGAACCGATTTTGCTATGCACTAGTACTTGTGTAAAGACTGTATAGTGATGGCTATGTATTGGCCTGAGAATGCAAAAGCTTCTCAAAAAATGTACAGTGATACCATTGTTCTCAAATCTGTCATTGTATCTGAGCGTCAGCGAATCCGATTGCACGGCAACTGTTGATTCTTGCAACTGTTGACTTTTTTTACAACTGCAATTACACTTGCCTTACCATGATAGAAAAGTGTCCCAAAAAGCAACAGAATCGATCTCAGAACGTCTAAAATTCAACCCCAGACCCCCCTAGCCACTGCACTTTTTGCGCACATTGCTCTGGGTCCACCTACTGAGAATAAAGAACCCCCCCACTCCAGGATCAGGCTACGGGCTTGTTATTCTTAGTACTTGTGTGTACATGTCTAAATGTAACTCGCTATGGAGTATTGCTTTTTAAAAGGATATCCCCTGAGCCTACGTATGCTTTATCTACATGTATGCAGCCCTTGTACATACTTCTGCACTTGTCCGATGGGTCACTGCTATTATTAACCCTCGGCGCGCGCATGCGCAGCGAGGGTTACTGTAGTCGGTGTGTGTGTGTGTGTGTGTGTGTGTGTGTGTTACTCAACATCTCACTTCTGGAACGAGTGATCGCGCTATAAAAACACGTAGCTACATACTCAGTGGCATGCGATCGTAAAAAATGAAGCGAAAAATGTGGGGATATTTCTGAAACGACTGCGTTCAAGAGTGAAACACAACCAATATGCTAATTAGATCGGGCTTACTCGCGATCAGTTTTTCCTGTTTGCATGATGTACACCGAAGCACCAGAGGTTACTGCATGAGGGAGTACAAGCGTGCATACTGCTCCGGTCAAAGCTAGAGCACTTCCAGCAGTACAGAGCCGCTTGCTAGTTATTACGTGTTGCTAGTTGGGACGAGCGTGAGCGAGCCCCTACCTTGATGATGTCAATGGCAATCGTGTCCGTCCGTCTGTCCGTCCGTCCGACCACGTACCGTAGGGGCGGGGGTTTCCGAACGGGCGGGGTTTTCCGAATACACTGCGAATACTTTAGAGGCTCCCATACAAGCAGGCCAACCTTTATAGTATTAGATAGGCATATGTTCGTGCCTTACCTCTCTGCTTTCCTGCGCTGTATTTTGATTCTGTGAATTCACAGTTTTGTTGATGCCGCTCGCTTGTTTAGTTACTTGGAAATGTATAAACACCACAAATAACTTTTGTACATAGCTCTACAAGTCCTATACAATGAAATAAATCGGCTAAGTCAATTTATATCAGTATATTACTCACATTACTCGCTTTCTAAGTGCATAAACCAACAATAAGGAAATTATTCATTGCACATGCGCAGCGCTGCGCTGCGCATGCGCAGTTTGGTGTTTTTGAAAAGTATGGCGGCAAAGAAGCGCTATAATGCTGGAGACTTGGAGAATGCAATCGCGGAAATGCAAGGAGAGGCAGCCACTAGCATGCGAGCAGTGGCTCTTAAGTTTGGAATTCCACCAACTACACTACATGACCACTTAAAACAGAAGTCTAAGAAGATAGGTGTTGGAGGTCCAACAGTACTTGCAACAGCTGTAGAGAGAGAAATAGCTCTCACATGTGTGACTCTGGCAGATATGGGATTTGGCCTGACACGAGATTTGATCAATGGAGTGATTCATGATTATATTCGAGATAAGCAAATACCAAATCCATTCACTGCAGGAGTACCTGGAAAAGATTGGTGGCAACGTTTTATGAAACGGTGGCCATTCCTCAGTGAAAGAAAATCAGAGCACTTTAGCAAAAAACGTGCACAAGCAGGTGGGGTTGAAATAATTAGGGAATGGTTTAAGAAAGTGGAGGAAGTGCTCTCAACTGCAGGCCTGGACCCTCATGATCCAGACACAGCTACACGCCTGTGGAATTGCGACGAAACTGCATTTTGCACATCTGTGGCATCCAAAAGGCTGATTGTGCAGAGGGGGACAAAAGTGGTACACGAAGTTGGGGGTGGTTCAGGCCGCACATATATTACAGTTCAGTGTGCAGGAAGTGGAGCAGGCATAAGGCTTCCACCATTTATTTTGTACAAAGGCAAAAACATGTACAAAAGATGGATGGAAGGTGGTCCAGCAGCAGCACTGTATGGAATCAGTGATTCTGGGTGGATGGACGCTGCAAATTCCTTTCGTGGTTTGTCAAACTCTTTCTTCCAGCTGTTTTACCTATGACAGGCACAGCACCAGTTCTGCTCTTCTTTGATGGGCATCACTCTCACATTGGCTTAGAGCTAATCAGAAAGGCACGTGAGAACAACATCATCCTCCTTTGTCTCCCACCCAATACAACACACCTCCTGCAGCCTCTTGATGTTGGAGTATTTGCTCCACTCAAAAATGCATGGAAAAATATCCTGAAGCGACACAAGATGGAAACAAGAGCCGAGAATGTGAATAAAGAAATATTCCCAAGTTTACTTTCTGCTTTGTGGGAGACGTCATTCACACCACAACACATTAGAGGTGGCTTTCGAGGTGCTGGTTTGGTTCCTTTTTCGGCAGAACATGTTTTAGCAAAGCTTCCACCATCACTACAGGAATGTAATAGTTCAGATGATGAACAGCAGGAAATAAAGGATGCTTGCAGTACTTGTGGACATAAGGTTGCCACAACTCCTATTGTCAAAACTCACATTGTATCGTACTTTGCTGGGATTCTGGAGATCCGGGAAAGGCCGAAAATTGGGCAGCGGAATAATTTAAAAGTGAGGATTGAAGGAGAAGCAATAACATCAGACGAGTTCCTGGAGCTACTACAGACACAAAGGGATAAAAAAGAGGCAGAAAAATCAAAGAAAGGAGTCAGAAAGAGAGGAGTAACTACCACCAGACATGTGGAAATCTCAGAAGGCAAGTTACCATCTACTTGCCCCATATTACATTGAAATCCATGTATGGAAATGTGTAATTACTGCTACAGACATAATTATTTTCTTGTTTCTAGGCACAAACATAGATGAAAATTCATGTTATGTGTGTGGGATACACTTTGATGACGATGATCACCAAGAAGCTTGGATTGGATGTGACAGTGATAGTGACAAATGCGGACGTTGGTTTCATTATTGGTGTGCAGGCTTTGACAAAAAACCAAATTCTCGGAAGAAGTTTATCTGTGGTTACTGCTGAGTTTCATGTATATTTGTATACATCACATCATGGTATAACATTCAGGAGGGTGTGCATTGTATTGAGCATAGTTGGTTTTAGTGGTATCCTGTCTAGTTACTTCGTTATATATCCTTACATTACATCTCACAAGTAGCTCTGATCCAACCTTTTCGTTCGTAGAGAGTGAAAACAGGCACTCGCGATAGCAATTTTCTACACACGATGTCACGCGGCTGTTTACAGAACGTTGGTGGGCGCAAATTGGGATGTTCGGAAACACCCGCCCACTCAAATTATTGACGCGGACGGCTTTCCAGTATAAACTTTTGCGTAGTGGCTGAAGCACAAGCGTAGGGAACTCGTTACTTGGGCCAAGCATAGATTAGTCATTTAGCAATCAAGTGGCAGTAACTGCGTTTCGTGGCACAGACAAGGCCAGAGCAACAAGCTAAACAAAAGCTTACCTACGAAAGATTGTTCGGAACCCCCCCCCCTTACGGTACGTCCTCATGTTTGCGCATGCGCGAAATCATGTTACTAAGCAAGATCACGTGACATCTATTTTTAAATCTGTCTCATGAGTCATGATGGAGCAAGTTGAACGTCAGCAGAGGCTGGAACGAAGAAGGCAACGGGAACGGGAGAGACGTGCCAGAGAAACACCTGAAGAGAGAGACAGAAGACGGAACCTACGAAATCAGAGAGACCGGGAAAGAAGACAGCAAAATACGCATGTGCAGAATTCGCGTGATATCGCGTATGCGCAGCGTATAAGCGTTTTGTATTGCATGCTGCGTATACTATATAATGACACTTAAAAGACACTCACGCTCGCCCCACAATGACTTACATTTCACTAGTTATTAGTGTTTTTTTGTGTAAGTTATTACGCGCACGCGCGTACGTGAGGCGTTTTACGCATGCGCACCATCTCCGTTTGTAAACGCGCTAAGGGTTCTGTACTTAGTGCATTCATTACTAGCATAATGCTAAGCATTGTGGGCGAGCGGGAACGAACCCACTGACAAACTGTTTAATTTTATGTATGAATACGAATTTAGTTATTACAACTATTGTAATTGTAGACCTATGTTAATAGCAGTTCAGACTGAAATTGGGAGAGATTCCCATCTTCAGCTGGTATAGCTCTTGAAGGGGTTGAAGTTGATATGGATATTGTTCAATTGATAGTACTGGTTGTGTATAAAAAGTCACTGTAGAGAGCGTTGTACAACACATCTCTGACACGGAAGTCATGTGAGTGTTTGGAACACTCTTTTCTGACAACAATAATGCCCAATTCTGAAGGGATTCTTGGTAGACTAGTGGCAAATGAGCCAATGTCTTGATGACATGTCTACATTACTCTCTATACTGTCCACAAGGGAGGTGGTAAACAAGCATAACAGTTGAAATAAGTTCACCTGTGTCAAACCCTAAACCTAAACATACTGAGCAATTTTTAAAGGTGGCTTTTCTATCATCCCGAGTCTCTGAAACCACTCTCTGCTGCCTGACGCTAAGCTGTAGTAGGCAGGGCTTCCCTATCCTCAGACTGAGTCCCTGAAACCAATCTCTACTGCCTGATGCTAAGGTGTTGTAGGCGGCTTCCCTATCATCTTGTGAGTCTCTGAAACCAATCTCTGCCGCCTGATGCTAAGCTGCTGTAGGCGAGCTTCCCTATCGTCTTGAACCAACCTCCGCAGCTGCCTGATACTAAGTTGATGATAAACGAGCCTGTCAATCTTCTACAAGAATCCCTGTTGCTAATTATTAAGCCGGCTTTACGTTTGGGCGTTGCGCAAGTAGCCGGCTATACGTTTGCGCGCGCGTACCGCGCGGGCACCCCCCGCCCACACGGGTCCCATAAGCAGTACACAGTTTATACGCGGAGGAGGGTCGTCGGTCCAATATATAGAACCACGCCAGCTGAACGACTAAGTGGGCTCGATCCCGCTCGCCCAATTATTATTAATAATGATCTTTTGCTTACAAATAATATTATGTTGCGCACTTTTGAAATAGCGTAAAACATGGAATATTGAACTGATTTGCATAGATCCATTGTCGGCAGTCGGCATATCTATACTCGATCTGAGCTCCTACGCACCCTCATAAGTGGTCGATCTGGATTTAGAATGGCACTCGGAGCTTTGAAATAGCTTTACAGGCGGTGGCCGTTTGGCCGAATGGGTATCCAGGTAA
The DNA here is from genome assembly GCA_963970385.1 of Theonella swinhoei. Taxonomy (NCBI): domain Eukaryota; kingdom Metazoa; phylum Porifera; class Demospongiae; order Tetractinellida; family Theonellidae; genus Theonella; species Theonella swinhoei. The sequence continues at coordinate 3,560,975 of OZ019951.1, read as the reverse complement.
AGGCGGAAGATTTTCCAAATTAATACATGCACATCTATATTCCTTGCTAAAACTTATCGGCATAGTGCCACTTCCTGTAAAAGTCACTGGATGTGTTTACAGTGAAAATTAGCACTGTCAAAGTTTCTTGGCGTTTATGGTCATTTGATTGCCATCTTTCTTCATCATCAAAATATTGTGACCTTTTAGCTCAAATACATGTTGTTGGTCCCTTTCCATTTGGCTGCACCTGTAAATTATGATGTTCATAATTTTTAGTCATATTATTATATAAAAATATTACTTACTCTTGACAGTTGTAATGTGAAGAATCAATTATCCTATCCTGGTTGGTGTATTGGCACGTAAGAGTAAATGTCTGGTGGCAGGTTTTACAAATTGCCCGATTGGTTGTCTTCGAATCAAAGCGCATTCCCTCGGTCCTCTTCTTCCACAAAGGCCAAGGCCGCCAACATCTTCTCGATTCTTCGTTCGGCTCAGTTGTTTCCACAGCTGTTCGCGTATCTGGAGTTGATGGTGCAGCTCCCATTATGTCACTAGTCAGTTGTAGGGTTTACCCTATAACGTATTTTCCACCGTCGGACTATGCACTATATAGAATCAAACAGCGCATGCGCACTTCGCTTTTTCCGCATTGCTATACCACTACACTGCAAAAATACAAGCTTCCATTTTTTATGGTAATCTCAGTTGAGTATTAAGGAGTGGGTGGCAGAAGGAATGTTTTTTTATCTCTTGTAGTGCTAGGCGACTATACATATTGTATTATCGGGAGGAATGTCAGGCATGGAATGAACTATTTACCATTAGCAGGTTTAGTAGAGAGACTGTTTATTTATCTGTAGTGACTATATCATTCATGATGTGTTGCAAAAGACTGATAAGATATGCAATGACTTTCCTGTGTAATGGCTAGAATTATGCCAATATTTTTTGTACTACTAGAATGGATGTAACTAAGGTGACCATAAATAACTCCTATAGTGTATACATGATAGTGGGTCTGCTGTAAACGAACTTGGACAAAATAGTTAGCTACAGCCTGCATGAAAGTTATGCATTGTGGAAAGTTACTCATCAGGAGATGTGATGGGAATGTTAGCCATGGCCACACTCTAAAAAATCTTTAATTGTGGTACAGTTATCTTAGTTGGATCTTCTGATGTTACTAAGAATCCTACAAGCAGATGTTGCAATTAGTGTTACTATCAGTGGCCTGGACCAATACATTCTTTCTGCTTTCAGGATTGACCACCAATTATTGGATATGTTTTAGTAATTAGTGATACCAACAATGAGGGAATCACCATAAAAACATCAAGAGAATATGCAACTGAGAAAACCATATTATCAGGGTTGAATTTATAGCTAATAGCATGTGAAGTTGTTGGCCACAAATATATTATTTTTGCATCTGCAACATCATCTGGCAGGTTGATAGATATATTTTATATCTCAAAGTAATTGAATCACTTCCGTTCTCTATTTGAGCATTTGCTCCATGAGAACATATACCTCCAAGAGGATAAGGAAAGGTTGCCACTGAAATACGTTTGGATCATTATCTTTCTGCATGTATCTATATACATTATATACACACAGGGCTATTATACCAGTCTATATGTGGCAACGAGCTTGCACACACACACACACACACACACACACACACACACACACACACACACACACACACACACACACACACACACACACACACACACACACACACACACACACACACACACACACACACACACACACACACACACACACACACACACACACACACACACACACACACACACACACACACACACACACACACGCACACACACATAGACACACACACGCACACGCACACGCACACGTACGCCCGCACGCCCGCACGCACTTTTTTGCCGAGCAAAGGTTAATTGTCAATGGTGTTTTGCGCATCCATAGAAAATGTAATAGTCATGCCCGAAAAAATGTCACTGGTCGCTACAGACCTGTCTTAGTTGCCTACTTATAGGTTAAGTAGTTCTGACTCTTCTGACTTGATGGCAGCATCTTCGCATACATTCCCTTAGCACCACATACGGTTATACCTTCGGCTTTCAACATAAAGACATCAGACACTTCTGAAATATCTTGGACCATGGATTTGGTTCTTACAACCTTACTGCAGCTGTCAGTTGTAAGGTGCAGAGTGTTTATTTTAGGGTATATAGCTATATAATTTTACTTACTCTGGACAGTTCATGGAAAAGTTATCTATTCTCTTCGAAGAGTTGCAATATTCCCCTGGAATGCGAAAGGCCGTCTTACAGGTTTTACAGATGGCCTGATCGGTAGTTCTCGATACGTAGGACGGTTGATTATTTCCCATTTTGTTGCAGAATTCAGTCGAGTATATGTAGTCAATAGGTAATGCTGTATAGTTGGCATACAACGACTAATGCACTTCGCGGTGTTAATTTATGATGTCATCGGTTCGCTCCCATTTACGTCATTAGCGATGTCAATTTAACTATTCTTTTCTATCCCAGAGGCAGAGAACCTGGGGGGGGGGCAGGGGGGGCTTGAGCCCCCCCACTTTTTGATAAGGGGGGGGCTGAGCCCCCCCCCCCCCAAAATTTGGTTGTCAATAGGTCAAATGGAGAATGTAAAATTTCAGAATGAATGTTTATAGTGAACTTCATGAATACCGAGCCCCCCCACTTTTGACATGGTGTCTCTGCCTCTGTATCCGATAATTAGCCTAGATATCAAACCTAGTCTCGTGTCCAGCCGTACTGACGGCTAGTCTCGTGTCAGCTGTAATTAGGCAAGCGCGGAAATTTACGTTTGGTTGCAATGGTCCATATTTTGGGGTCGGAAAATTCTGGAAAGTAGGAAACCTCCAATCAGATACTATTAACGCACAAAATCATATGATAGTCACATGATAGCGTGTCTGGTGACACACTGGGTTGGTTGCAGAGGTGGTTGCGCACATTAAAAAATTCCGCGCATGCCAAAGACTGCGCGTGTGCGTGTATACGCCTGTTTTCACATTGGCAACGAAAAAAATCGACTTGTCAGCTTTCCGTTACACGTGATTGGAGTGCGTTTCAATAGCGCGTGCGCTTTCAAGGATTCTCACATGCACATACACGCCGAGGGTTTACCACTTCAGTGCTGTTCATTTTTGCATATGAGTAGCTATTGCATAGTTGGCCATATAGGAGGGTTGGTGCCCTTCATATTTGGCCAGCAAAGAGGATTAGTGCATGCCAAGGATGATGCTCTTATCACTGACCTCTTGTCTGTGTCCTGAAAATACTGTGACACAAGTCAATTTTGTGAATATTTTCTACTGCAATATTTCCCAGGATAAAGATAACATGTGAAACTGCCAAAGATAATGATCACATAACTTGTACATTACTAGTGCATACTCTCCATAAGATGCTTTGTCCTGATGTCCCGCTTTAGTTTCCAAAATCCTGATTTCTCGACAAACCTACGTGTGAAGTCAAATGCCAGTTTCTCACATGCGCGTGCGTTCGCGTTGAGGCATCCGCACGTTTGATTACTGGTCGGAATTTATGGGATTTTTCCCTTGACTACGTGCACGTGCGTGTTGATAGATTTTATGTGACGGAAATTCAAATTTGAGCTAAAGTTGCTACAAACGAATACAACCAAGCTCATAGCAAGTCGTAAAAAACCTAGCACCTAGGTAGTACACCGTCTTTAAGATAACAGTAATTAGCTATATCTTGTTGTTAATAATTTTTGTGTCCTGAATTTTGTATGTAAGTCCTGATTAATTTTTTGAAGACTGTAGTCCCTATTTTTGTTTTTAGAAACTTGGAGACTAGTATTATAATGTCTTCAAACTAGGACTCAATGATGAGTTGCATGTATTTTTGTGACTCTATATACTAGTACATGTCTGATAGTCCATTCTTTCAGGGCACATGACAGCAGCAGAAGTTGGGTCCACATCCAGATTAATGGATGCTGGGATACCTGTAGACTTTCAGGCCAATATGAAGGTCACTGGCAGTGCGTGAGGCAGATGAGGCGTATATGTGTAATGCAGCAGAAGCGACCCATGTCCTGGCCTTTGTCTGAGGGTCTTGACCACGCAATTTGGGAGTAGCACATATCTGTGCACATGTTCCAGAAGCTGTGGCACATTTTCGTTGCACAGCATACACCCATCCATTATTGTTAGTTATTGCCACGCAAATGGATTGTGCCATCATCTCTGCAATATTACAAAAAGCCTGAGCCGTTGCACCTTTGTTGTTCTGATCTGTCACGTACTCCTCAAATATTTGCCCTTTAAAATAGATTATTGATGCATTATTATCAATCATCCCATATCACAGACCTGAGGAGGGTAGTATACATCCTGATTGTCTGTATCCTCCATTGGGAAGTAGCTGGTGTTGGTCCATGCCAGTGTGGCCAAGACAGCAAGGAAGAGAAGGGAGACTATCTTCATGTTGTATAATGGTCACTTTGTGCTGTGGTCAGTAGTGAGGTTGCTGATACACCTTGTTTGTTGCAGTTGCTCTTCTGTGATTTTTTGTCTGAGATGATGGCTATTTAAAGATGTGAAGTGGGTGTTAATTTTCTTTCATGACATGATTGTGGGAGGGTTGTCTAGTTCCACCAACTGATCGTAGGAGGTTAAACACCTCATGACTGTGGGAGGGTTGCTCAGTGCCACCAACTGATAGCTGTTGGTTGGATAACTCCATTGTAGGAGTACTACCTACAGTAATTGTGCAGCCAGTGGTTGTTGTTTACCTGATAACTTACACACCCACTCATTTGATTTAGTTGACACTACATTGCTCACAATTTATTATCAAAGATTTTTGCAATGGTATAATCCGAGATGTCCACGAGAAAAGTCACCGAAGAAGGTCACCGATCACCGAAAGTACTAGGGAAGTATTAGATCTATTCTTATTCGACTGGTGTTTTTGCACATGGCTACCTCTGACATTAAGCAGGACCTTCTTTCCTTGAAAAATAACACTGCCACCACTGACTCCTGCCTCTTCTATGTGAAATTGTTTGCACACACTGCCACACTATTACGACGATCCAATGTTGAGAGTATTCTCCAGTGTCCGATAATCAATCACATTATAGTTTCTGAGACCCCCACGACAGTCCTAAAGGTGAAGATTCAGAAATGTCATTTGTACACTGCTTTGTCAGTCGGCAATAGCAAAACTGTTGTTCGTTTGTGGAAAGCAAAACAAAAAACCCACAGTGTGTACACCTGATGCGCCTTATCCTCACCAACATCTACATCACTCCTCTCAAGGCTCAGCATGTGGTCATCACAAGCTTAAACTCACCACATGGAATTGCCGTGGTCTCACCACAGGCGAACCATACATTCACCAGCTGGCTGAGGATGGCTCCGACATTATTGTTGTTACAGAGCATTGGCTCTGGCCATATGAATTGAAACGGCTCAGCGAAGTCCATCCTGCCTTTACAGCTGAATGTTCAACTGATGCAAGATTACATGAAAACTCAGACCTCAAGAGGCTGCGGTGGTGTCGGGATAATGTTTCGGAAGTTCCTTAATGTCTTTCCACTCCCCGGTATATCAAGCGATCATTTGTGTGGTATAAGAGTCCGTCTGACCTCACCTGAACCTTCATGCATCACTGTGCTTGGGGTGTATCTTCCATGTGCTGACCAGGGCATGGATGCATATTGTAACACCCTGCTTGATCTCGAGCACCTCATATCAACCAGCTCGAGATATGGTCCTGTCCTTATAGCAGTGGATTTCAATGCTCATCTCGGTCCTCTGGGTGGACCCAGAGGACTAGACACTCCTAACCAGCAGGGTGTCTTGTTGCAACAACTGGTTGATCGATGTGATCTCTATGTGGTGCCCTTTCCAGCATCAGTGATGGCCCGCAGTATACCTTCTGGAATAGCCAAACTCGAACCTCAGTGGACTATATCATTGGTTGTCTTCAAGCTTCACAATTTATTAAATCATGTTTTACACATGATGTTTCACCTCTTAACACTTCTGATCATCTTCCTCTCTCTACAGTTCTTGATATCCCGGTAGTCTCTAACAAACCTAACCACACATCACAAAATCAAAAGATCGATTGGATCAAAGCTTGGAAAACAAGCCGAATGCATGCCTACCAGGAGCAGGTGGCATCACTTGTCCACCCACTGCTTGGAAATATGTACGACTCCATTGAGCAATTGGATAACGAAATCACCTATGTCTCCAAACAGCTGGTTCAAGCAGCCTGCCACACCCTGCCCACACTTTCATTCACCACAAAGAAGAAAAAGTGGTTCAAAGATCAAGATCTCTCCCGTCTTGCAGCACTCAAAAAAGCAGCCTGGGATAAATGGTCGTCCAGTGGACGTCCCCAAGCGGGACCCCTCTATGATGAGAAGATCAAGTGCCGTAGAGAATTTAAAGGAGGAAGGTTGAACATCTGTGCTGCAGCTGCTGAGAGGGCCCACTTTCAGAAAATTGACTAGAAATTCAAACGGAATTCCACTAATCGCTTCAAGACATCCAGGATTACCAACCATGGCTCAACACTCCGTGGTAATGGCTCTATCACCTCTGATTCCTCCACCATTCTCAATGCCTGGGAGAATCATTTTAAGGAGATTAGCTCACATTCAACACAAGATCACTCCCCTCTACTCCTTGAAGCCGAACAGAAAATGACACACCTTCTCCATAACTCCAGGGGAAATGAAGATTTTGTTCTGGACACTCCTTTCACCACGGAAGAGATTGACCATGTCCTCCACAACCTAAAACTAGGGAAGGCTCCAGGACATGATCAGGTACAACCTGAACATCTGAAATACGGTGGTACAGCTCTCAGCATTTGGATCAAGCAGGTTGCCAATGCCATCATTGACCTAGAATCCATACCTCAGTCACTGAAGCTGGGAATAGTGACCCCATTGTACAAGGGTGGTGGTAAAGACCCCTTGGACACCAAGAGCTACCGTGGTATCACATTATCACCAGTCCTAGCAAAAGTGATGGAGAGTCTTATTATCCTTGGACGGCTCCGCAATGTGCTAGCTGAGAATGGGTTACCACATGTAAATCAAACGGCATACCAGAAAAATATATCCTGTTCTGAAGCCATCTTCTCCACTTTAGAGATTGTGTCATATCACTGCAGGAAAGGTGACCGCATGTACATCTGCTTTTATGATCTTCAGAGAGCTTTTGACTCTGTGCAGTATCCGATTCTCTTCAAACGACTTTTTGAAGCAGGAATTAATGGAAAGACCTGGAGACTGATCAGGAATTGGTACATCAATCTAAAGTGCATGGTCAGAAGCAATGGTTGCTTATCCTCACCATTCACAATAGAACGTGGCGTTCTTCAGGGATCAGTGTTATCTCCAGTACTTTTCCTACTGGTGATGGATCCACTACTCCAAGGACTGGACGCGAACCATCTCGGTCCTTCACTCCGCAGCAAATATCTTGGTGCATTTGCACATGCAGATGACATCCGAACAATCACAAGCAGTCGCACAACACTCCAGAAGCAGGTCGAGTTTGTACAGAAATTCTGTGCCGATAATGCTCTGACTCTCAACCTATCGAAGTGCGAAGTCCTCACCGTGTCTCAGACAAAGCCTACCCAGACAACCCCCATCTGCAACCTGGATGATCAGCACCAACTCATCCCATGTGAGTCAGCAAAGTGTCTGGGGTATTGGTGGTCATGGGATCTCTCCTCCACTAAAGGCATTCATGAAGCCATTGCCAAAACCAGACGCGCTTTCTTCTCTTTTGGCTCTCTCGGCGCTTTCATGGGGAAATTAAATCCCCTTACTGGCAGGGCCATCTACGAGACCTGTGTGATTCCCGTACTCCTCTATGGTTGTGAGAACTGGGTTCTGTCTGATGCCAATATCATTGCCCTTGAAGCCTTTCAGGGGGAGAACGGCAGAAGGATTTTGCGACTCTCCAAATCACACTCCCTACTATCCACTCGTATAGCATTACAGCTTCAGTCTATTGCCTCACGCATCCTCTCCCGTAAACTGAGTCTTCTACACAGAGTGAGCATTGGAGGTGAATCCATCGGTCAAAAGGTGTACTCTGAGCTCACCATCATCAACGGCCCTCAACGTCTCTGTCTTGTTGAAGAATATCTCTCTCTGGAAGACAAAGTTGGGTGCAATGGTGTGACACAAGACGTCCTGGATGGCAACTCAGCCAGCGCACATGGGAGGACAAAGCTGATAGCAGAAGAGGACTGGGAGAAGTGCCTCTGTGATGCTCAGATCCATCAGAGTACTCACATAGTAGCCAAAATTGCCTCTTCCACCTCCTGGCTGAAACTCTGGGACATGGCGTTAGATCATGGCCAACAAGGGACACTCTCTTTACAGACTCTGTTCCGAGAGCTATCAAGGCCCTGTTATGGTTCCACGCCCTGCCATCGCTGTAACATCGAATCACTTGAGGAGCATTACTTCTACCACTTTATCTCCTCTCATTCAAACGTTAGGGTCAGCCCTTCATCTATCATTCGTCAACTGGCTGATGGAGACCCGGATGTGTTCAGAGTTGCCAAGTACATTCTATGCATGTCATAATCTCCTGTGTCCATATAATACTTTTTCTCTTATTTATTTATTTTTGTGCCCTCTTTGGCTTCCATTATAAACATTTATTTATTTATGATACAGCAGTTACACTAGTGTTACCGGTTGTACGCTCATTGAGGTTCAGTCTCCAACCCATGCTTTTCTCTGCCAAGCCAGCCATTCACGATCGTGTATAGACGAGAACCGCACACGCACATCGCAACTGCTCCCAAAATGCTCGTAATACTAACCCGAATGCACGTTATGATGTTATGATATATCGACGTAGCCATAACCTACGCTGATATATCACGACATGTCTGCATGTGTCCTAATCTTGTCTTCTTTACAATCCCCATATTTCCTTTTATATTTACTTGTACCATCTACTAGGGCAGTGCGTTATGATTGAATGAAATTCATGTCCACTGGAGTCAATGTAGATCTATAGCTCTATAATTCGGGGACAACTTCTCACCTCTAGTAGTATTATTGTCTCCTATGACAACTGAAGACAGCTCCCTGTGATAGAGGAAAGGCCAATATTTGTATTTTAAGGGAGTTCGATATTATGTTGAGTTCATGGTATTATTAGTATTAAATGGTATTCACGCTCGTATGAATTATCAGAGAAGAGCTTGTTCTCCTTCTCTCCTTCCCTCCTCCCCTTCCCTCTCTTCCTTACTATTTAGGAGATACTGTTAAAACACTGTCTATTTACACAATTATTTATTAATTTTAGGTGAATAATTAATAGTGAATTCTGCCTTTGCTAAAGGCAAGCTAAAGTCTAGCGTCATCAAATTATTATTATTATTATTATTATTATTATTATTATTATTATTATTATTATTATTATTATTATTATTATTATTATTATTATATAAATCCCGCGTAACCAACCTCAAACGCAAGAAAATATACTGAGAACGCGGATCGGAGCGGTTTATCGGAAATACACGAGAACATTATTCATACCCCCGGGGGCATAGCCTGAGGGGGTATGAAAATGTTCGAGTGGATTTGTGGATAAATCCGGGTAGGACACGCTCATACGCGCGAATGCGCTTATGCGAAAGTCACATGACATTCCTGGGGGTCCTCTGCGCGCGCTAATCAACTGTAATGGATATCTGTGTTCCCATGCGCTCTCTTTCAAACAAATTATTCTTTATTCTTGCTGCACAGTGCTACTAATGGAGACGGCTAGGAGAGTGAAAAGTGGAGTGAAAAGTGGGGCCCCCATATAGTTCGTTCGATTCGTTCGTTCGTCTCGTTCGTCTCGTTCGTCTGTTCGTCTGTTCGTCGCGTTCGTCCGTTCGTCTCGTCCGTTCGTTTCGTCTCGTTCGTTCGTTTCGTCCGACGTCCCGACGTCCTGTAAAACGACGCCCTGACACTCACAAAGGTTATACCCTGTCGTCCATCTTTGTCGCCTTGAGACAGACTACATATACTGCCAGGCTGTGAGTCTCTTAGCCAATTAATATTTGTGTGTGATGGTTGTATCTTAAAGTGATATTGCTAAATATTGGGTGTCTATTTTAAACATGAGTGCTTCCACTCCAAAAGTGGTTCCTACTGAATGCAGTTCAGAACTATTCATTACTGTCAAATGTGGCCAAAAAACAGCACAGTTTTACCCTATGCAAATGAAAAAATCAGGGAAAACAGTGGGAAAATGTGTGAAATATCAGGGAAGGTGGATAACTCCCAATGAATTCGAGAACATCGCGGGTGTTCCCGCAAGAAAATGGAAGAATAGTATTAAGCATGATGGTAAACCCTTGGGTGAGTGGCTAGCACAAAATATGCTAGTGGAATCCTCACAAACATCTAGTCAGACACAAGTGTCTTGCCAGTTGGAGACACAGTTAGAAAATCAGCAGTTACAAGGGAATGCAAATCATACTTACTCTGACAATGACCTAGTTACTGACAATGGACAAAGTTGTCAGGTTGAACTTGACACAAGTGCTTCTACAAATGCACATGAATCTAGCACAATGGTGCCTAGCAACACACAAGATTCATTGTCATGTCTTGACTTTGACAGTTTGCTCTCAGGGCTGGAGAAAAAGCTATTGATATCACTAAAGGGAATAATTAGTGAGGCCGTGCAAGCACTGAAGTCTTGTTTTGAGAGTGAATTGTTGGCTATGAAACTTCAAGTTGATAGGCTTCAAAGTAGAGTTGTAGAATTGGAATCAAAGAAGTCTTCCTTGGAGCCACTTCCATCAGCACCATTGCAGGGGTCAGAGGGCACCAGGATACCTAATGTTAGGATGTCTACAGCTTCCCCAGAGGCTATGGAAACAAAAATGGCACAGCTAACAGAAACAATTGCCAATCAACAAAAGCAACTTGAAAGAAATGAAAGAGATAAAAGAGAGAAAAATGTAATTATCATAGGTCTAAGGGAAAATGAGGCAAATGTGAGAAATGTCGTACACCAGTTTCTCGAAAACAAGATGGATATACCAAGTTCTTGTGTTTCCCACTGCAGACGTTTGGGGAAAGCAAAACACGGTTCTTCACACCCAAGGCCGATTCTAGTTGTTTTTGACTCAATCGAAAGTAAGCACTCTGTCATGAAAAATCGAAAAAAATTGGCAGGTACTAACATCTATGTTAACAATGACCTCACTAAAGAGCAGTTAGCTAAAGATAAGCAGTTACGAAACATGAAAAAACATCTTGTGGGACATCCTAACTTTGGAAGTAAACGTATTACTATTTATAGAGGAGAATTGTGTGTTGACGGTCAGCCTATATCCACAACTGATCTGGAGATGGCTGACCTCTCCAAATAGCATAACTGCCAGGGTATTACACATTCTGATTATGTGCAGAGAAATTCACAAAATATTAATTCATTTACATGTTTTATGCAAAATGTCCAAGGTCTCTCATTTGAAAAATTTAACAATTTACTTCACAATGTTTTTACTATGGATTATGATCTCATTTGTCTACAAGAAACATGGTTAAAATCATTAGATATTACAAATTTTGAAGTACCAGATTATGTTTGCATAAATAAACCCAGATCATTTAAAAGCAAAAGAGCTAAAAGAGGATCTGGTGGAATTCTACTATATGTGCATACGAGGATACAGCAATACACTGAGTTACAAAGTAACACTAATACAGAAGACAGAGTCTGGATCAAGTTTAAAGAGCCATCATTAGCTGATGTTGATGTTTTCTGTTGCTTCTGTTATATACCCCCAATTAATTCAGTAGTAATGTGCAATGAAGCATCACAGTGGACAACATTTGAATTAGAAGTCTTGAATTTTTCAGCTAAAGGAAAGATAATAATATGTGGAGATATGAATGCTCGGACGGGGACTCTATTGGATTACATACCCCATGATACAAACATTCCCACAGGCATACCATGCAGCTACACCATTGATAGGGAGACCCCCTGCTTATCCAAGGATACAATAGTTAATATTCAAGGTAGACACCTGCTAGATCTCTGTATAAGTATGGGACTACGAATATTGAATGGTAGGAATGTTGGAGATAGTCATGGTAGCTATACATGCTTTACTCCAAGAGGTTGTAGTGTTGTTGACTATCTGCTTGTTTCTGCTGATCTGCAACAAAGAGTTTTAAACTTTCAGGTTACCGAATTGACAACATATTCCGACCATTGTGCTATAATATTTGAGCTGAAACAAAGTAGACCTTTTTCAACCTCAGAAGACGTATCACACATACCTTTGTATAGTCTAGCCTCACCCATACAATGGAATGAACAGAATAGAATGAGGTTTCATAGACTCCTGCAGGCTAATGACCAACTCCAGTTCTTATGCAATAGTATTGAAGTTGATTCACCAGATATTAGTGCAAAGAAGTTAGAAACCCTACTTATTTCAATGATTGAACGGAGTAGTGCTAATACCAAACAATTACAGAAAAAATCACTCTCACCAGCAAAGCTAACAGGTACTGCCAGGTCTTTCCCGAAAAATGCATGGTTTGACAATCATTGTAAATGTCAAAAACGAATAGTGAATAATTGCAAACAACTCTGGCTTATCCAGCCTTCAGTGGTTGCTGTAAGAGAAGAATTTTTTATTCAGAAAAAGCTGTATAAAAAATTAATTAAGAGGAAAAAGCAATATTACCAGTCACAATTGCACAGCAAATTACTTGCTACCAACTCTAAAAGACCACATGAACTCTGGAATCTTATCAACAAATTGAACCCTGTACCAAAGAAGATAACATCAGTTAGTCCCACATCGTTATTTCTACATTTTAAGTCTTTAAATGAACAGGAGGCTGTTCTTACCTCAATCCCTACTAACATCATTAGCAATCAGATCCATATGTATGTGGAAGAACTGGATACTGATATTATTAATGAAGAAGTTAGAGTGGCAATAAAAAATATGAAGACCAAAAAAGCACCAGGACATGATGGACTGACTATAGAGGTTTACAAATCATTCAACAACCAACTCATCAACCTCCTAACAAAACTATTTAACAATGTACTAAAAACAGGTGAATATCCAACTACATGGGCACAGGGTCTAATTTGCCCAATATATAAATCTGGATCAAGTGATGACCCCAACAATTACAGGGGTATCACTTTGCTTAACTGCATTGGGAAAATATTTACTTCTATCCTTTATAAAAGAATCAGTGATTGGGAGGAAGTCAGAAACCTTTTGCCTGAAGAACAGTTTGGTTTTAGAAAGTATAGAAGGACAACAGACTGTATTTTCATTTTTAACACACTAATAGAAATGTCTAAAGCAGAAAATACATCGCTATTTGTGTGCTTTGTTGACCTCAAGAAGGCATTTGATAGTGTAAATCACAATCTTTTGTGGGAAAAGTTGAAATCTCATGGTTTCAGCTACCAAATGCTAAAAGTTCTACAATCAATGTATTCGAAAGCCACATCGCGTGTAAGAATATCAGCATCTGAAGCAACAGATTCATTCCCATGCAAGAAAGGTGTTAGACAAGGCTGTAATCTTAGCCCACTACTCTTTAGCCTTTTTTTGACTGGATTGGAGGTTGAACTAAAGAAGAATAGAGCGGGAGTTGTATTAAATGGAGCTGTTCTAGATGTTATGATGTTTGCTGATGATATCGTTCTATTTTCTTGTACTTCAGAGGGATTAAAGAAACACTTACTGACTCTGGAATCTTTCTGCAACAAGCATATGTTGGAAGTAAATACATCAAAAACAAAAATATGTGTTTTTGGGAAGAAGTATAACCAACACTACAAATGGAAGGACACAGATTTGGAAATTGTTAACGCCTATAAATATCTAGGTGTGTGGATAAACTCAAATGGCAATTATAATACAGCGAAAAAGTTTCTTGGCAATCAGGCAAGAAAGGCAGTATATTCTGCTAAAAAGAGCATTTTGTATTTACAGTTCCCTCCTCCTGTCATTTCATTGAAGTTATATGTCACACTTGTGAAACCAATTCTTTGTTATGGTTGTGAAATTTGGGGCTTCAATAATGACCGAGAGTTAGAGTTAATTGAATTGAAATATCTAAAATACATTCTTTGCCTCCCACTCAGTGCAACCAATGCAGCAGTACGTGGTGAACTAGGACAACTTCCACTTCACTTGTTTTGGAAAGAGAGAATAATAAAATACTGGCATCGCCTTAGCTCTGGATTTATTCCTTCCCTTCTTCAACATGCACTATCTGAGCAATTGGCATTGGATAAAGGTGGCAAAGAATGTTGGCTCTCTAAGACCAAAGATATATACGACAAAGCAGGATTATCTAATCTTCATGTATCTGCTAACATGGACAATATAAAAGATCATGTTAATACAATCATGACAAGATATAGAGATCAATATGTTCAAGAGTGGTTTGCCCAAATACAGAGACCACTGAGTATACGAGGAAACGCATTGAACAAACTCAGAACGTACAAACTATTCAAGCACCAATTTCAACTAGAAAAATACTTACTTTGCATTAATATAACAAAGCATTGTATAGCCCTTACCAAATTAAGAGTCAGCAGCCACTGTTTAGCAATTGAAACTGGTAGATACCACAAGCCAACATCACTTCCTGTTGATCAACGGTTATGTGCCGAGTGTGGTGTGCTAGAAGATGAAGCTCATTTTCTGTGTGACTGTGTCCGTTACTCATTTCTTAGAGAGGACTTGTTTTCAGCAGCTATTCCATATTTCCCAGAGTTCTCAATGTTAACTTCAAGAGAAAAGTTCTTATTTTTGCTACAAACAGAATATACATGCATATTGAAAGCACTAGGGAGTTTTGTGTACAGAGCTTTTAAACTGCACCATTGATATTTATGTATTGGTTGTTATTGTTGTTGTTGTTGTTGTAGTTGTTGCTGTTGTTTTCTGTCAGTTGACATATAGCCACCCTGGCTGTAAATGTCATTAAAATTTATTATTATTATTATTATTACTAATAAAGTTACATTGGCCTACAGTAGATGTGAGAGGGTTTTAATACCAGTCCAACAATTGTCAATTCCCTCCATGCCTGGCGAGTTGATAGCACTTTGCTGTGCATGCTCTCCAGCAACCTTTTCCAGTACGAGAGTACAAGGAGGTTCCATAACCTACATCACTCACGAGTACGTGTATCCATGGCGCTCACCGCCCAATACGCTTAGGATGCTCCATATAGTCACTCTACTGTACCCTCCGCTTTCAGAGATCGCTAGCTCCTAAACGAAGAACGAGGAATAGTGCATCCAGACTATTTAACGCACCTTGTGCTATTCTACACTTTCCTAACAAAATAGACTACAACTGCTTCAAGAATGATTGACTGAGTCGTGATCTTGTCCGATCCCCCCTGGATAAACCCGAAAGAATCCGGGTTCCAAGCATCTTGTACTACAGAAATACGCGAGTGTGTACGGACCGCGCCATTTTTTCTAATGGCTGGAGGAGAAAGAGACCAGTGGCGGATCCAGGGGGGGTCTGTGGGTTCCATGGAACCCCCCCCTGTGAAGTGCTCAGCTGCCTTAGTTCTATCCAGTGTGCGTATAACACTCGTACACATACACAGAGCAATACCACACCTGCCAGAACTTCACAGTTACTCAATAACGGATCTATCGCGCGCTCACTATCATACGGTGGCCGAGAAGGGCTTTTCGCTTTTGCCTTACTATCAGTATGCACTTGAGGAAATCTTCACAATCACACAGCAATACGTAGCATATAGTACGCGCGCTCCTCCGCATATTCGTTAGCGCATGCGAGCGCGGGCGGTCATTATTCATTATTCATTAGCGATAGGACTGGCTACGTTATAGTGTTAGCGCTGCTTTCAAGCTTGTATTATATATGACACTGCTACACGCTATACCCGGAACTTGTAAGTGCACGTGATAATTCAGACGTCTCAACTTACTAATGTGGTATCGCTATGGTTTAGGCTGAATCTCACGCGATGTTGCTGGCAGGGTGGTGGTCGTGGATGTGTAGGTAAAGGCATGCAAGCGAACAGCTACTGTCAATTATTACATTTGTAATAGATCTACCCACTTGGTGGCACGCATTTCGAACTTGCGCATCGTAAACTATCGTGAAGGAAGAAGTATGAAAGTGGTTGCCATCTTGGAACCCCCCTTCACGAAATTCTTAGATCCGCCACTGGAGGCGGCTGTTCTAGCTCAGAGTGGCGCTTCAAGGGAGCGATCCCTTTTGTATGGGGATGAGGGAACTATGTGGTTATAATTATGATGAGAATGAGCCGCCGACTACTCTTGAGCCTCCCAAAAGGAAGCTGAAGCTACAAAAGCAGCAGCCCCGCTTCAAACACATGTCCGACGATGACATGACCACCATTTGCAAAGGGTATGTACCTCCTAATACAGCTAAAACACAAAATGGAGCGTCACTGCCTTTCGAGAATGGATGTCTGCTCGCAATAAGGAGAGTACGCCTGACAAGTGTCCAGACGACATTCTAGAGCACCCCGAGGCTTCTAAACTAGACTTCTGGCTCAGACGTTTGTAGCGGAGGTCCACCGGTCCGACAGTCAACCTTACCCACCAAAATCTGTTCATCAACTACTCTGCGGGATTTACGATACGTGCGCACGAAGGATCCTGCTTGTCCTAATTTCTTAGCACGGGATGATCCCCGTTTTCGAGATCTACGTGGTAGCTGCGAAGTTATTTTTCGCCGTTTGCACCAGGATGGGGTTTCTATTAGGTGTTTTGCCTCCGTGGTGGGGATGAACAACAGAATCTTTTTTTTTCGTACGTGCAAAAGAACCGGTGTAATAGTGAATATTGTCCCCCCCAAAAGTTGTCCCCCCGACATTATTCACTAGTGAATACTGTCCCCCCGGACATTATTCGCTAGTGAATAATGTCCCCCTAGGACAATATTCACTGGTGAATATTGTCCCCCTTGGTGAATAATGTCCCCCATAAGATTATTTGTTAAGGCAACTGTAGTTCATCTTCTATGGCATTTCTGAAAGGGGGGACATTATTCACCGGTGAATAATGTCCCCCCTAAAATGCAGCTGGCTGACTGATAGCCTCGTACCCAAGCCCCGTGGGGGAGGGAACGAGGCTGTAGCTCACACAGGTATGTAAACTCTAACCACTAGCCCTAAAATGATCGTAGCTCTGCTTTTAGGGCTAGTGGTTAGAGTTTACATACGTCGGTCAGCTACGTGGCCCCCACGCGGCCTGGGTACGAGGTAGCAGTTGGATTTCTAAGTGCCTTAGCGCTACCTTTAATTTTATATGTTATATGTGTTTTATGTTGTTATACACACCCAGAGAGAGAATAAAATAATGCGCTGTTGCTGTTCGCTTGCCAATGTCGTGTGAGTGCTGGCGCGATATTGAATACTTCTGGGAGGGGACAGTATTCGCTAGTGAATACTGTCCCCCCATCATAAAATTATCACGTTTGATATCTTTTTGGAAGGCTTTCAGAGCTTTCTACGATGGGGGACATTATTCACTGAGGGGGGACATTATTCACTAGTGAATAATGTCCGGGGGGACAATATTCACAAGTGAATAATGTCCGGGGGGACAGTATTCACGGGGGGACAGTATTCACTCCGACACCGGATCATTACGTTTACACGGAACATTGTTCAAAGAATCATTCTGGGGGATTGGCTCAACTCAATGTTGCAAATAAACAAGTTGCTTGATATGCAACTCCAAGTAACGAGCCAAGATGTTGTTTTTCAGTCACCTATTGGCAATAATGATCGGCGCTGGAGATAGGACAACGGGTATGCAGCTCCGGGATCCAGCGAGTACCACACCATTGGACCGTACCAGGGAATTGCTAGGGAGATTGGTAAGCTGCTCACAGATATCACATATCACCCATCAGACGAAAAAAACTAGGCCCCTGGTCAACTGCAACGCTGGCCTCAGCTGTTTGAGATAAAATTAAAACCTCAGTCCTACAGGGGTGTGTACTCATCAGCAGCAAATGGAGGAATCTCACTTTCATTCACTTACCCAAAATGATTGATGAGGGGCTTAAGCTGTACCTTTTTTGAAATTGCGACAGCTTAAGCTCTACCTTTTTGACATTGTGTTATATGAGTAGCTATTGCTTTAGTCACATAGTTGGCCACATGGGAGGGTTGGTACATTACAAAAATCTTGAGCCGTTGCATCTTTGTTGGTCCTGTAGGACTGGTCTGCCACATACTCCTCATAATATTTGCCCTGTGAAATAGATTATTGATGCATTATTATCAATTATCCCATATCACAGACCTGAGGAGTGTAGACTATATCCTGATCATCTGTATCCTCCGCTGGAAAGTAGCTGGTATTGGCCCATGCCAGTGTGGCCAAGACAGCAAGGAAGAGAAGGGATCTTCATGTTGTGCAAAGGTCACTTTGTGCTGTGGTTAGTGGTAAGGTTGCTGGCACACACCTCAGTTGCTCTTCGATGATTTGTAGTCTGAGATGATGGCTATTTATGCATTGTGAAAAATGGGAAGTTGGTGTTAATTTTCTTTTCATAACATGATTGTGGGAGGGTTGCCTAGTGCCACTAACTGATTGTACGAGGTCAGACAACTCGATAACATGACTGTGGGAGGGTTGCTACTACTCAATTGTAGGAAGGTTGTCTAGGACTGCCTACAGTAATTGCGTCAGTGGTTGTTGTTTACCTGATTAACTTACACACCCATTTGATCGATTTAGTTGACACTGAATTGCTGACGATTCATTAGTAAAGATTGTTGACATGGTATATATAGTCCGAGATATCCAGGAGAAAAGTATAGCATAACTATTATATCAGTCACCTTAAACCAATACACATAACCCCCCCTCTGCAGCTTCTCTTATTGTGTGGTACAATTTAGGATACCTTTTCCTCCTCAGAATCATTATTCTTATCAATGGATGACTACCAAGATCAAATTGCCAGGATGATATTCAAAACCATCTGACCTACCAATGATTATGTGTAATACAGAGAATACCTGGCCAAGAAACCATGCAGGGTCAGAAATATTCCAAGACACCGACATAATGTTGTCTGACCTAGAAATGATGATAATTATCATAGAATATTTGAATGCCTGATCTGAGACATGAAGTGGGATTGTGAGGGGATCATTGAACCTATGTACACGTAAATCAGGCACTGGTTCAGAGCCTACAGGGACACTGTTGACGCTTCACCAATTGTCACCCTACCTCTCCATCTCTCCACAGGTGAGGTTACTGGTCATACACTCAATTCTGAGTGTCTATTAATGACTCACCTTTACGCAATCTACTGCAGTGAGTTGGGAACAGATTACCACGAAGAGCATGACGGCTAGCTCTCTGTCACAGAATATAGACCAATTTGATTGTTACCTATTACCAGTAAAGTCCTGGAAAACCATATATATATGCTAATATTGGAACTTATTATATCATGTCCTACTGATCATTATCATCTACGCAATGGGGCTTTCAACAACTGAGTTGGCACTTTTGAGTACAATTAATTATAATGACTGGCTGTCTATCTTGGAAAAAGGGCAAGATATTGCTGCAGTTTCTTTGATTTAGCCCCTGATAGTGTTCCACATTCTGCATTAATTAAATAGAGTCAGGACCTTGTTGCATGGACTACAATTATCTGGCTGACTGAACACAGTGCATTGTGGTGAATGGAGTGTCTTTGGATATAGGGTATCTGTCTTCTCTGGGGTTTCCCAGGGCTTAATTTTGCCCACTCCTGTTTGTTATTGATGTAACTGACATAATATTCTCAGAAGGAAGTAAGTTCATCCTATATATATGCTGATGAAATCTTATGCTATAAGCCAATTCTTAAGACTATCTCAAGATGATTTAAAACAATGCACTCCAAACACTTACCAGACATGGGCTCAGTCAAACCACATGACTTTCAAAGAGTAAAGTTATGAATATCTTTAGAAAACAAACACCAGTTTTTCCTATACGGCTGGGAGAAGTTAATACACTCTTATGGCTTTAGTGAGACCTCATCTAGAGTGTGCATGCTGCTGTAGTTTGGGAACCTCATTTGCAGCGTGATATAGACAGTGTTTGAAAGACGTTTATATGTTTGCTTGAAGAGCCTGCACTAAACACTGGTACCATACATGATTATCTTGAATTAAAGGAACAACCCCAGCTGCCAACCCCTGCAAAACGTGTATATATCTTTTTACAAATTTTAAGATTTATAACAATCAGCATCATGCCATGTGTAGGAGAACACCAATTCCCAGAATGTTCTCAGTAGTATAGAGTGAGGAGGTACAGTATATATATATATCTATGGGATTAACTATTCCTCAGCCTTCTTCAGTATATGGACAATGTCAGAGTTCCCTTTAGATCTGGCAATGTCAATAGGCCTCCATCCATCCTGCACGAATGTAAAGTATTAAATACAGCTGTCTAGTATGAGTGAAATGTGATAACAGTAGCTATATACCTTCTTTGACTGGTTGATGTCAGCTCCATTCCTTATTAGTGTATTTATGATGTCACTGTGTTCACTATAACAAGCTATGAACAGAGGTGTTGCACCATCCTGCATGTGTGAAAGAAATAAGTAATAACATACAGAACGAATGTATTATAACTAGCTACATTCATTGGCTGGTTGACATCAGCTCCATTCTTCAACAGTAAATCCACTACTTCACTGTGTCCCTCTTGACTGGCTATGAACAGGGGAGATACACCATCCTGTAATGCAATACATATTGATGCACACCTGTAACACCGATATAGTAACCCTAGTACATAGCATAATATGCAATATTATTATGGTAGTCACTCTACCACACCTTCCACTGTCTATACTGAGTGATGAATAGTATGAACTTGATTGCCTATTGCTACAGATATAGATGTAGTTAGGGGCTGTATATACAGTAATACAACCACAGCACTATATCCATAATCAGTTTGCTACACACAGAGATCTAGCATGCTATACCTTTTTACACATGTTGACATCAGCGTATTTCTGTAGCAGTCTCAGCACTGGCAAGTGACCTTTCCAGCAGGCCATGTAAAGAGCAGTCTCACCATCCTGTATATACATGGTCAGTTATAAATTACACCATTACTTAGAATGCAAGGACCTCTGTTATATGCCACACAGGTACATAATTATTATCATTGTACCCACATGTACACCCTCACATGTTGTCTAGTGACTATCCAATGGTCATTGCTTGAACATTAGTCAAGGGATCAATTGTTGTGTGCTGTTTATTAATAATGGAAAACAAGTATACATGCACACAGCATTCCCTAAATGTTCCCTCATCTTTCATGTGAGAGTGAGCAAGTCCAGACAAAATATAGTATGCATATGCGGACCTCACTCAAGTGGGAACACTACAGTGTGTTACTGACCTGGAATACTGTATGTACCTTAGCCTGGATGTTGACATGTGTCTTAGCTTTAAGCAGTAGTTTCACAACATCAACATTGCCTCCTTGAGCTGCCATATGAAGAGCAGTCCAGCCATCCTGCATGTAAACAGAAACACGGCCTACTCAACAAATATAGCTACAAGCCTACATATACATGAGGATGTGCTGCGCAGTGTGGTAGGAGCAGTCATATCTATATACCTCTTTCTGTGTGTTGATGTGTACCTTAGCCTCAATCAGTAGTCTCACAATATGAATATGTCCCCCACATGATGCTGCCATTAGTGGAGTTGCACCTCCCCGTATAGATGTACACAGGATGCTAAATCTGAAGTTTAACCTTCAGTGATTCTAGTGACATGTAACCATCACACTAACCAACTATTTTAACAGAAACAAGGGTAAAAACATGTTCATATAATTAAAGGATGTAGGGATGGCAGTGCCGGATACACAAGTGGCACTGCAGTAGATCTATATATGCAGCAAGACAGGGGATGAGGGCAGTATGTATGCAGCAAGACAGGGGATGAGGGCAGTATGTATGCAGCAAGACAGGGGATGAGGGCAGTATGTATGCAGCAAGACAGGGGATGAGGGCAGTATGTATGCAGCAAGACAGGGGATGAGGGCAGTATATATGCAGCAAGACAGGGGATGAGGGCAGTATGTATGCAGCAAGACAGGGGATAAGCAAAAGGGGTGGGGCTCGCGCGCGCGCGTATACAAGTAAAAAAATTAAAGAATGTAGGAATAACAATGCTAGGAGTAAATGCAGGCAAAAGCACTGTGATGATGGCATGAGAAACTAGAGTATTGTGTGCAGTGTTATCATTGTGCACAATAAACTACCACGTTAACGGCTATCCCGTGCACATAGGCATGCTCTCCGTAATTTAAAAGATCATCCATACATTCCATCCGCGTAATTTGTATTTATGGTATGGTATAACTTTTGGAACGGCTACATAGCTCTACCGAGAAAGCGATATGTAGATGAAAACGGCGCCCAGGAAGGGAAGTAAATACGTTTTTCTCTTATTCAAATGTTCTTTAAAGCCGTATACTGTGCGCATAGGACGGATTTCAATATTTTTTAAGACTGACTGACTGACTGACAAAACCGATTGCTCTGCGCATGTGCAGCCGCGGGGTAATAAGGAGCAGCGCGAAGGCAAAGGCAAGGGATGGGCATGCAACAATCATGACATGCGTAACCCCTCTCTACATCTTTTTATGGGTATGTTGAGAGAATGTTGTGGTTGCGGAGCAGACTCACCCTATAGGCCCATCCTATTCATTTCCCACCTCTACATCTTTTTTTGTAGGGTTGTAGGGTTACACATGTTATGATTGTTGCATGCCTATTTCTTGCCTTTGTCTTCATGCTTCTCCTTATTTCTCATACCATCATCACTGGTTTTGCCTGCATATATGCTGTATCTTGTTCCTGTACTTTTAGCATTGTCATCCCTACATCTTTAGCATTGTCATCCCTACATCTTTTAACGTTTTAATGATATACTTTATATAGATCTACTGCACTTGTTTTTCTGATTTTTGGCACTGTGTCATTCCTACATCCTACAATGGTTTTATAATTTTCGTTGTATAGCTATTCCCTTGCAAAACACAAACAATCAGCGTGTGTTCAAGCCACACCCATTTTACTGCTCTCTGGGTTCAAGACTACATGTAGTACTCATGTATCTTCATTGCACGTGTAACAGTGCAGTGACCTGTCACGACCGGACAAAACTCTCCAATTATGGCAACCAAATTGGACCACTCGGTCCACTTTTGAGCGGTCCACTTTTGGTTGCCATATTAAATTGGACCCCTGGTCCAGTTTTCTTCGCAAAAAAGCTGCCCCCCTAACGAAATGTGGACCGGGTGTAGTTTTAGATCATTGCCTGCTTGTGGGATATATGTAAAAGCATTAATTAATAAATGATTGTCTTGTGCCACGACAGAGAGTTTATGTTGGCACCATCCCTAAATATAGACTCTGATAAGGAGCTAAGTGCAACCACAAAAGATATGTCACTCACATCATACAGTTGTATATATACATCAAATTTAAATTCTCTGTATTAAGGTTTTTGTTACACATACTTCATATGGTGTACAGTCCACATTGACCGGGCTGGCAATCAGTTGTCTCACGATAGACCTATCTCCTCTCTCAGCAGCATTATAAAGACCTTTCTCATCCTTTATACATACATGTACATACAAGAAATAAACACCATTGCAATATACCATGTTAGTTAAGTATTATTTGAACACACATCACTCTTGACTAATAGTCTCTGGTGTACTACTTATGTGGGGATTAATATGCTACCGGGGTACAGCCACACCCTCTTTCTATTCCTGTGCTGGAGTCCCACCCTTCCACTGTGTGTGTGCACACAGAAAAATGACAAATAAGGATATTTCTTGATGTTCCATTGGTTTTGGCAGTACAAAGATTATGTTGTCAAGGATCATGCATCCGACAGAAAGGGAGTGTTTCATGTAAAAAGCAAGATGAGTACTGCTGTCAATTTTGTGTAAGTCGTTGAAGAAAAAGATTGAGAATCGACATTTTACAAATATTTGGGAGTTTACAGCTGTTTTGTAACTTGATCAGAGGAGTGGAATGTGGGGAGCCAGGGCCCCCCTTTGAAACAGAAGGGGGCCTGGCCCCCCTCTCATGCAGTCCAGACTAAAAATATATTGAGGTACTCTAGAGACCTATGCGACTCAGACTCTAAAGTACATACTATTATCAGTGACAGTTTAATTTTAAGAAATGAAATTTTGGAATGGCAAGTAAGAAGTCAGTTCCTATAACAGTTTTTTTCCTACTGTTAGCTACTAATACATTGAACTCACAGTCTGGAGACTCTACTACACCTGATGTGCCCCACCCCCATTCCCTAGATTATTTCTACTCCCCTGTGGATTGCCGTTCAGCGGCACTGATCCGTATTATAAACTATCAAGTCTATCAACTCTATAAATGGATCTATATAACGATGGAGAATTGCCAAAACGATATGTGCCATTCAGTATACACTATCATGCAAAGTTGTGTGCTGTAGTTAAGCATGAGACAATACCTCTAGTGCAGCTGCTGTTGATCCAGGTGTTGGAGCGGCAGAATTGGTAGAAATACATTTCACTACCTCAGGCTGGAATTTACACAAAGCTGAAAAAAAAAAACACATTGTGCTTTGATTTTTATTACATGCTGCATGGCTTATAGATTTAGGCAGTGTTGAGGGCCATGCAATTAACACCTTTTAGCTTGCTGTCTGAGTAAAGCTATGGCTTTTTGATTCTACATCTCATTGTAAATATGGAAAGCTTGTAATCATGTGTACCTATACTTTGGTAGATTAATAATAGCTCACAGCTATATAACCTGGTTTTATAAGACAACACACTTTACTGGCATCTTTAATCTTCCCTGCTTTGACCATAGCCTCAATTAGCTTGGCATATGTAGCATCATCGCCCAATCCTTCCTGCCATTTATCGAGTGTTAGTCTTCTCTTTTCTGATTCATTATGGCCATCCCTGTCTATGTCATTGAACCTAGCCCCCCTTCCAAGAAGATATTCTCCAACGTCTCGCCATGGGAAGCTCTTTCGTATCTCAAGGATATGTTCATCTGAAACGGGCTTGTTGAGCACATCTGGTGTAAGCTGGTGTTGCTTAATGAAATCTTTCATTTGCTGTTCTGACATGGCATTGATCTAGCTGTGGAGGGAGAGATTCAGCATAGCATACCTGGGTGTTGTAGAGGATGCCTCCATAGAAGAGGCAAATTTGCTCTTGGAAATATACCCTGACGTTAGGACACCTTACAGGACAACTCCTTCTGTTTTAAGTGTGGAGATGTGCCAACCAAGGATGTTTTGGTCACGTAAAAGCTCAAGAACTTCATTTTTAAATGTAGATATCAATACCTCTCAAATATGAATGCAACACATTATATTTACCACCACGGTAAAGATATAAAGATATGTAATTGAAGGAGTAAAGCCAAGTCATTGGGATCAACTGAAAAAATCAGGATCATGCAAGCTGACCCAGGACCCTCTGGATACTGGCCAGGCACTTTCACTGAGCTCCTTGATATCTGTGGCAGAGGAGTGCAGGAATTGATGTTACTTTCTAAGGACTGAGTTAACAGTAATGACTGCCCCTTCAATTGTACATTTCATTTATAATTGGTGACCAGAAAATAATTGAATGTCATGGATTTAAATCCTACCAAGACAGACAAAAATTGACTTTGTTCCCTACATGGTTTTCTCCTTCTATCCTCTACACCTGAGAAAATGTCTACTATACTAATAGGGAGGATTGTGTTATACAGTGTGATGTTAGTGTGATACTAGCCACTACATATATTTTCGACACACATTTCATGGATATGAGTTGGACTAAAAAAAGACTTGCATATACATTACTTCAAGAGATGCTTAGCTATAGAAAAATATGTTGATGTATCTTCAAATTTGATGTTATGATATACAAAATAACTCGGAACTGACCTGTTTGCAAACAGGTCAGTTCTCGCAATTGGACTACTGCCATGGTTATAGTTGCAATGGTATAGTCTGAGATATCCACGAGAAAAGTATGGCATGACTGTTATATCAGTCATTTTCTCCTGTATGCCACTGCATATTTTAAGGGTCCAGAAAGGGAATTTCTAACCTTAAGACCAATACATAACCCTCCCTCTACAGCTTCTCTTATTGTGTGATATATACAATTTGTATCACACAATAAGAGAAGCTGTAGAGGGAGAAAATGTTTTCTTCCTCGGAATCGTTATTCTTATCAATTTGGAGGTCTTGTGTAAGGCAATGTGAGACCTATTGGTCAGCCAACAGCTCTGGGCTTGATCAAAGTCTCTGATGGAAATGATGGTATTGCAGGGTGTGGGGATTCAAGGTTGAGTGCTGGAGGAGGGGAGATTAAAGCTACAGAGGTGTGTACAACATCATCCTCACTAGCTTCTTTATCCATCCTCTTTCCCTCTTCCTGCTATGTTAGTACATGTATATAGTTTACATTGGCTTGTGCCTATTTCCTTTTCTTTCGTCTCCCTCCCACAAGAGTAGCCCATAATTTATAATAGTAGTGTAGGAGGACCACCACACTCCTTCCAACCTTCTAGTTTTGCTTGTGCTGGTATTGAAGTCCGAACTGGAGAACTTCATACTCCAAATATATATATATATATATATATATATATATATATATATATATATATATATATATATATATATATATATATATATATATATATGTCATGTACATTCCAATCTCAAGTCTCTTATATATCTATCTCCTACAGTGCAGCTTTCTCCAAGCCAGCCTCGATTTGACATCAGTCGTAGTTCCTCTTTCTAACAGAATGTGTTCCCCATTGCCCTACCAGGCCAAGTCAGTAGTTATCATTATGTCTCTTATCACAGGGTTTACCCAGTGCCACAATGTTAACCCATTGTTTTGCATATCCTCCTATATATATGTATATATATACTATGTTGCTATGGTAACAGCAGGTTTATATATTGCATATACACCTCATCAATATTCAACATAGTATATATCGTATAAACCATGTCCAATCAGTGTATATTTTCAGATATACACCTGCTATGTTTGGAAGTTTATTTGTGATATATCCCTCGGGCCGTTGGCCCTTGGGAAATATCACAAATAAATTCCTCACAGCAGGTGTATATCTGACATATACACCTCTTGGCCATGGTTTATACATTACATATATATACATGTTGCCTCAAAGCTATACTTACTACTACATTCTTTCCATTAATTGCTGCTCAAGCTAAGAGTCCTGGAAGCAGAGTATTCATGTACTATAGTCTGTACCACAAATTACTACATACACTCTCTTTCCAGGATTATGACTGGCAATTACTGTAAAACTTGATATATACACCAGGAAGGAATCACAGTACTCCTCCAAGAAGGTGCAATTAAGATAACCACAGCTACCAGGAAAATGATATATCAATTGCACAACAGAACAGAGAGGAGATTGGGACCCAGAGATGCTAGCTATGATCAAGGTTCTATCTACTGGGGTAAACGGGTGGAAGCTCCAGTCCCCCCAAAACACTTCAGCTCCCCCCCCCCCCCCCCAGAGTTTCAAGCCAGGTTTAACAGCTATAGCTAGATGGACAGATTCGTCACTAAAATTCCAACCAAAAGAGTGAATGTTGATTTTCACAATGAATTATTATTCAATTAAAACCAAGCTCAGACTTCTTAGACTTGGAACTGTATGAACCACTGAAGAAAAGGCCTGCACTTAGTGATGGTTGCTCTGGTTGAAGTTCCAGCTAAAGTTTAGCTCTTTGAGCTCCAATAGCACAGATATCCTGTTGTTTGATCCAAACCAATGCATTCAACATGTATGTAGCTAATAGTCTGTATATCTAAGTTTAATTCAGGGGGTGGGTATAGGCATTGACAACAATAATGGTGGTCAATTTAGAATAATACAAGCCTAATTAGCTATTATGTCAGTATTACATAACAGTGTGTGCTTGCGATCTTGTTTCACTGCTTCAGCCATTCTCTGTAGCTGCTGTATGTTTTTCCACTTTTAGAAAATTCAGTACGTATGCAACAAGACAGGAGGTTATGACATATACAATATACAATCACACATAACCTCCTCGCTACTATGGGGTTAAACATGGTATTATCATAGATACTATACCTTACGTAAGGTATAGTATCTATGGTATTATAACGTGTGTTCTAGTTTAGGCGCACTGACATCGTCAGGACTAGTTGGGCTTGCCAAAGATGCTAAATATGCATGACAAAATGATGGCAGACAGTCAGCTGGTAACATGCACTCTCATAAAAATTGTATCATAAAATGCATAGGCCAATCAATGTTCTCCTCCCACGCACAATCAATGTTCTCCTCCCACGCACAATCAGGTGTAGTAACATGGCCACTAGATCTCTTCGAGTAGCAATATTCCCATACATTCCACACCTGGCTCGGGATAATTTAGAGGGATTGAGACAATACATTGTCAGCGAATTCAGGAAGGAGTATGGCGTAACCATCCAAGTCGACTCTAGTATAGATCCCTACAATCTAAAACAAATGACCTCCACTCACCTGGGCACTGGCAAACAAGCTTACGACGTAATGGAATTCGATACCATTCTGTTTGGGGCCCGGAGTTGGTGAAGTCGAATCCGGCAATTGCAGCCGTTGGACGACTACTTCAAGGTAACGAAAGACGAATATGCAGCATCAGCCGTGCACTCAGTGAATTACTCTCAGAAGTTGTATGGTGTCCCAACTCTGCAGTGTGCCAATTTTCTAATGGAGTTATGCGATACCGATCATCGTCTCAAACAGCCGCTACTGAAAGACTGGACCTCTTTTGAATAGCTAAAAATGGCTTTGGATACAGCAGAAGACTCCCGCCACAAAATCTTTATGGCCGGAGATTTTCGAGGCAGTTGGGGACTTCCCATGTTTTACCTCGATGCTTACGTTGTTGATGATCACGGCCTAAACAGTGTGTGTGAAGGTATCCATGCTCCGATTGACGACAAGAAATTGATAAAAGAGTTGAAGCATTATACTCAGTATGGAGTTCTTCCTGATGGAAAAAATCCTGACACTGACGGAACATTTCATGCCCATCCTGATCAACTGATTGAAGAGGTCACTGATTCTGAGCATATATTAATGTATTCTTACTCAGAAAATCTGGGAGAAGTACTGCAACAATCGGCAGAGAAAGAGAAATCTAAAGAGGCACTTAGCATTGTGTCACCTGCATTGGGAGAGTCTAACTTTCTACTCACTTACACTGATGCTGTGATAGTAAATAAATCTGCGTTTGCTGAAAAAGCCGACTTGATTAATAAGTTTATAACCTTCTACACTTCCCTACCATTTCGTACAAATTTTGCCTTTGGCCGCAATTTGCCGCCATCAGTTAAACATCCACGTTACATTCTTCCTGTTCGTAAGGATTTTTTCACCCTAAAAAGGTTGCAGATGATCCGTACTATCCAATGTTTTGTAAAGCCCTAAAGCACTCTGTGACAGCTCCAAACCATGACATGTACTACAAGAGTACATTTAAAATTTCTTGTAGATTATAATATTAATGTTATGCCATTTTAATAGCTTACACAGCTGCTACATAATCCTGATATATAGTTATCTCAGTCATGTCTTCTCTGAGATTTCCTTGTTGTGTGTATCATGTACTACTTGGTGGTCAAATCCTCAAACGAGAAAGAATGTATAGTAATTAGGGGTACAGATTATGGGTATTTATATGCTTTCCTCCTTGTGTGTGTATACATGATGGTTAAAATACTCCAAGCAGAAAGGATGTACTGATTAGAGATACATCAAGTGAGATTACCCTACAAGGAGGATAGAGGAAATGTGTGAATCTAATATCCTTGCGAAATACTGCTTCTGCTGACCATGACTTTAATCATCCATGAGATGCTTAGAAAGACAATGCGAGGCAACACAACACAGCAGAAAGACAAGGCAACATAACACAACTCGCCTAAAGCAGTTATTTTTCAAAGAAAAATTAACTGCCTCAGGTGGTACTCGAACCCACGGCAGTCGCATGCTGCATAAATATGATTGGCGACTGGGAGCGAGCCAACCTATTGTCTATTTAACTTCATTTGAGCCCTAGAATTTTAGCAATAACTCTTATTTTTCACCCAATTTCAAAATTAAAGTACCACTGGATTCCTCGTGCTTTGCTGCGTCTAGTTAGACCACTGTTGTTTGTAAACGTGTTTCTGGTCATCCGCCCGCATGCACTCTGCTTGGCCGCATCAAAGGCCCATTATTGTGACGTCGGTCATTACTACGGAAGCCACACCTCCAAAATTACAGCGATGGGGGTGTGGCTTGTATATGCAGACTGGTAGCGCTTCACGTCCGCAACGGGACGGTTTGAATATGACGTCACAATAATGGTCAACCAACAAAACTGACCTTTGAACTTCTGAAATACTTGTGCGCGGGCAGGGGGTAGGACATGCTTATACGCGCGTATGCGCTTATGCGAAAGTCACATGACATTCATGACATCCCAAACTGCGCGAATCAACTGTAATGGCTATATTTTGTTCCCATGCGCTCTCTTTCGAACAAATTATTCTTTATTCTTGCTGCACAGTGCTATTAATAAAGTTACATAGGCCTACAGTAGATGTGAGAGGGTTTTATTTATTTATTTATTTATTTATTTATTTTAATGCTTCACAGTACATGAACACAAAATAAGGAGAAAATGGTGACAGGCATACTTAGTACTATCATGTACTGACGGAACACCAACATAAGATGATGTCCTAGTTGGAAGAGTAATTAGTAACTACAGATAAAGGAACACACTTAGCACAAGGGCAACAATAATGTAATGAACAGGGATTAGTACTTTGAAAATGAGATGTGAAATGTGACCAGAAGACTTGAAGAAGTTGGTTCTTAATTGTAGGAATAGAATGATCAAGATTGATTGGAGGGAGAGAGTTCCAGAGTCGTGGGAGCCTGTTGAAATATAGATGGCTAGTAGCATTTGATTTAGGAAGGGAATGTCTCAGTTTCAGGTGAGTCGAAGACTGGGTATTACCTTCACAGAAATGAATGTAAGTTTGTAGAGGAAAGGTGTTAGAGGTATCAGGAACTTTGAGGCTACGAATGAAGAACATAATGTTATACAATTCAAGTTGCATAGCCAGAGGTAGAAGTCTAAGTGACAGTAGACGATGCTTGTAATCAGACTGGTAGTCATTCAAAATATACTTTGTAGCACGTCGCTGAATTCGTTCTAGCAACATGAAGTTCTTGATAAGATGTGGCCTCCATATCTGTGAGCCATAGGTAAGTTGAGATCGAACTAGAAGGAGATAGAGTCTTTTTAGCTCTGATATCAAGACTGGAGGAAAATGAACGTCGAGAAAGAATGTATAGTAATTAGGGGTACAGATTATGGGTATTTATATGCTTTCCTCCTTGTGTGTGTATACATGATGGTTAAAATACTCCAAGCAGAAAGGATGTATTGATTAGAGATACATCAAGTGAGATTACCCTACAAGGAGGATAGAGGAAATGTGTGAATCTAATATCCTTGCGAAATACTGCTTCTGCTGACCATGACTTTAATCATCCATGAGATGCTTAGAAAGACAATGCGAGGCAACACAACACAGCAGAAAGACAAGGCAACATAACACAACTCGCCTAAAGCAGTTATTTTTCAAAGAAAAATTAACTGCCTCGGGTGGTACTCGAACCCACGGCAGTCGCATGCTGCATAAATATGATTGGCGACTGGGAGCGAGCCAACCTATTGTCTATTTAACTTCATTACATCAACGATTCCCTCCATGCCCGGCGAGTTGATAGCACTTTGCTGTGCATTCTCTCCAGCAACCTATACCAGCACGAGAATACATGGAGATTCCATCACCTACATCACTCACGAGGTAGTATATACATGGCGCTCAATGGTTTAGGATGCTTCATAATTATAGTCACTTTACTGTATCCTCCGCTTTCAGAGATCGCCAGCTCCTAAACGAAGAGTGGTGCACGGTGGTGCATATAGACTATTCAACGCACCTTGTGCTATTCTACACTTTCCTGACAAAATAGACTACAAACCGCCCCTAGTTTTACCAAAGGCAGCGGAACTGCTTCAACGGAAAAAATGATTGACTGAGTCAGCAAAAATGCCGGTCGCGTGATCTTGTCCGACCGCCCCTGGTGCACGGGAGCAAATTGCATTCGCTGCACGCGTTTCGACAGGGATCGCTTTAAAATGTTCACGGAGGAACGCATACTCCAAAACTTTATCCTATTTGTCAATGCGTGGACAGTGTTGTACTAGATCCCCCTTGGAGGCATTGTGACAAGTAAACTAAAGTGAGCTCTTCCCTCAGATGTGATCAGAAGTGTATATATGTATGTACCACGATAGCAGGGGGGCACATAACAGTATGATGATTTCAAGGGGGGGCATATGCCCCTGGTACCCCCCACCGCCAATGATTGTTGAAATATGGGAGAGTCAAATGAAACCTCTGTAAAGGGAATTATAAAAATTAATATAGACCCTCTGAGATAGGATGACAACTAGGGAGACTATCACTACAAACATCAGTGGTTGCTGTAACCAACAGGTGCATGGTTACCTCAGTTGTAACAGGATATTCCCTTATGATAACTACTACCTCTCATGGAATCTGTAGGATATCCCTATAAGGAATTGCCCCTGTACATTTTAAAGGGATAGTAATAGTATCTTATATCACAGGGGAATTATCACACAGTACGGTAGTACTGTGTATATAGGGATTGCTATGGTCTATCCCCATTGAAAACCATATATAAGGTTTTTCATCACTTTCACTTTCAGTTTGCTACTTACTGGACTTCTGTTAACATGAATGTGTAACTATACCCAGAAACTAATTGTGATTATAAAATGGTATAATTTGATTGATGATAAAGGTGTTAAATTAGCAAAAGTCCATTTTGTGAATTCTTCATCTTCTTCTTCTTCTTCTTCTTCTTCTTCTTCTTCTTCTTCTTCTTCTTCTTCTTCTTCTTCCGCTTTAACAGGCGTAACTCACTAACGGTAACACATCTAAACATGAAACTTGGTACAGTGATGTAGTTCCACTGTGGGTAGTGCATCGTCATGTTAAAAATTTTGTAAACAATGTACTTCTTGTAAAATAAACAAAAATAGCCTCAGGCCATGTATTATTAATGGAGGCCACACAATCCTATATCTGAGTAATGAAAGGTCTGCTAAATGTGAAATTTTGTATGATAGTATAGTTTAATACCACAATGATCAACGTTGTGATAAAATCTTTGTAAACAATGTAAATCTTGTAATATAACAACAAATAGCCTCAGGCAAGGATTACTGTATCTCACTAACAAAAGCTCCATTGAATGTGGAAATTGGTATAATGATAAAGTGTAATACACCAATGATCAACGTTGTGATAAGATCTATGTAAACAATGTAAATCTTGTAATACAACAACAAATAGCCTCAGGCAAGCATTACTGTATCTCACTAACAAAAGCTCCAGTAAATGTGGAAATTGGTGTGGTGGTAAAGCTTAATACCCCAATGATCAACATTGTGATAAAATCTCTGTAAACCTTGTAAAAAATAGCCTCAGGCAAGTATTACCGTATCTTACTAACAGAAGCTCTACTAAATGTGGAAATTGGTGTGATGGTAAAGCTTAATACCCCAATGATCAACATTGTGATAAAATCTCTGTAAACCATGTAAATCTTGTAAAAAATAGCCTCAGGCAAGTATTACCGTATCTTACTAACAGAAGCTCTACTAAATGTGGAAATTGGTGTGATGGTAAAGTGCAATACACTAATGATCAACATTGTGATAAGATCTCTGTAAACAATGTAAATCTTGTAATACAACAACAAATAGCCTCAGGCAAGCATTACTGTATCTCATCAACAAAAGCTCCAGTAAATGTGGAAATTGGTATGGTGGTAAAGCTTTATACCCCAAAGATCAACATTGTGATAAAATCTCTGTAAACCATGTAAAACTTGTAAAAAATAGCCTCAGGCTAGCATAACCGTATCTTACTAACAGAAGCTCTACTAAATGTGAAAATTGGTGTAATGGTAAAGCGTATTACCCCAATGATCAATGTTGTGATAAAATCTCTGTAAACAATGTAAATCTTGTATTATAACAACAAAATAGCCTCAGGCAATAGTTAGCTATATCTCGCTAACAAAAGTAGTACTAAATGTGCTAAAAGCTCTATTAGCTAATATGTTCGCTACCAAGTAAACTGCAAAATAGCAAAAATGCATGTACCTAGTTCCAGAAAAAAAGACGGGAGACAAGTAAATAAAAAATTTAGGAAATTTGAAAGGAAATATAGGGCTTGCATAAAAAGGAATGGAGACAAGATTGGGACACAGACATGTTATGATATATCGACGTACCCATAATGTTACGTTGATATAACATAACATGTCTGTGTCCCAATCTTGTCTCCATTCCTTTTTATGCAAGCCCTATATTTCCTTTCAAATTTCCTAAATTTTTTATTTACTTGTATACATAACCCCAGTATGTAGAACAACTTTTATACATTTCTCCATACTCATAAGACATTTATAAAGTAATCATAATGCAATTTATCATCCCTTGGAAATACTTGATACGTTCTTTGAACCAAGAGTTTATAGTCATGCATTTATAATAATGATGCAGCTACGATAATTATGTACCACAGCTGCATAAAGAGTGTAAAGTGTTGTTTGTAATTTCGACATGTTTCGACAAATTTTAAATAACTTATGCTTCTGTTACATAGTCCTGGTGTAGTTTATCTGAGTTGTGTGATTTCCTTGTGTGTATCACTATCCCTGCAAAAAGAGGTGGTTGTTTTGACCAGTGTGTGTGGTCACCTCAGTTGCATTACATACCTGTCTTGGTATATAGAGCATAATTGCAATTTATCTGAGTGCATACATGAGTGCAAGCTACTCCACCATTACATTTTACTACAGAAGTATAGTACAGTGTGGTTGTGTACGTGATTTCCTCTGTGAGATAAGGTATTATCACAACGGGCATCATTGTTATTCCTTAGATATATCCTACATACCTCTTGGGAGGTTGTAGCTACAAAAGTAGCTATGTTGCAACTGAGAGATAAGGTTAAAATAACAACCTATTTTTTGCAGTGATATATTTACTACTACGTGGTCAAATATCCTGGAAGGAGAAATTAAAGAATATATAGTAATTATGGGTAATTATAGAGAGATTACCCTAGCTTTCCTCCTTGTGTGTGCAAGTATGTATACGAAAGTAGTTCTCTCTAAAGAAAAATAAAAAAAATATTTTTGTGAACTGCTTTGATAGTGCTACTATAAGACTCAACAAGCTGTCAAATTGCTGTAATTGTCATATTATAGCCTTAATACTATAACTGTCATATCTCAGCTGTTGAATTATTGATCAAATATTCATGGGGAGTCAAATGAAGCCTATGTATATAAGAGAAATTAATATAAACCTCTGCGATAGGAAGAGGCCTATGTATATAAGTATTAGTTATTACACCCCTAAGAGGTATGTTGCTGGTTTATAGGCCCGAGGGGAGAGACCTATAAACTGCAACATAGCAATTAGGGGTGTGATAATTGATTTATAGCCAGCTGCTAGGTGGTTCAACAATTGGTAATTACCAATCAGATATAATCACCCTGATATAGGCACTCTTGACACTTGATTAGTCACTCTTCACACCTTGTAGTGTTATGGCAGATTTATAGTGCCACTATAAACATAGCAACCACCTAACAACAGGCTATAAGAGGAATTACTGCGATATATAGGATGAAGCCTATGTACCGTAAGGTGACTATAAAACACTCGTAGGCCATGTTATGTGTCTTTAAAAGGCCTATAACTGCCCCGTTCGAGAGATCTGAGCCGTTTCATTTGTTAAGGCTGATGGGCATGTCGGTGCCATCCCTACATGTATAGAGTCTACCGCACTCTATACCCGCATTGTACATACCGTAATGTCGTACGTGCTTCTAATTTTGCGTGCGCACTCCTGCTCGCCAACATTCAACTAGTTATAAAAATGATGAGGCATGTAGGGATGGAAGTGCCAAGAAGTATAGAAACAAGGAAGCATCTATGCACCAAAGCAGGGGATGATAGCATGCAACAATAATAGCATGCGTAACCCTCCCTACCATTTGTATTTAATGGCGTGTGGTCCCCACCCGCAAATTGACTGCCTAATCACATCTTTTGCTTTTTTAAATCCCTGCTTCTTGCCTGGTAGGGTGACAGTTGTACCAAATGAACATTCCTTCCCACCTGATATGAATAATATAGTCACTACCAGAAAGATAAACAACTCTTCTACCACCAAGATATAAAGTCAATTCATCTTGATAATGCCAGGTGGTGTATTAGATGCCTTACATTTCTTCCCATATGCATCCTATCTTAAAGATGTGAATTATTATAGCATACACATAAGATCATGATCAGTCTCTCTAGAGTAGAGATGACCCTTTTGCAGTGGGTTGTATATACACTACTTTTACTGTGCAATTACATGGTGTATCATTCAAAGAGATGAATGTCCTTGAGAGCCCTTGTCTGCTTGCTGGGTGGGATTATTGGATATGCACTCAAGAAAACAATTTCGCTCCATGTCAACCTCTCAAGAAGTGGTATTACTGGAAAACAGTGGCATGTAGCTACTGGAGGTGTTTGTGTCTTCTAGGATATGGGTAACTTTTACTTATCATGTGCACCTCTCCACGTTATGGAGGAGGATTCTCCACTTTAGCAACCCATGCCATGCAAACTAATTGGCTCTGGCTAGCCTATAATAAATAATGTAGCCCTACAATCTACCTTAGCACCCACTTACATGCAGGGCATATATAGTTGCAGTATAAAAGTTATATACTTTACTGTTATCTTAGTTGCATCCATACTTGAATTGTAAGCGCTATCGTGGAAAATCTTCGCACCTTATCGTAAACATATGAATGATGTAGTCACTTATCAGCTAAATAAAGAGTCTCGCCTACCTGCATCATCCCTTCCTATATGAATCTCATCATTTACCCTCGGCGTGAATGCGCAGGAGGGTTACACAGAAGCAAGATATCACGCGTGCGCACATCCTGACCATACATGCATATGTCGTCGCTTCAGTATGGAAACGCGCTCACAGTTTCTAAGTACCCTTGTAGAGACGTGTGTAGCTTGAGATATCTGCGTGGACCCTGATGCATCGATGAATAAACTACCATATGGCATGAACTCATGGTGCCGAGGTTTCTGCACTCTATATGTGAATAATATTAGTCACCTACTAGTTACATGAGATAGACAAACAACCCACTCTAAAGTCAATTGAATGCCTTATAACACAAACATGAGATAGACAAACAACCCACTCTAAAGTCAATTGAATGCCTTATAACACAAACATGAGATAGACAAACAACCCACTCTAAAGTCAATTGAATGCCTTATAACACAAACATGAGATAGACAAACCACCCACTCTGAATGCCTTATTATTACACAACCATAACATTTTATGGTTAAAAATTCCCTAAGCTTACAGTAAGATATGACTCTGTAAATATTTGTAGTGGTCTAATACTATCTGCCAGAAAATGAGGCTTTGTCATGTACATGTATGTACGCGTATGTATGCAAAGAACGATGTATGTATGCAATGTGCAAAATCTATTGAAGAACTACTAAGTGTGAAGTGTATAAAAACATTTACATTAAAATGTTGAAGGATGTAGGGATGACAGTGACAAAAAGTAATGTTATTATTGTTGCATGCCCTCATCACCTGTGTTGCTTGCTGTGATCTAATTAATTAGATGCTCCACTAACTCACATTTCTAGATATCACCATGAGCGATCGCAACAATGACGATGAATCTCTTCATAAATTTCTATCTGAAAATGGCCTCAATGTCAAATGGTTAAAACGTTTCAAAGATAAAGAAATCACTAAGGTCAATCAGATACATGAGCTTGATGATGAGTCTAAAAAAGATTTGTATCAATCACTTTCCTTGGATGCCACTCCAGTAGAGATAATTGCACTACGAAAAATATTTGAAATCAAGGCCCCTGTTGATTCAGATGATGGTTTAGACATTGAGTTGAGTGAGGTAGGGCTGGATGTTATCCGCTGGTCAGATGTTTTTGAAAATCAACTGGGTGTCAAATCATCACAAGCACTTCAGCATGTTGGAAATGAGTCTTATCAACTACTGGCACAGTTTGTAGAACATCCTTGGGAAAAGAAAGCACTGCGAAAGTTATTGGGAATGGAAAGTGTAGTTTTTCAAGCACAGAGAGAAAAACAGAGAGTTAAACTAGAAAACAGACAAGCTGAGTCTGTTCAACTACTGGAGGCTCTAAAACTTCTTGAAAAGGATGGGAAGGATCGCCATGACAAGGTTGCCAAAGAGATAGAGGGCAAGATTCGGGAAAGACTCCAGATACCTGAAGACGTTTGGTTGAAAGAAGATGCAACTCTCAGTCAATCCATTGCACAGATGGAAGCTATGCTTGCTGATACCAGTGGAACTCTCAAGAGCAAAGAGGATGTAAGTGAACTCAGTGTGATTGAAGGAGCATCAGGTGGCCTTGCTCTACGAGGGATCTTAATCACAACAGACCCTAATGATGCCACAGAGTTGCGACAAATCCTGTTAAAAACACCGGAAGATATTCGTCTCGATGGTCCTTTTCATTCCCAACATGAAAAAATACAGCAATTCTCTAGTAAGAGGAAAGAAGATGAGTTCTCAAAACAAGTTAAAGTACTTGGATACACAGAATCAGCATCTGCTAGGGCAGGATTTTGGGGAATCACTTTTGAAGCAAGTGTAGGATACAGTGAGAATACAGAGAAAGAAGCAACAGAAGAGCACCATCATGAGGAGACTTATTGCTCACTGGTGAAATATTCTGTCATGCCAATGGCCTCTTGCTCTTTCAAAGATCAACAGCTTGAACTCTCTGAAGCTGCTTTAACGCAACTCCAGAAAATTAACCAGATATTGGTAAGTGATGCTACTAAGCCAATACAAAAAGAATGTGAAGCATTTTTTCAAAGGTTTGGTTCCCATGCTTGTATTGGACCACTTCATTTTGGAGGGATGTATACATGGAAGAGTTACAGCTCAGGTTTTGAAGAATCTGATAAAAGTACAATTCAGGAGCTTCAAAGTGAAGCAATTACAGTACAGGTTGGCATGTCATATGGTTGTGTGGCTGGTGCATCTGCCTCCACATGTGTTTCCAGTATGACAGGTAGCTTTAAAGGGAAATATTCCATGGCCCTGACAAGCCAGACCTTCATAGAAGTTACTGTAACTGGTGGCCCTCCTGAAGTAACAGGATTGCCAAATTGGAAGAATGGGCTTGTTGCAAGTAACAGCACATGGCACTTGATTGATCGTGGTACACATGGAGTGCCAGTATGGGAAATCATTGAAATGAATCATTCAAGTAGTTTTAAGAATTGCTCACATTTTGTGGAGAGATTGAAGCAAGCATGGCAAATTCTTAATAGAACTGATGAGCCTCAAAATGCTTCAACCTCTGAATTTCAAAGCATGATGGATGATGTAAGCTCCTGGAATAAAACTCCAGATCCAACCCAGTTCACCCATCAACTCAGTTTGCTGGCTGCAAAGAAAGAGGAGATATCAAAAGAATTCTTGAATCCTCAAGTGTGGGCAACTGACTACTTATCGCAGGAACCTTTGAAACAATTCTTACACTCTGTAGCTAATTTTGCCCTCCAGGGTGCTGGTGATGACTCAGATTCTATGAAGCGGTATTTGCGACAGCTTGTTGAATCAATTGACCTCCACACTACAAGGGTTTTCCACAATCAACAGTACATTCTAAAATGGTTCTACAGTACTGAAGAATCAAGTCCTCCCATAGATTGCCAAGATTTCCTAAGTTTGAACAAGTACTTCAAGCTTGCATTGGAGTGTATACGTGGTGGACTGTTGCCACTTGGCAAACGAATGATGGAAACTGCTGTTCCACCTGACTCTTCAATCAAAGCAACTGCAACGGTAGCCAAAGCTGTTCTCTGTTTCAGACGTTCTCTGCAGGAAAGTGGTCAAAAGTATGAAGATTTATTCACAACAACAATGCTGTATCCATTCAAATACAATCCTTCAAAATACTATTTTTCAGCTTTAATGTCAATGAGTGATCTCAAATACTTCTGTGAGAGATTTGAAAGTGAAGTTAAGGAGTTTTTCAGCATCAAGGTGAACTGCTCTCTTCTTAGCTTGCAATCATATCTGTTCTTACTGACTGCAAACCTCTACGATTACTTTGATGTAAATGAAGAACAAGTAAAAAGTCACACTGAGTACTTAGAGGGTGAAATTGGTGATGAAATGAAGCAGGAGCTTAAAAGTGTTCTTACTAAACTCAAATTAAAAGATTCTGAATGCAACTGGATGTGGTTGAAAAATAAACTGGATCCTCTGGTCCAAGATACTCCCATACAACTGGGAAATGGCGACATGCTGGTAGATATCTTAGAACAAGAACCAACTGAAACTTCACTTCAGAAAGCAAAGCCACTAAACCCTTTTATAAGTAACAAAGACATGGAGAAATTTTTCATGCAATTGCATCTTAAAAATCAATTTCCTCAAAAGCTGTCGCTTCATAATGCCATAATGATTAGAGAAGACACTCTGAAAGTTTCAAGAGTGCAGCAGGCAGGTAAGGATGATGCAGAGAATGGTAGTGATGAAAAGATGGAGTCCCTGTGTTATGATCCACACAGTTACCCTTTTCTCATACTGCAAAAGATTATGGCCTTCGATCATCGATGTAGGATGGCATTAGCCTCAGAATCCCAAAATTAATCAGAGTCTGACAGTTCTGATGAGGAATATCATCTCTGTAGGACGACATTTGCTTCAGAATCCCAAAGTGAATCAGAGTCTGACAGTTCTGATGAGGATGATGATAACACGGAAGATATGATCCACCCAATGGATGGTTTACTTGCTCTCCTACATTGCTCTGATAACTTCCTCCGTAAAACTCTCATGAGCAGACTAGCCACTTGTCAACTTGCTGTACCTCTACTTCTTCCAGACCCCATTACTCAAAAGCCTACATTTCTCCTTTGGGCAATGAGATCAATTATTATGGAGTTTCAGAATTACAGCAACACTATTTCATATGCAGGTCCCATCATTTGTTATCCAGCTCCTATAATATCATTTCTGCGCTTGGGCGACCACTTTAAAATCTCCAAATCAGGACTTCTCAATGCAGTCATAAGCCCTTCCAACCACGACACTTTCATTCACTATGACTGTGCCGGTGGTAGAGCAAGAAAAGTGCTAGTAAATGGGCTAGTGGAAGTCAGCTGGTATCTTCCTTCAAAGAATGACAAATGTCTTCCTGATGCTATCACCTTCGCTAATTTACATGGAAATGCCACTGAATACCCTAAGCAAGTTGAGTTCCTGAGTAAAGTGAGCTGCATGCACTTCGTCCTCCTAAATAAAGGTGACCTGGATGATTATACAGTTTCAATAGTGCAACACCTCTCTGAGGCACCTGGAGGTGTTGTTGTACTTCAAACTGAGTCCTCTTCTGGCTTGAAAAAAAAGATGAAGGAATTAATTCCAGAAGAAAAAATGAGCATTATCAAGCTCTCTGCAAAAAGCAAATATGAGATGAAAGTTAGCATACACAAAAGGATCAATAGTAAATTGAGTTACAATGTTTCTCTTTCCCTTGAGGATTGCAGGAAAGTTGCTTGTGACTGTGGTATCAATGTAGATGAAAATGAACTGCAGTGTGCAGAAGGTAGAAAGCTGGCAGACGAGTTTCTCAAACATGTAAATGAATCTAATCTTGGTAGTAGTCCAAAGAAACTACTGGTCTTGCAAGGTAAAGGGCTCTGGCATAAATATGGAGAAGCAGAAAAGGAACAATATCGTCAAATGCTCAAAGGACAGATGTCTGTGTATGAGTATT
The DNA here is from genome assembly GCA_963970385.1 of Theonella swinhoei. NCBI lineage: Eukaryota > Metazoa > Porifera > Demospongiae > Tetractinellida > Theonellidae > Theonella > Theonella swinhoei. Next base: position 3,518,753 of record OZ019951.1, on the reverse strand, counting down.
CTGGATTGCAACGAGATAAAATGAATCAGATACGCGAACGTCAACTTGCGCAATCTCAAAAGCTGAGCCCTTTAATGTCATCATTTCTGACCTCTCTGCTAACTAGTGAGGCAGAGATTACCTGGTACTACTTGCATTGGCTAAAGATATATCTGGATCATCTCTCAAGACAGCTATTGCCTCCCCTTCATAGGGATTACCAAAAGAAAAGAACGGAGTTGAATGCCATCCAAAAGCAAGAGAAAAAGGATGAAAATGCTGAAAAGAAGTGTCGATTTGAAATGAATGAGTTAAATATGCAACTGATAGATGCATCTTTTGGACCAGAGCACTTGTTTCGTGAAATCGGTCAATTGTATGAGGCAGTAATGTCCCAAACTGATGCACAAGAGGATTTACGAAGGAAAATATCTCGACTACCTAAAATAGCTGCTCAGCTTTTATTAGATGGCTTCCCACTGGAGCTGATGGATGGAGATTGTGCACATGTGCCACTACAATGGGTCACAAGTGTCTTGGAAAAATTATCAGAAATTATAAAAGTAGGTACCTCCACCCCTCAGGTATTTGTTCTGTCAGTCCTAGGGCTACAAAGCACAGGAAAGTCAACCATGTTGAACACCACATTTGGAGTTCAGTTCAGTGTGAGTGCAGGAAGGTGCACACGTGGTGCCTTTATGCAGCTACTTCCAGTCCATGAATCCTTACAGAGGAGATGTGGATTTCAGTACTTCCTCCTAATTGACACAGAAGGCTTGCGAGCTCCAGAGCTCGATGCACTCAAAATGCAAAAGCATGACAATGAATTGGCAACATTTGTAATTGGACTAGCTAATCTCACAATCATAAACATCAGAGGAGAGATTTCAGGTGATATGAATGATGTACTGCAGACTGCTGTTCACGCATTTCTAAGAATGAATGAAGTGAAACTGAGACCAAGCTGCCACTTCTCATATCAGAATGTACCTGCTGTAACAGCTGGTGAAAAGGCAATGCAGGGCCGTTTTAAAATTAAAGATATATTGGATGCAATGACAAAAGAAGCAGCTGAACAAACAGGATTACAAGGTTCTTTCGAGTATTTCAGCGATGTTATCATATTTGATTATGAAAATGATGTTTCATTTTTTCCCGATCTTTGGACAGGAAGTCCTCCAATGGCCCACGTAAGTGAATTCTACAGTGTTGAAGCTCAGACCCTAAAGCATTATATTATTAAAGGTGTGGAAAAGAAGCAGAGGAGCCGTAATCATTCAGTGCTACAGCTCAAAGAACATTTGGGAGAGTTGTGGAAAGCCATTCTCCATGAAAACTTTGTGTTCAGCTTCAAAAACACATATGAAATAGCTGAATATATCAAACTTGAAGAAGAATATAGTGAATGGTCACGAAGCTTAAAAAAGCAGATGGATGATTGGGAACGGAGCACCCATAGTGAACTAATGGGTTGCTTTCTGGAAAAGCTTCGTATTGAATACCAAAGAAAGAAAGATGAACTTCTTAAGTATGTTGAAGCAGCTTATGACAAATTAGAAGGCAAGATGAATGCTTACTTTGAAGAAAGCACAGCATTAGATATCATAGCCAAATGGAAAGATGACATAACACGTGACCTCACATACTTGAGGAAAAAGCTTGAGAGGCATGCATCTGATACCTGTGATCAATTGTTTAATGCTAGAAATAGCCGTGCTAAAGCAGATTCAAAGATTGAAAGTCTAGGTTCTGAGATTATGGAGCACGTACAACAGGTAGCATCTACATTGGAAAAGGGAAGATTGAGTGAAAAACAACTTAAAGAAAAGTTTGATCAAAGTTGGGTTGAATGGATGACAGAATTGGCACCCAATATTGAGCAAATAAAACCTCCAAATATTAAACATGAAGTGGAGAATAGTGTCAGAGAGTATCACACTCTCAAAGCATATCACAAACTATTGATTCAGAAATTAACTCTTCATGATGCTAGAACAGGGAAACCAAAACAATGGGGTATGCATCTTCAATTAATAGTCAGACCAGTTCACATGAGGTTATTAAAAAGTTCAAGTTTGTCCTGGAATAGGGTCAAGACGAAGGCAAAGGGTGCGGTAGATACTCTAACTGGATCACATTTGGCAGTGGAACCATTCATTGGTCCCGCACAAGAAAGGACTGAGATTGTTTTCACAGAAGTTAAAAAATGGCTCACAATGAAAAAACGCTCAGGTGAAGATTTTAAGCCAAATTTCACAACAGAGCTTCTTGATCTTCTTTTTGATAGTATTGCTAAAGACCTATCTGATAAATATGATTTCACCCCTGAATATAGTGTGGAAATGGCTCTCACAGTCTGTGGGTATGCACAGAAAATATTTGAAGAAATGTCTGAAGTTTTCTGTAAAAAACATGATCCTTTGGTGTACATTGAAACAGAGTTAAAAGAAGCATGCTGGAAACAGTTTAAAGACAATTACAATGACATTGAAAAGGAGAAGAGTGCTGCTGAAACACTGTGTTCCCAACTCAAAAACCCAATTCAAATGCAAGTACTTTTGGATTTAGAGGGTGCTATTTGTGATGAAATGAGAGCAGAGTACAAATGGCTCAAATCTAAGAAAAGGTTAAGCGCAAAGGTCCTCCACGACATTGGTGATAAGCTTGAGGAAGACCGCAAAAGAGGAAGAAGATGTGAGTTTAGTGACTGTTCACTTTACCTTAGAAGGCCAGCAAAAAGTCTTAAAAAGTGGATTAAGAAGTACACAGAGAACTACTGTGATGATGGTGGTATTGGTGGTCCAACAAGGATTTCTAAGATTGCAACTGAAAAATTGTTGATTATGGTTGAGCTAGTCAAGAAGAGTGCTTTTGAAGTAACTGCTCTACTTTCTGATACAGTACCAGGTTCTTCCCAGATACAGGGACAATGTTATATCAATGACTGGCTAAAGGAATTACATGACAAATTGAAGGGCAAAATGACACTAGATATGACAAAGCTACGTATGTTTGGACAGGATGTGGTGTTGAAGAGTGTCACTTTTTTTCAAGCTGAAGTAGTCAAAGGGCTTGATGAATTACATATGCAGTTGAAAGAGGAATTCAAAGATATGTCATCCTCTGTGTGGAGTGATCATCAGTTGGCAAAAAGGCCATATGATACTCTACTTAAGGAACTAGCTGGTTGTACTGAACAGTGTCCCTTCTGTAAGCAGCAGTGTGACTTCACCAATCCTAACCACCCAGACTCAGTTCTGCACTCAGTGAAGCATCGTCCTCAAGGCCTTGGAGGATATAAAAGGGAAAAGGATAATACAATGCTTCTGGATGTGTGCACATTCTCAGTTGACAGCAAAAATAAATTCAAAAACCAAGACACCAACAATGAATGGCATCCCTACAGTGATTACAAAACGTTTTACCCAAAATGGGACATTCCCAAGGAAAGATCCCTCTCAGCCTCAGAGTTCTGGATATGGCTGGTTGGTAATTTCTCAAAAGAAATTGAAATCCCCTTTAAACACAATGAAACAGAGATTTATGATGACTGGAAAAGGAGGAAGTGGTCAGATGTCAGACCAGAATTAGTGAAAGAATACCAGGAAAATTGACATGCTTAATAGTGGAAACTTGAACTAGAACACAGGTATAGCGATGTAGAATGTTGTGTGTGTAGTATTAGCGAAAGAATGCTAGCACTTTCGAGAGATTTATGTAGGTATATTGTTATATGCTAGTATTGAGTTATGATATATATTCTCCTACAAGTGTAAAACATTTCCATTCAAAAGTTGAAGATGTAGGGATGAAAAACTAGAGAAACAAGGGCGGCAGTATATATGCAGCAACACAGAGGATGAGGGTATGCAACAATAATAACATGTGTAACCCTCCCTACATCCTTTAGTTTCAGGTTACGCATGTTATTAATGTTGCATGCCCTCATCCCCTGTATTGCTGCATATATACTTAGTTTCAGGGGTGTTGTCCCCGCAAGGGGAGAGCCCCGAAGGGGGGCGTGGCGACGCTCGCTCCCGACCACTTTCTCCGGAGTGGCCTGCTGCGGCTCCTGTCCTCGCAGTCTCCGAGACTTGCGCGTGGGTGTCTGAGGTAGAGGCTCGGAGGTAGCCATGCGCAAAAACACCAGTCGAATAAGAATAATACTTCCCTAGTACTTTCGGTGATCGGTGATCTTCTTCGGGGGAATGACTGGTGATACAAAAACTATGTAGTGTTTATATACTAAAAGGTGACGCTTCGCAGGAAAAAATGCGTTGCGCGCGCGAGTGCTCTATGCGGGATAGGCGGTATGCGGGCAAAGGCTCGGTTGTCAGGGTAGAGCGGGAGCATTTCAGAGCAACACTCCTACTTCACCTAGGCAACGTCTAGGGCTATGCCATGCGCAGTGTGCAGTGACGCTGTGGAGAGATGGCAGGGGGTGAAATACACATTATTATGATGCAGAGTCAGTGTCTGTGGGGGTGAGGGGTGAATCTGCACAGGAGGTATCTGTAGGGGAGTGACTGGGAGAAAGGGAAGAGTGGTCATAGGGGTAGAAAGGTTTTCCATAGGCGGAATTAAGGCCATGTGGTAGTAGTGTATGTAGAGTCCTAATCCAAAATGCTTCTTGCTCCGGTAGAGCATCTGGCTCACAGTGCTCTAGTGGAACGATCCTGTGGTCTCTTAGGAAGTCATGCGATTTCCTAGCAAAGTGGCGGTATAGGGGGACCTGCCTCTTTGTTTCGGAAGCATGCTGATGCATGTGAAAGCGCACCCTAAGGCTGTTGGAAGTTAAGCCTATGTACAGTTTCTCACATTTGCTGCAGACAATGCAGTAAATGAGAGAGGTATCTGCACATGTGAAAGTTTCATGGAAAGTGTATGGTGTTTTGGACACCGCTGAAAATAGGATACGTCTTCCTTCAGCATTATGGCACACTTTGCAACGCTTATCGGCACATCGCACCATGCGTCAGTCTAGCCTGGGTATGGGTATGGGGGGGTATATACCTGACCTGTTGGGGGATGTGGAGCTCCTGGAAGTGCTGCTTTCACCAAGGAGTCTGCAATGGTTGGGTTCCTCCGGAAACAGAGCTGGGGCGGGGTAGGAAATAAAGTGGAGAGAGTTGGATCATCGTGTATGGGGGACCAGTATTTGTTTATCAGGCGTGACAATGATGTATATTAAGGTGAGTAGGTAGTGATAAGTCTAGGTATGTTTGAGGCAGGGTTAGGGCTAGGGCTAGGGCTAGGGCTAGGGTTGAGGTTGGGAATGTATGAAGCTCTTAAGTCATATGTGATGTTCCTAAGGATGCTAGTTTTGTCGTAGTCTGTCGGTTTCTTTGAACGACTGACCGCTGTTGTACTTAGTGCTCGTAATATTCGTAAAAGGCAGGATGTAGGAGTCACTGACAGTTGCTAGCTATCCTGCTTATAGGTATGCAAGGGAGGTAGAAATCTGCTCGAAAGTCAGTAGGTTATACGTGTTGCTACACACAGTAAAAACCAGTGAAATAAGTGTAAAACCATTTTCACTAAAATGTTGACGGATGTAGGGATTAAAGTGCCAAAAGGCATAGAAACAAGGTCAAAGTGCAGCATGCATGCAGGCCAAGGCAGGGGATGATAGCATGCAACAATCATAACATGTGTAACCCCATATCCCTACATCTGTAAATTCTAAAAGGGGTTACGCATGTTATGATTGTTGCATGCTATCATCCCCTGCCTTGGCCTGCATGCATGCTACACTTTGACCTTGTTTCTATGCCTTTTGGCACTTCAATCCCTACATCCTTCAACATTTTAGTGAAAATGTTTTTACACTTGTATATTTATGCATTTTGAAAAATGGGAAGTTGGTGTTAATTTTCTTTTCATGACATGATTGTGGGAGGGTTGCCTAGTTCCACCAACTGATTGTAGGAGGTCAGACAACTTGATAACATGACTGTGGGAGGGTTGCCTAGTGCCATCAACTGATCGTAGGAGGTCAGACAACTCGATAACATGACTGTGGAGAGTTGCTACCTCAATTGCAGGAGGGTTGTCTACTGCCTACAATAATTGTGTAGTGAGTGGTTGTTGTTTACCTGATTAACTTACACACTCACTTGTTCAATTCAGTTGACACTGCATTGTTCCCGATTCATTATTAAAGACTGTTGCAATTGTATAGTCCAAGATATCCACTAGAAAAGTATAGCATATAGGTGTTATATCAGTCATTTTCTTCTTTGTTGTATATGTTAAGGAGGCCTGGTGTCCAGAAAAAAGACCAATACCAAACCCTCCCTCTATAGCTTCTCCTATTCAATTTAGAAAACTTTTTCCTCCTAAAAATCATTATTCTTAGTTGTTGTGTAAGGCATGTGAGACCTATTGGTCAGCCAACATCACATCTCTCAATGGCTCTTATTATCACATATTTGTTATGTTACAACGAGGAGTGGATGACTACCAATATCAAATTGCCAAGATGATATACAAAACCATCGCATAATCCCTAATAGGAAAAAGACACAGAAAAGAGAGTAAAATTAGGTAATTGGTTAAACTGATCTTGTTTCTGGAACAAAGAGTAAAGAGAGTTGCGTTATAGCTGTTGTTCTCAGCTTGATCGACAGGGTCAATGTACTTACATCTTTCTTAGTGCTGCTTCCTCAAAGTTGCTCTCAAAACAAACTGTAGGCTCAGTCAAGCACAATAGCCTCCTCTTTGTATCCCACCACACAATGTCAGGTCTCAGGTCAGTTGTTATATAATGTGCAGTGGGAATTCATATCCATTGTTGATGTCAGCTGATAGACATGTGGTTGGTGCTAGATGTGGTGTGATAGCTGTGACGATTTCTCGGTTATCATGACAGGAGTTGGGTCTCTAGCAGCACTGCAATTGTTCAGCACATGTATAAGGGAATAGTTTTATTACAGAGGGGGCAATTGAGGTCTTCCCTTTTCTTCCAGAGATGTAAGTTTGACATTGTGTGGTAGTACATCAACAGCAGCATTCAGAGCAAATTTCATCAGCTGCTCCTCTGGCAAGGATTGGACAACTCTGACTCACACAAGAGCACACTTGGGGTCTGCGCATCTACTCATCTGACCCTGCCTCTAGAGATTCTGCAACCCCTCAAGAGATGTGTTGATATCATCCATGACAGTGGCTTTTGTCTCACTCTCTCTCAAATAATAAAAACTCGTCATTGAATGACAATACAACAAATGTCATAAAATGAGGTGTGAGAGTACAGGTGTACAAAAACTACACAAGCTCTGATACATGACAATTGTGTCACACAGTGAAACCTAGACTCATGAAAAACAGAACCAAAACAAAAACAAGGACCAAAAAAAACAACAACAAAACAAATTAAAGATCAGTCAGGTATAATTTGAATTATTTCTGCTACACAAGATCTTAAAGGATTGCAAAATAACTGTTCTTATAACATCCGGTCTCATAGCTGATAGTTAGCTCAAACATCCATAGTTTGTTCATCTCATCACTCCACCAAACCATGTCAGGGTGCATATCGGTTGGAAAGATATGGTAAGGAAACCTATAGGGCTCAGAGGGCAGGTCTATTGTAAGATTGAACTCAGCTGGAAGGTTAGCTCTGGCAAACTCTCCAAGCACCTTAAGGACTTCATCATGTCTTCTGCTATATCGACGGAGGTCCATTGCCACAGGGCAGTTATTGAGAATATGCAGAAGTGACTGTCTGTACTGCAAACAGAGTGCAAAGGAGTCCCTAGACTTCTTCCCCCAAGTATAAAGGTTGCTGTTTGTAGGGAGAGAATCCATAGAAGAATTTAAGGCAAGTTTCATAGCCTTCTGTGGGAGATACTGTAGAGTTTTCACCCACAGTTCAGCAGCACAATCATTCCACCGCCTAGCCATATCTCTTTGGGTAGGTAAACTGCTAATTTCCTCAAATTTCATCTCATTATCTTCATCTGCTAGTAGAATTTTTACAGCTCCTGAGCAGCAGAGTTGAGCAACATGATGAACCCCAGTATCTCTGGATGTAAAGAACTGAGCCATACAAATTGATTGCTTTTCCTTGTAGAGACTCACTAGTGAAGGGAGAGCAAGTCCCCCCTTCTTAGATGGAAGATACAGAATATCAGTGTTTGCTTATCGTGTCAGGCTAGACTACTTCTTAAGATAATTGATTACCAACAATTGCAAGTTTCTCTCTAGCCATGTGATAGTGAAGTTTCCAACCAGGAAGGGTCAAGATAGCTGTGGACAAATACTGTGTTTGAAAAGTCAAAGTTTATGGTGTCTAGTCACTTGTGAATTATCCACATTTAGCATCATCTTCAACTTGAGATGTTACTGTTATAAACTCTCACAGGCATTCCAAGGAACATAAAGCTGTCATCATTCACTGGTGGGATGATCTGTGCCATCCCTACAAGGCTACATAGAGAGTCTACCGACCCTCTGGTATATATACATCTTATCACTTGGCTTCCAAGTTATATGGATGAGCTCCTGCACATGAAGCAGTGGTATCCCTTATCCTTTGGGCAGACCATCAATGCCTGGATGCAGTTAAAGTACACAGAGAATGCATGCACTGCATTTATGCAAGGAAGTAACTGCATGATGTGGCCGAACTTAATAGCAGCAATCATATTCATCAGAATTGCACTGTAGCAGTACAAAAGGTATATTAGTGTAGCATTATATATACACACCATGTTAGTACTCTGTGTTGTAGATTATACACACCAGTACTCTCTGTTGTTTCATTATCGAGTTACGTATACATATAATCAAACTTAACAAAACCCTTATAAGCATTGAGTTTAACAAAATTAGCAGAGCCAGATCTTGTGGAAGGCAAATACCAGGTTCTGGTACTGGAGAGACGGTCATCATCATCTACATCATCATCCCAAACACTCACTTCAAATCTCCTCCATGGTCTGGTACCAAAGTCAATGTTTTGATACCATTCAGGGTCTTCATCACCTTGATCAGTGATGGTCGTTTTTTCATAGGAATTACCATAGACATCATATGCAACAAATCTTATGTATGGATCACTATTACCTGCAAGCCATCCATCTTCATCAGGTAAGTTTCTTCCATAGCGAGCATAAAATGTTAGTCTACCCTGTCTATATTGACATCTATCACCTGTGTAAGAGCTGATACAGGAACAAAAATAACTTGAACAACCGTCAATACAAGTGCCTCCATTATAACAGGGAGATGTATCACATTCATTTCCATCTGGTTTCAATTCATAGTCCAAATACAGATAAGAATGGCAAGTGGTGGAGACACAGTGTTTGATGCCACTGTTGTATCCTGAGGAAACTTTGATAAATTCTGGATCGGATATTTCATCATCAGATATTCTATCATCATCCCAGATTTGTACCATAAAACCAACAAATTCACATCCATCCATTCCTAACCACTGGTTCCACGTAGGATTTCTTGTGTTTGGAATAGATATTGTACGTTTTGAAGAAGATGACCCATCAGACCTTATTGCTCTAATACTGGTATATGGATCAGGGGTAGTATCAGGTAGATTACGAGCAAAACGTAACTTTACTTGTAAGTAGCCACGAACTGGTGTCAAGAGCTTGTAATCGAACCGTATATACCTGTTACAGGGAGTATTGGTACAATACTTTTGCTTCATTGAGTTCCTGGGCATATTTAGTAGTGATATAGTCCGTGACATACCCATTGTCTCATGATCACCAATATTGCTATCCCAGACTCTAATTCGGAAGAATTGCCATTGTTTGTCACTGAAAAACAACCATTCATTCCAGGTAGGATAGCGAGTACCTTGCTTATGCGATGTTTCCTCATGATATTCACTGCCTGTGGAGCTTATTGCCTTCACTGTCACATAAGGATCTGGCTTACCAAAAAAGTCCGTATCTTCCAAATTTACACCATTTTGTATGTAGAGTAAAAGAAAGCCTTGCTCACCTGGGTTGGGGCATGAGTAGAGGCGGTTGACTTGTTCAATGTCACTGTTACTAAGCTGGGTTTCCTCTCCTATTTCAGGGCTACCCTGTCTTCTATATACAGTAGGGTTGTTTTCTTCCAGTGTAAGGCAACTACCTGTACAATCATTTTTTTTTAAAAACACTGTTTTCTTGTAATGCATGATTGAACCGTAATCATATTCTGTGCCCTGATAATCCACTTCTTTTTCATTCCTTTTTTCAAAGTTGCTTCTCTTTCCACTCTGAATGTTATCCCAATATACTGTTACATATGAATCACGATCTGGTCTAGATTGCTCGTGCCTGAATCCCAAAGCATGGCCAATTTCATGCATAACATTTCGCTTTGTCAAACGATGACTCAATTTAATTAACTGCTTACGCCCAGTTCTACCAACTGCACTTATTGACCAGTCTTTATTATGCTCAGTAAAGAAAATATAATCACGTTCTGACGTACGTTCAATGAAATGCAAGCAAGTTGAGTCACTCCATGCATTCATTGCTTCCATTATCATATTCCGTCTCCTTCTTAAGTTATTTCCAATGACATAAGGTACTATCCCATGACTCCACAGCATGTCTTCATCGCTTGTAGCAGCACGTCTACCTACATGGCTCACACTCTTGCCAATAGACATAGACATCAATTCCTTTTCCTGATCTTTATTTAGATCATAGAATTTGTGAATATTCTCAATTGATATTGCAATATCATCTTCAAATAATATTTCATTTTCATCACCTTCCATAATTTCTTCAACTGTACCATTGTTTATTTTGCCTCCAGATCTATTTCCATCAATTGTGGCAGAATTAATGTTGCTTCCAGATCCTGTTTCATCTGCCGTATGGTTGCGAATGCTGTCTAAAAGGACTGCATTTAGAGCAAGAGGGAAATACACTGCCACAATAAGAATGGAATTCCACAGCTCTGTAGAAAAAGAGAACAGGTCACAGGTATACAAGATTCCCAAAATTGGACCGTTTCTATTGAATGTACTGTGGGATAAACTTAACTTTTTCTTAGTACTTTGCATCTTCATTTTTAAGATGCAAGAGTAAGAGGTCAAACTCCATTAATTTCAGCTTCTAATTAAGTGTTGTATGGTTGAACACAAATGGAAATTTAAGGCAAAGCTATGGGCGTAACATTTTTCATTAAAATTCATCAAGTAAAAATTAGTAATTAGATACACCTACAGCCATTTTTGTAAAACATTGCATGAAAGCACTAAAGTGCAAAACCCTGGGAGCATAAATACCCAAAGCCGACAAAAGCCAAGCAAGTGCTAAGGACAAAGAAACTGAGTCATCATTGCTTTTGTTCGAATATTGCAACTGATACACTATAATTACCCTTACTTTGCATTTTCATTTAACTCTCTAAATTCAATTCTTCACATCTGCAGCAGTAGATACAACTGTTCCAACTGAACCTCTTAGGAGTGCAAGTACAGTGTACGGGGATCTTGCGGCTGCCCATATGTTTATAATCTACTGATAATTCTGTGATTGATCTTATATAGTTACATACACAATATGAGCAAGCTGACTTAATATAGCTGCAACGGTCTGCTGAGAATAAAATTGCTCAATATGTGATGCAATTTCATGTGGTTGTTCTTGTCAGAACTTAGTTCCAGCTATATTTAGTACACAGCAGTGAAGTACATAGAGTACAAGCTGAAACTCCTTGTATATCCTCTCAGGATACACTAATTTAAAAAATGAATTCGCATACATGCCCATGAATGTAAAAGATCTAGAGTCCATTTCAAAGAGTGAATAAAGTGTCCTAAGAAGGGTATATATACACTGTATAAGGAGTTCCCACTTGTGCACTATATATATGTACTTCATTGGTGTGTGAAGAATGTCCTGAGTGTACACTCAGGTACATGTAGATCATGTGTAAACTAGATGACTCAGCACCCAAGCATTCAAAATAGAGATACTACTACTCCAATTCCATATTCAGGCTGCATTTGGATGTACATACCTCTATACCTGCGCCTGCAGCTACCTAGACAGTGTTATAACAAGAGGATGCAGGAATGGTACAGGGGCATAAGAAGATGGGGGGCTGAACTTTTAGTGGCTCAACCTACTCAAGCTAGGGGGTCTGGGGGCAAGCTCCCCCAGGATATTTTTGTTATTTGTGTGCTCTTAAATGAATTCTGGTGCCTTCTGAGACAAATATGATTTAGTATGCATGTTTGCGAGCCCCACTGTTTCATATATTCTTGATGCAGACGCGATTGTCTAATAGCGCATGAGTGAATCACATGAAATCAAATAGGAAATAGCATTTCCTATAGTGTGGCTCTCTCCAAGCTGGTCTGGATTTGACATCAGTCATAGTTCGTCCATCCAATGGCAAAAATTATCACCAAAAACAGGTCGACAGAGTTCTCTTCTGGCCGCAGTTAGTGCCCTTCACTCCATATAGTCCAAGGCCCTATCCCAGATCATTCTCCATGAGACAACTGATGCAATCTTAGCAATAGGTTCAACAGAAGGATGGATCATCAGTGGATATTAATATATCATAGTCACGTTTGAGAAGAACTTTCTTGTTGGAATCAACAATCTTGATATCATTATTAGGTGATGCGAGACACTGGTTGACAATATCTGTTGACAAGGTGCTCCAAGCATTCTGCACTGTTGTACTACAGAAATAGAGTAAATATCATCCATAGCCAGGGTAGTAAAGATACGGGAGCTCAAAATATTGTTACAGTTTGTCAATAGTTTACTCTGTTTCAGACTGCTTTGTTCTGTGGCCATAACTATATCACAAAAACTATTTATGTTTGATGCCAGAGTTTAAGAAATTTAAAGATATTACCAACGTTTCGGAGTCCTCACGGGCTCCATCCTCAGGGTACAAAAACTGAACTAAGCAAGCATAGAAACGTACACAATAAAGAAGAATGCAGGAAGAGCGATGGAAAGGCTATTTAGGAATGTAATAACAATGCAATATTAAATAAGGGCTAGATTATGGGCGAATAAGAGGATCCCAAATACGGGGGATTTCAAGGCCTTGGTCTCTGTTCATTAAAGAGGATCTCTTTCTGATGTGTAGGGCTTCTCGAACTTTTCTCGACTTGGTGTAGGGTTCAGAGTCTAACACAGTGACACCATCCCAATCAATTTGATGGTGTTTGGTCCAAGCATGTTGGGATATGGCAGATTTCTCAGTCTCACATTTATGAGTGGCCTCCCGATGTTGCTTAATTCGGGTGGATAGGTGGAGACCTGTCTCACCAATATATACAAAGTTGCAGTCTCTGCATGGAATGCAGTAGACCACAGCTGACCTTTCCTTCATGGGCACAGTGTCTTTTGGATGGCAAAGATGGCGTCTGATTGTATTCTTTGATTCAAAACACACACGAATACTGACTTTTTTGAGGATTCGTCTTAAATCGGCTACAGATATTCAGTATACGATGTTTATGCAGAAAAATCTCCATAAATTGTGTAAAAACCGATATACTGCAGGTTTACATTACTGTACTTATTGGGTTTCTGTTATAATTATACACTTATGTTACAGCATAATATTTATATACATTATGCAGCATTAAGCAGACAACTGTACTGTGAAAAGTGCATAACATCTTTGTCATATTCCATAAGTTGGGACACTTTCAATACTTCCAGACTCATTACTTTCTCGGTCTTCTTCACTCTCTGATTCCATCTCTATCACAAGAGCAGCTTGTTCCCTCTCAAGAGCAGCCTGTTCATACAACTCCCAGTCATCATGTGGTTCGTTCTCACGAGCACAGCATGCCGTTATTCTACGACTGCACTTGAAAATTACAACAACTTTATAGAGTATTAGTCCAAGGAATTGGGCCAATGCTACTGCAATGAGAGTGACGGCAATGTTACCAGAGAATAGCATGATTAAATTCATAATGGCTAGGTTGAGAAGAAATGCAGTGCCAAATGTCCATACAGCACGGCTACAATAGACTATCTGGCCCCATAAGGTGAGCAGTATACACAATATGGCAGTAGAGAACTCAACCAGCTCAGTGGTACTATCAGGAATAATTGCTGATATCAGAAGATAGGCTGCTCTAACAAGGAGAAGAAATCCAAACCAGTAGCGATGGTTATCCTTGAAGGCTGCAAAGTGGGCATCTAGGAATGGCTTGAGATTCAAGAGCATGCGTGTGATGATACGGTAGTTGAGTCTGTGTAGCCACTGTCCTAGCAGTAGAAGAAGAGTGTAGGGAAACCACACGAAGACTAGAGCAGCAACAGCCACACAAAACAGGGGAATGTGTTGAGGGCCAAGGTAGTCCAGATTGCCATCAGCTGACCACACTAACTTCTGACCTTGTGTAGTATAGAGTGTTGTGTAGGATGTGGCTGTAATGATAGTATTGAACAGTTTGGCGTAAGAGAGGAGAAAGAGGGTGGCAAGAACTGGAACACCATTGTTCCCCATTACCTTAGCCACTCTGTCACTGTACTTGGCAATGATGATGATGAGACCTGCAATGGCCCATATGTAGAGAGGAAACACAAACTGGAGCCATGTCTTACTGTAGGCAGTGAGTCCATTGAAGAAACAGGTTTCTATTCCAATGTCCAGATTGAGCCAAGCAATGAAAAGAGTTGCTGGATTAATATTGGTTTGACTGTAGTATAGGTGCTTATTGGCACTGATTACATTGACATAGAATATTAATTCATTCATTGTTCCCTGAGATATTGTCAAGTTCAACAATTTGATGAAAAATACAAGGAGCAACCCAGCCATGGCAAAAGGCAGGAGGAGAGAGATGTAGACATTAGAGCAACGTAGACACTGATTAGTTCCCAAGGCTAGACTGAGACCAGGCTGACATCCTCCACATAGAACACCAGAGTGGCGCAGGTTACACTGAACATCAGTAGTACTGTGATTGATGTAGTATTCCTGTGCAGTCAAATTAACTTCTGAACTGATGTACTCACTTTCAGTCAAATTGATTCTTGTATGTACATGTTTGCAATAATTGTAAGGACAATATTTTGAAGCTGCTACAGTATTGTTACCATATGTTCCCACCCACACCAGTCCATCACGTGTGATGGTCTGATGTTGTATGTCACATGTAACTCGTGGCATCTGTTGCAGAAGATGATTGCAGTCACATTTGAATGGTGGATTTCTAGAAAGAGCAAATCCAAGAGGACATGACTGAAATGAAATATTGATGAATGTAGGATAGTTGTAGATTTCATTGGGAAATATAAACTTCCCATCATCCCTATCAATTTTTAAGAATTTATGAACAAATCCTTCACTATTATAATAATGGTGTATAGCCTCATCTCGAAAGTGAAAACTCAATTCAAGATAGTTTGGTTCTTCATTAAGTACGGTCCATGAGTGGTTTAGTTTGTGATTATCGTCTGTGTTCATGGGTTGGAACACTTCAGCATTATTTGTTTTAAGTGTCAAAATTGCAGTACAGTTTTCACCTCCACTTGTGTATAGTGTATATCTAAGATCTGCACACTGGCCATTGTTAACAAATGTACTCTTCTGTCCTTGTTCAAATTGTATAGAACATGTAGTGTAGTCCTGGAGAAACTGTGGTATTACAGAGCCTGTCACAGTGCCAAAGTCTTGTCCTACAACTACTGCAGGTAGTGTGATGGTCTGTCCAGGGTAGATGCTACGTGTTATAGGATCAGCCACAGTCAGACAGTCAGGCTGTCCATCACGACATAGACACACCCGAGATGGTTCAGAAGAAATAGTAGACAAGCCATTCTGTTGGGATGTGTCGGATATATTTTTGAAGCTAAGTAAACAGTTCCAATTTCCATCATAACCCATGGCCACTAGTCCTCCATAGACAACATCTCCACCTTTGTCTGCTGTGTTGTTTGTAAAGATGAGCCTTGCCTGCGATCTGGTACCTTCTACAGATAGAAAACACCTGGTTCTTGGAGTGACCACAGAGTGACTAATAAGCAAACGTACATCACTAATGTATAAAGTTTCGTTATAGTATTCATCAGTAAGCATGTAGATGGCGCCACCATAATCAACTGCATGATTATTTTGAAAACGAACAGTGCTGGTCTCAGTGATCACTAACACACTACTACTGACAAAAAGTAGAGCTGCTCCTAACAGTGCACGGTTATCAGAAAATATGATTTGCCCTTCTGCTATAATCTTGGAACCAATTGCTCTTATAGAAGTGATATTGTTCCTAGTGAAAATGCAATTAGACATGATTAAAGTACAGTCATTTAACTCAATGACAGCTGGCACAGTACGTGGGTTTGTGGCAATGTTAAGAGTAGGTAATGCAATGATATCAGAGAATGTGGAGTATTCCAGTTGAATATTATCAGAGGATGAGATGGTAATTTGATTGTTTCCATTTTGATTAAATGATAAATTCCTCAATACAGCATTTTGAAAATGACTTTCTATTTTTATTCCACCATTTTGATTATATGCTGCATTTATATCAGTAAGAATTGTGTTAGTACATTTCACATTAATTATTCCTTCATTCTGATTTTTTATTGCAAATACATCTGCCATTGTTGTCTTCTCACATTCGACCACTGATATACCATCAAATTGATTATTTATTGCAAATATATTCATCATTGTTGTGTTCTCACATAAGTCAAAGTGCATTCCATCATACTGATTACTTCTTGCATATATGATTGTCATTGTTGTGTTCTCACATGAGTCAAAGTACATTCCATCCCATTGATTATTTATTGCAGATATATTCATCATTGTTGTGTTCACACATGACTGAAAGTACATTCCATCATCTTGATTATTTATTGCAGATATATTCATCATTGTTGTGTTCTTACATGAGTAAGAGTACATTCCATAGTATTGATTATTTATTACATATATATTCATCATTGTTGCGTTCTCACATGCAACAAAATACATTCCATCATCTTGATTATTTATTGCAGATATATTCATCATTGTTGTGTTCTCACACGAGCGAAAGATAATTCCATCATCTTGATTATTTATTGCAGATATATTCATCATTGTTGTGTTCTCACATAAGCGAAAGATAATTCCATCATCTTGATTATTTATTGCAGATATATTCATCATTGTTGTGTTCTCACATGAGTCAAAGTACATTCCATCCCATTGATTATTTATTACAGATATGTCCTTCAAACTCACACTACTACATGAAATCAAATCCATTCCATCCTGCTGATTGTTAGTTGAAGATATGCTAGTCAAAGTTGTGTTACTACATGATTCCAAATACAGTCCATTATCCATGTTGTTAGAGAGGGCTGTGTTGGATATGTCTATTGCATCACTTTTGATAATCACCATCCCAGAATTCTGACAGTTATCAATTAATGAATTTACAATACTAACTTTGTTTGTGTTTTCTATTCTAATCCCATTATAAAGATTGCCAACTCGTAATCCATCCATGTAAAGATGACTGGTTTTATTTACTGCAACTCCTACAGCAAGTGAATCATTCCCTGGAACACTATGAATGTGAAGCTGCAAGTGTACATCAGTACTTTGTTCTACAATAACTCCAGAGACATTGGGTGTCCACAGTTCTAAAGTGATGTCATCAATAACCACATTAGTTACATTGATCATCTCGATAGCTGATTGGGTGTAAATGCAATGGTTTAATGATTTATTCTCACAGGAAAACTTGACAAGTAGTCGTGAGGGCATACCACTTCCAGTAGTGCTTGATTTCAGGGTGACATTTTGTACATTGTTGATGTGTAGTGGTCTCTTTAAAACATGTTTTCCAGGCAAAAAGTTGAGCACTGTGTTGGACTGTATGTAGCGGCTGGTGTTGTTCATGTAGTGATTCAGTGTAAGACATGGCTGACCAGGACATGAGGTATTGGTAGTGAGTGCAGTGGGCCTGATGTAATACTCAGCTGATGCACACAGAGAGATGACTGGGACCAATAGTAACAGTAGCAGCAGATAGAAACTCCATCGAGCCATTACTCTGTGTAAATAATTTTCAAAGTTTGTTGAATATTTTAACAAGGTATTTACAGATACAAAAATGTCAACAAAACTTTCAATTTGAAACCATTTACCTTAGCATGTGTAACGCCTCCCTATATCTCTTCATTATGGGGAAATAAATAGGCTGGGCCTAAAAGCTCTGCAACCACAACATACAACTTTCATCGCATACCCTCATCCCCTGCCTCGCTTCACTTGTTTCTCTGACTTTGGGCATTGTCTAACCTACACCTTTAGTATGTTAATTTCTCTTATATAGGCCCTGACATACATGCGGTTACTTTCTTTGAAACTCTAGAAGTTCTACAGTGTGACAAATTCTGCCCATAAGTGTGGCTTGCTCAGTTGCAAACTATTTCCTTATCATAATCACAAAGGATGTGTACATGTGTAGGGTATCCTAGTATACTACCTGTTCAAATCATCATAACTTGCCCATTGACAATGTAGTTGGCTAGGCATAATGCAGTTGCGTATGGAGATGTTTTGTACTTTTGGTTTCCCGTTCTTTCGGTTCGCTGCAAGAACTGTTCTGTTGCGTGCTGCTCATCCTGGGCCTATCGTCATTCATTATACTGATTGAATATGCTTATTATATAGGCGTTTTGGGGTTGTCGAGCACACAGACCGAGAGATACAGATAAATAATACAGACCGAGTGATGCAGATAATGCGCATGCTCCACACTAGATAACTTATCTGTACATCTTTCCAGTCGGAGAGCAAGAAGTGAGAAGGAGGGCAAGAAGTGAGAAAGCTGCAAGCCATGGCGCTACATCGCGCTCCTTCCAGCGGCCGTTAGGGCAGCTCGTAAGCCCCTGGTACTAGATCTATGACGCCGATTTTCAGGGAGGCTCTGCCCCCTTTTCCTGATTTTAGGGGTGCTGCAGCCCCCCAGCCCCTGTGGCTCCTATGCCGGTGTAATGGCTGCTTGAATTGACAACCACTAGCTGATACACTTATAAAAATATGCCAACATTTTCGATCACTGAAACTGTGATCCTTATCAGGCAATGTACACAACCAAGATACAGAAGTGGAAATGAAGGCCTATAGCTAGTAACCAAAATAACTGTTTTATTTGGTTACTAGGCCTTCTATCTTGGTTGTGTACATTCAGTGATCAAAACATTGGCATATTTTTATCAAGTTTATCGGCTAATGTTTGGCTATTCAAGCAGCTATATATTTTGCCTATTGACAATGTAGCTCTGTTTTCACACATTTTCCCATTATTATGCATTCACACAGATCATGCAGGATATGTGGTTTGTCTGTGATGAACCACAGATCTAAGTGTGTGTGTGTGTGTGTGTGTGTGTGTGTGTGTGAGTGGGTGGGTGTGGGTGGGCGTGAATGCATAATAATCACCTCTACAGTAAAATGTGTGAATAGTGAACAGAGAGTTTAGGCCTTCACAACATTCCAGCTGAGGACTGAAGTTGACTAGGAAGTCTTCACTATACAGTTATTGTTTTGTACCTCTGAAATATCTAATACAGATGATATCATACTCCCAAATATCATTTCCTTTTCAAAGCACATAATTTATGCTGTTTTTTGTATCCTATAAAAATTTATGTGCAGATACAAAGATTCAGGTTTGATTCTTTTATAATTGTTGAGTTACACTTATTCAAGAAGAAAAAAATAATGAAGGTGGAAAAATATTAAAATCTCTGATTACTCACATCTTACAGAAAACATTCTTACCTCCCATGTTCTCTTAGTAGACTCTAGCAATCCCCATAATTATTACACACACATACAGTACCTTCATACTGCGTGACTTTGAATACAAGCCTGAATATGTTGCAGCTGGGGAAACCAACCACCTAGCTGCCAAGTCTTTTTATGCTAACAGTGAGAAATTTATACATAATACATATACAAATACACCCAAAATACCTTGGAAGTGTCCGCTAGGGGTAATCCTCTGAGTCTCGACGATGTCCTTGAGGTGCAGTCTTGGCACGTAGACTCTTTGTTCCAAATTCCGTAATAACGAATACGCATATACGCAATCAGAATGGAAGCACCTTGTGAAACATCGAAGCTTTATTGGGAGGCCATGCCTTGGCGCATGCGCACTAATTTCCGTAAAATCGCCGTAAAACAATCCTTGAACTGCAGTTGAAAAAATTATGCAGTTGATGATGAAATTGGCTACAGTAACTGTTAAAAAATTATCATGCTGCCAGGATTCTGGACAACCAATTATTCAAAGGTTGCACGTATCACTTCACCCAGGTATGGCACTTTGATCTTGTCTGAGGTGTCAGTACGCGTTAAAAAAATGTCAACAAAGGTACGGTAACGGTGCGGTAGAGGTACGGTGACAGTACGTACTTCACAGTGGTATGTACAAAGTTTAGCAATATATATGTAAGCGTGGGTAAGGCAGCTAATGACACTCTATGACCTAGTTAGCAATACAGTGGATATGAGCCTACTGTACAGAAGCTTACATGTTATCTTAGCAATTTCGAACGTCTGTTACAAACTACAAGCAAACAAACCAGCACAACAGCCCTTGCTCTGAACAGAACGCGCAACAAGCGCGAGATGTTAATTGACCCAAATTTTGTGGTTGCGTAGCGTACTTATCCCGTAGACCGTACAGCACATACTTATACAGCCTGTCAGCCACCAGGCGACAACCATCTATCGCGTATACTATAGTGCTTTTGCGCCATTTGCCATTTATACAATTAGTTTTAATCTCTTGTTGCACGCTTGTACGTTTATAAGCGCATAGTGGCGTAGCGCTGCAC
The DNA here is from genome assembly GCA_963970385.1 of Theonella swinhoei. NCBI lineage: Eukaryota > Metazoa > Porifera > Demospongiae > Tetractinellida > Theonellidae > Theonella > Theonella swinhoei. Next base: position 3,497,961 of record OZ019951.1, on the reverse strand, counting down.
AGGTAGCTATATGAATAGTTTAGTAATAATATAATAATATAAATTTTAATGACTATAAAGGCCAAAAAGCCCAATTGTCTTAAAGTGTATCTCTTTGTTTAAATGCAATATATAGAAGTTTACCTAAGTGATATCTTAACTTATAGTCTTGGGGATGACATTATAGAAAAGAACTTGTTAATAGTCAGAAAATTGAAGCTTCTTATAGACTCTATGCAAGTATTAAGAAAAGGGTCATATTCAGGGAGAGATTTAGTTCTTGGACAACTCAACAGAAAGTGTTTCTCATCCTCCATGACCTTGCATATATGACAAATTCTTTCCTCAGGGGGTAAATAGGGTCTTACATATCGCCCTGTCTCTATTTCTAAGGAATGACAACTGAGTCTAAATTTAGTAATTGCATCACGTAGATGCAGAGGTAAATATAAGTATGTAAAGCATTTTTGTATATTCTATATGATCTCATCTTGCTTGATATTGTCAGGTCTGCACTCCATTTTTGCAGATACTGATCATTTAGGCAATCTTTGACTACCAAGAGTATTCTTGCTGGATCCAAGATAGACAGTTCATCATATACATAAGATAGACCACAGTGTTTAAGAATGCCTTGTATATGTTTTAACCACGCTGAGTTGTACTTTTCATGTGTGCGAAAACATTCCCATAAAATGGGTGATATATTGTAAGAACTTCTCAGACGTATCCAATATTTGACTGACAATATAAATTCCTCTTCTTAGATGCATAGGTTTTCTTCCTAATTCTCCATAAACACCCACATTTGTAGCTGATGATGGCACCTTTAATATAAATTTACAGAACTTGCAATGTAATATTTCAATTTCTCTGTTGTTCACTGCTTGGAAATTCCATATTTGACAACCGTACTCTAAGATAGGTGTTATTAGAGTGTCAAAAAGTTTATACATCAGAAATGGAGGAGGAAAATCTAAATATGTTTATTTTTCATTAATACAAAAACAGCTTTTTCTGGCTTGATGAGTTAAAGTTGAGACAGCTTGCAATAGCGATACATTTGATTTCAGTACTAATCCAAGATATTTAATTGATGATATAGTCTCAATTTCTTTTATCACAAGTAAATAAAAAATTTAGGAAATTTGGAAGGAAATATAGGGATTGCATAAAAAGAAACGGAGACAAGATTGGGACACAGACATGTTATGATATATCAACGTAACATTATGGGTACGTCGATATATCATAAGATGTCTGTGTCCCAATCTTGTCTCCGTTTCTTTTTATGCAATCCCTATATTTCCTTCCAAATTTCCTAAATTTTTTATTTACTTGTCTCCCATCATTTTTTTTCTGGACCTTGGTACATGCATTTTGCTATTTTTGTAGCTTGCTTGGTAGCTAACATATTATCTAAAAGGGAGTAAAAACATTTCCATTAAATGTTGAAGGATGTAGGGATGGCAGTACCAAAAAGTAGGAAAACAAGTGCAGTATATATGCAGCAAGACAGGGGATGAGGGCAGTATATATGCAGCAAGACAGGGGATGAGGGCATGCAACAATAGTAACATGCGTAACCCATAATAAAGATGTAGGGGGGTTACGCATGTTAGTATTGTTGCATGCCCTCATCCCCTGTCTTGCTGCATATATACTGCCCTCATCCCCTGTCTTGCTGCATATATACTGCACTTGTTTTCTTACTTTTTGGTACTGCCATCCCTACATCCTTCAACATTTAATGGAAATGTTTTTACTCCCTTGTTTCACTGCTTTTTCGTTGTAGACTCGCTTGCAAATACAATGCTCTTTGCGTGTGTGCGAGCCCCACCCATTTTGCTAATCGTGGTCATGTGAAACGCACGTGAGTAATAACGAGGAAATGGCGTTCAACTACACGGAAGTGCTAGTATATCGTAGCTTTACTCGTCGAAGAGGGGTCCTACCAAGATTCCGTTGGTAAAAGGCACTGCCCACAGGAATAAGAAGCCTTTTGCTACAAAAATCAAGGTAAATACGTGTACATATTTTGTGCTAGGCCGTTTGAAGAAGAAGAAGAAGAAGAAGAAGAAGAAGAAGATGGAGAAATCGGGGTTTTAGCAATTTCACGTATACCATTGTAGCAGTGTATTTTACCACCTTTGAGAGTCTTATCGTGTATAGAAACACTCGTAGTCCATGTTATGTGTCTAAAAGGGCTCATAGCTGCTGCGTTCGACAGTTCTGAGCCGTTACTTTTGTTAAGGCTTAATGGGCGTGTCGGCGCCATCCCTACATATAGAGTCTACCGACTCTATGATAGAGCTTGTAGCCTGAGGCTATCCAACATTTTTATTGCAACATCAATTTTTGTGTATTATATTGTACCAAATTTTACTTTAGTGGAGCTTTTGTTAATGATATATTGCAAAGCAGTGCCTGGGGCTACTATTTACAAGATTACAAGAATTTATCTCAATATTGATAATTGGAGTATTAAGCTTTACCATCACACCAATTTTCACATTTGGTAGAGCTTCTGTTAGTGAGATACAGTAATGCTAGCCTGAGGCTATGTTTTACAAGATTTACATGGTTTACAGAGATTTTATCACAATGTTGATCTTTGGGGTATTAAGCTTTACCATCACACCAATTTTCACATTTAGTAGAGCTTTTGTTAGTAAGATATGGTAATGCTAGCCTGAGGCTATTTTGTACAAGATTTACATGGTTTACAGAGATTTTATCACACTGTTGATCTTTGGGGTATTAAGCTTTACCACCACACCAATTTTCACATTTAAGGGAGCTATTGTTAGTGAGATACAGAAATGCTTGCCTGAGGCTATTTGTAGTTATATTACAAGATTTACATTGTTTACAGAGATCTTATCACAACGTTGATCATTGGTGTGTTACACTTTATCATCACACCAATTTTCACATTTTGTGAAGCTTTTGTTAGTGAGATATGGTAATGCTAGCCTGAGGCTATTTTTTACAAGATTTACATGGTTTACAGAGATTTTATCACAACGTTGAATTAAACTCTACCATCACACCAATTTCCACATTTGCTGGAGCTTTTGTTAGTGAGATACAGTAATGCTTGCCTGAGGCTATTTGTTGTTGTATTACAAGATTTACATTGTTTACAGAGATCTTATCACAATGTTGATCATTGGTGTATTACACTTTATCATCATATCAATTTCCACATTTATTGGAGCTTTTGTTAGTGAGATACAGTAATCCTTGCCTGAGGCTATTTGTTGTTATATTACAAGATTTACATTGTTTACAGAGATTTTATCACAACGTTGATCATTGGGGTATTGAACTATACTATCATAAAAAATTTCATATTTAGCAGACCTTTCATTAGGCAGATATAGGACTGTGTGGCCTCCATTAATAATACATGGCCTGAGGCTATTTTTGTTTATTTTACAAGAAGTACATTGTTTACAAAATTTTTAACATGACGATGCACTACCCCCAGTGGAACTACATAACTTCACCAAGTTTCATGTTTAGATGTATTACCGTTAGTGAGTTACGCTTCTTCAAGCGGAAGAAGAAGAAGAAGAAGAAGAAGAAGAAGAAGATGAAGAATTTACAAAATAGACTTTTGTTAATTTAACACCTTTCTCATGCATCAAATTATACCATTTTATAATCACAGTTAGTTTCTGGGTATAGTTACACATTCATGTTAACAGAAGTCCCGTAGGTAGCAAACTGAAAGTGAAAGTAATGAAAAACCTTATACATGGTTTTCAATGGGGATAGACCATAGCAATCCCTATATACACAGTACTACCGTACTGTGTGATTAATAAAAAATCTGTAATGGGTGGATAGCATTTGAATTTATCATAACTTTGTTTTTTCAGTACTGATTGTTAATTACCATACTCTACATGCAATATTCCTGTAAAACAGATAGGGACTGCTGTAGTCCTTCACTTGAATCAGCGAGGAGCACTAGATCATCGGCGAACATCATTATAGAAACTTCTTGGTCACCAATCTTTATCCTACCAGAACTCCTTGTCCTTAATGAATCTTCTAAGGCACTGATAAACAGAGAGAACAAGATAGGGCTGAGTGGACACCCTTGACGAACCCCTTCTTTAGTAACCACAGACCGCGCCGTGCTATACATGTGTCTTAAGAATGATATCATTTTTGTACTTATCCCTATTGTTGAAAGTTTAAACCAGAGCAAGTCATGATTGACAGAACCAAAGGCTTTTGCGAGATCAATAAACCCTAAGAACAGAGGTCACTCCTTCTTTTGGTTGCAATTAGAGAAATGGTATGGATAATAAAGAGTACGTCAGTTATCCTCTTATTTTTTCTAAAACCAAACTGAGGATCATTAATATTTTCTTATTTGATTCTGCCCATTCCAGGAGTCGATCGTTTAAAAAAGATGTCAGTTAGTGTAGTACACTTGTCGGAATAGTGTAAAGAGAGTAAAAACATTTCCATTAAAACGTTGAAGGATGTAGGGATGACAGTGCCAAAAAGTAGAGAAGTATATATGCAGCAAGACAGGGGATGAAGGCAGTATATATGCAGCAAGACAGGGGATGAGGGCATGCAATAATAATAACATGTCGTAGCCCCATAATAAAAGAGATGTAGGGAGGGGAATGAGATAGAAAAATGCTATATTCTATCCTGCCGCTTATAAGTTTTGTTTCGATCACCCAGCATACTCACTAGGATTTGAACCGTAAATCTTTCAGGCCTCCCCCTTGGCAGAGTGGTAATGCGTTTCGTCCGGTCAACGGTTGAACGTAGCTACGTAGGTTCGAGTCCTACAGTGGGAGCCGTTTTTTTCGGCGATGAAAGCGGAGTATATGATCTGGTTGCGGGAAAAGCCCACCATTTAGGCTCAACCTATCATTTCCCCAGATGTAGGGAGGGGTTACGCATGATATTATTGTTGCATGCCCTCATCCCCTGTCTTTCTGCATATATACTGCCCTCACCCCCTGTCTTGCTGCATATATACTGCCCTCATCCCCTGTTTTGCTGCATATATACTGCCCTCATCCCCTGTCTTGCTGCATATATACTGCCCTCACCCCCTCCCCTTGCTGCATATATACTGCCCTCATTCCCTGTCTTGCTGCATGCATACACTCTACTTTTTGGCACTATCATCCCTACATCCTTCAACATTTAATGGAAATATTTTTACTTTCACTTGTGTTTCGTTGTATGGAAACAGTCGTATGCCATATTATGTGTCTATAAAGGCATATACAGCAAGAGTTCTGCGCTGTTCAATATGTTATGGGCATGTCGGCGCCATCGTGTACAGGATGGAGGAGAAGAATTAAAAGGAGAGGGAAGTGAGGGGAGGGAAAGATGAAGACACTTCTAAAGAAAACCTAGCAAGTACGGGCGATGGAGAGCGGGAATGCAGTAACTGAGAAAAAACTAACAGAACAACAGATACACTAATCTATATTGCGAGCAAAATTAAAAATGGCGTACAACAGGGAGGAATTACGGTGGGCGTGGCTCTTGGTTGTACGTTCTAAATATATTTTGGTGAAAGGCACTGCGCCGGCGAAAACGAAGCCGATTTGTGCAGAAATGAAGATAAATACTTTTAAGCCGATTTTGAGTTACACCTGTCTACTGAAGAAGAATCGGGGTTTTAGCAATTTCACGTATGTCACTGTAGCGGTGAATTTTACCGCTTTTGAGAGTGTTATCGTGTTTAGAAACACTCGTAGGCCAGGTTATGTCTCTAAAAGGGCTTATAGCGGCCCTGTTCGCGCGAGTTGTGAGCAGTTACATTTGTTAAGGCTTATTGGGCGTGTCGGCGCCATCCGTACATAGACTCCACACCTAGATTTCGTATGTATTATATATACACCCTCCATTGTTCCATTATTGTGTGAAGCAACCGTATAGCTCCTAATTATTGCTTAACCCTCGGCGCGCATGCGCAGGAGGGTTACGGCAGGTCTGTGTGTGTCTTGTGTATCTGTCTGTTAAAAGTCACATCTCATCTCTGGAGCATCTCTTCGTCCTGAAAGTTCTGTCAGCGGGCAACAGAGGTAAAAAAAAATTGTGGGTTTTTCTCTGAAACCGCTCCGTTCAAAAGTTATGGCGTCATTTGCTTTACCCGTGACATCCTACGAAGGTACTGCAGCGACATTCCGCGCACTTTTTCGATAGCATATAGCCTTCTAAGGGTCCTAAAAAGGCCTAACAATAGACTAAACACTACCTGGAATACGACTGAATGTAAGGCAGCAAGCTTCTTTCTCTTTAGTCTCCGTCATTCCTCTAAAGCCTTCCGTACACTTTCCGTTAAATGTAATTAGAGTGCGTTTCAATAGCGCGTGCGCTTTCAAGACTCGCGATCGTGCACGCGCGTACGCCGAGGGTACTGCACTTTAGTGCATTCATAATTGCTACAATTGTTATGATGATATACACTCACTTTAAACTCTAAACCTGTTTTAAAATGTGTACCGATTACAGTATGTAGTATAATAGCTAGTACAATGATATTAGGCAGAAAATGTCTACTCTAAAGTATAGTACAGCTGCTCTGTCTATTGTTTGCATGTCCAGCCGCATGATGAACGTTGTGTGTGGCAGGTCTAGGCCTAGCTTGGCTGTTTGTTGGAGGAGTAGGTCTGGCAGGAATTGAGGCAGGCCTAGCTGGATTGTTTACAGGATTAGCAGGTCTACCTGGGGCAGGCCTAGCAGGATTGTTTACAGGAGGAGCAGGTCTACCTGGGGCAGGCCTAGCTGGATTGTTTACAGGAGGAGCAGGTCTAGTTGGGATGTTGAATTGTGGGACAGGCATAGCTGGATTGTTTACAAGAGGAGCAGGTCTAGCTGGAACTCTAGCTGGACAAACTGCCTGATGACTATAACATTTTTGACTTGTCTTAAAATACTTCAAACACAGCCAACATATATGTGCTCCACACCTACATTCCATGTGCATACAGCCTCCATTCTTCTCAATGGCACAGGAACATTTTGGACATTTCTTTCGATTGTTTGGATCCTCTTTTATCCATTCAAGTATTTCTTCTTCTGTTTTCCTATTATTTTTGTAAACTTCACAGCTGATCCCAGCATGGTACTGTTCATTACATTTTGTGCATGTACTTACAGTACAGTTACTACAGTTGAATGGCTGTCCATCATCTGTTATGGCATAGATCATCTTGCAATCAGGTGTTGGGCAGTTCTTGTACATATCTCCATTGTTTTCCATGAACTTCTGCAGTGCTGCAGTCACCAGATCCCTCATTCTGAATTTCAATCGCTTTTGCAGATTCTGAAAGTCTCTCAACAAGAACTCACATCCACATCCTTCCATGGCACAGAGAACTGGGAGTGTTAAAGTATCTGGTTTCATTTGTGTTGCAATACATTCAATATGGAATGCATGGCCACAGCATTCAAGCCGAATAAGATCCTTAGTCACTTCAATTGGTGTGAAGCAAATTGAACAATCAAATTTGTATTCACCCTCTACTTTGTTAACAGTGACTTGTGAATGCTCTTCAATACATGCTCTCACAGCATGTTGGCCAATAGCAGTAGCAAGTAGAGATATTACTTGTCGACGAGGGTTCAAACCAATTCTTCGGATACCTTCGATTTCCAGCATCCCTTCCAGGTTATATCCATATGTAGTGACAAGACGTTTCATGAGGCCTGGGGGATTTTCATTGCCCCCCAGACTCATTTCAACAACAATTGCCCCTCCACTGAATAGCTCCTTAGCTTTGTCTGTTACCATCGTTTTAGCCTTGGCCTGGTTCTTTTCCATGCCATACACTTTTATGCACATTGTGTTGATGTCTCTACATATGTATGTTGATGTGTTCCCTTGAATAGATTCGAGCTCTTTGCAACATGTTTGGGTGAGAATGTACTCTTGTAGCTCTGTTGTCTTGCAATCTAACACAAGAGGCTGAGATGCCGAGTTGAGTTTGTTTTGTGCAACTGAAAAGGCTTTCACATCATCTGAAAATATTGAAATGCGAGCAAAATCTTTATTCTCTTTACTTGGTGGAGTGATTTTTATTCGCAGAACATTGCAGAAACACTGAATAAGTTCTCTTCGAGTCTCATCAAGATTGTTTTGAATTAAAATGAAAATCTCTCTTCGAAAGAAGAGTGTACACTTCAGGTCTGGGCTTACAGTAATAGGTTTGTCATCAATATATTCATATTTGATATCAGAGTTTAAAACTCGGTAGCCTTCATTTGGATCATCAAACGTGACGTATGCTTTAAAAAATATGGCTTGTTGGTGTGGGGTTTCAAATTTCATGGAGTAAGTTCCAGGCTTTGTATGTTTAGTAATAATGTCCATTAGCTCCTTGTTGAGATATTCTTGTGGGTTACTCTCGTTGTTACTCTCTCCGTCACTTCTGCTATGATGTTTATCTTCATCACTGCTGGAATCACTTTCATCACTATGTAAGTATATTGCGTTTTGTTCAACATATTTTTTATACCCCATTTTCAAATGGAAGTGAATATGTCCCCCAACACAACGAAGTATTTCATTTCTCAGGTAATCTTCATCAATGTTACACAATGCTCTTCCACTCAAGAACAGTTTGCTATGCGGACTATATTTATCGGGAGAAACTTTAATTCCACTTGTTAGAATAGTCAGTCTACCATGAGCATATTCACAGTGCTGTTGACTATCAAATGAGAGAAAGGCAAAAGATCCCCTTTGTCGTCTCTCCCATAGAATTTTCAGAGTGAATTGCTGACTACGCCATGGCCGTAGACTCACACTAGGGTACTGACACTTGGACATAGCTCTCTGTGCAGCATCAGAGGTGCAATATGTAACGATTAGCCGGAAATCATTGTTACATTGCTTTTGCTGCATTTTCTCCACTCTTCCATAAGTTTTCATTTGGTTTTTCAGCCGATCCACCCATTCCCCCCTGTTGGAAGACACAGCCACTACAGTTCGGAAGTAGAATGGCAGTATGACCTGTTGCACAGTTCCCCCTGCTCCAATAACTACTCGTGTAGAATCTTGTTCCTTTGTGATGCCAATTTCTTTCTTTTCCTCTTTGAACTCAGCCTGCTTTTCCCATACACATTGTGTGACAATCAACTTGACTGCATCACAGTATTTCTGCTGAGAAAGAGCACGAACAATTCCCCATTCCTTGGTGGTTGTGGAAAAATCCATAACTGGAGAAATTGCATATTGAAGAATGTTGTCTTTAACCATTTCCAGTATTTCATTCCGTTGTTTTGCCATCTCTGTGTAAGTCTGTGGTCCAACTTCAATTACATGTATTGGCCTTAATATGAGATCCTTCAATGTCTCAGCTGGGTCCTCAGAGAGTCTTCCCATTTCAACAGCTTCATTAACCCATTCTTGCTTAACACACATGACTTGGGTGAGGAAATGACGGGATGTCTTCAGTGTTTTTTCATAGATGACATACTTAGGTGTAGAGCTGAGTTGTTTCAATGATGAACCAGGAAAAAGAACAAATGCGGTATTCGTGTCAGTAATAGTCAAGTATCCAGCTTGCTCATGGCCAAGATACACTGCTAAGTTATTGAGGAAGGCATCAAAGTAGAGCTTTCCAAGGTAGCTATCAGCTGCGTCTAGTGACTCTAACATTAAAGGCAAATTCACTTTGAGCCGTTGTTTTAAAATGTGCCCAAGCTCTTTTGCTGTATCTTGAACTATTCGCATACTCTTTGCATTCACATACTTTTCAACGCACCATTGGTTTCGGTTATTTTTTTCTTGCTCCTGCCAGTGGCGGTACACTGAAAGATTGGTCATCTGATCGCCCATTGGGTGGCAGAAGGTGAGTTTCTCCTTGTCACTCTCCTGCTTCATCTCGTCAGTTCCCCCACGGAAAAACACCTGTCCAGCAAGACTAGATATAGCAACAGAGATGAGCGCTTCAGTCCCCAAGCCTCTATCTACTCCATCCAACAGGACTTTGGCAAGTTGAGGATTGAGAGGAAGAAGGGCCATTTTCTTCCCAACATCAGTGAGGGCATTGTCTCGTACAGCACCAACAAACTTCAGGGTTTTGACAGCAGCTTCTAGCGCAGTGCGATCAGGGTGTTCAACAAAGTCAAAAGTTAGTACATCAGGCACTCCAAATTCAAGCATCTTCAAGACCACCTGGGAGAGTTGAATTCTCAAAATTTCAGGTTTAGTTCTGTCTGGCATTTTGGAGATATACTCCTCTGAGCTATACAGACGGTAACACTTACCAGCACTGACTCGGCCAGCTCTACCTTTTCTCTGCTCTGCTGAGCTCTTGCTGATCAATCTTACCTCCAGAGAGTCCATGTTCTTTTGGGAATCAAACTGCATCTCTTTTGCAAGGCCTGTATCCACAACATACTTCACGTCTGGAATAGTGACTGATGTCTCAGCAACATTCGTGGAGAAAATGATTTTTCGTTTACGACTGTACTCTTCAAACACCTTTTGTTGCTCACTAGCTGGCAACTTGCCATGTAGTGGCAGTACGACAACACTATTCCCAATGGCCTCCATTACTCTGCAAGCTCGCTCTATTTCTGGTGCACAGGTCAAGAAAACTAAGATACTGCCTGGTGGCTCAGTGCTATGGATTTTCTTAACGATATCAACTGCATTCATTACATAGCTGCTTTCTGAAGAAAGAGGTTGTGGAGAGTTGTAGTGCACCTCTACTGGGAAGGTTCTTCCTGACACCATGAGAGTTGAGACACCTGTTACACATTTCTCTTCTTGGAAGTATCTCACAAAGAGTTCTGGTTCAATAGTGGCTGACATGATCACTACTTTCAGGTCTCTGCGATATGGAAGGCACTGTTTGATGAATGCAAGCAGCATATCTGTGTTGATACTTCGCTCATGAGCTTCATCAATTAGCACACATGAATAGCATGACAGTGCCTTGTTCTTGATACATTCATTCAAAAGTGCATGATCGGTCATGTAAAATATCCTTGTAGCTTTACTGCACATGGCATTCATACCCACTCGATAACCAAGCTCATTTCCAAGCTCAATCTTCATCTCCCTGCAGACATGCTTAGCAAGAGTGATGGCTGCCACTTTCCGTGGTTGGGTGCACACAATGAAGCCGTGTTCTGCCATCCCAGCTTCGTAAAGGTATTGAACAACCTGAGTGCTCTTTCCTGACCCAGTCTCTCCAACTAACACTGTGACCTGATGGCTGCAAATTGTCTCAATGATTTGTGAACGTTTAGCATAGATAGGAAGTGCTGCAGAAAAGCGGAAGAATTCTCGCAATAAATGTGCTTTCACACTTTCAAGTTTAGCTTGCAGAGACTCTTTGCTCATTAAAGAGGAGAGAAGAGATAGTTGAGTATTGATATAATGTTCAAATTCCTGTCTCTGCTGCTGGCGCTCTTCGATTTTTAAACTGAGAACTTCCCTTTCCTTGCACACTCTTTCATGCTCCTCTAAAGACCGATGCTTCTTCACTTGTAGTTTGCTAAGGTTCTCTTCAAGAGCCCTGACCTCTTTTTCATGGTTGTCTAAATAGTGTTTTTGCTTTAAATCCACCCAATTTTGAAGGGATTCAATTTCGGATGATAAATGACTCTGAACCACTTCAATGTCTGTATTAACAGTGTACTCCTCTTTACTACCTAGTAATGCTTTCTCTGTTGTTTTCTTACTGGGAATTGTGTACACAACATCACTGGTTATACTTTTAGGGTCTACTTTCTCTTTCTTCTCGGTTTTAAATGCGGATAATAAATGACTCTGAACCACTTCAAGATCTGTATTAACTTCAGTTACCATCTTAACAGTGTACTCCTCTTCACCATTTGGTAACTCATTCAAGGCTCTTTCCGCTGTTTGCTTACTGGGAAAGTGCACAGTAACTGTTGTTGTACTTTCCGTGTCTTCTATCTCTGTCTCCTTTATTTTGTCCACCAAAGTCATAAGCCAATGACAGAGAAACATCTGGATATCCTTTCCCTCCCTTTTGTTTGTAAAAGTGATTCTGATAAATGTTGGTTTAGATGTGGAATGTTTGGATGACTTGGTATTTGAGTTATGATTTCTTGCTTGTTTTTGTGAGCACTTTTGTTTTTTTAGACACACTGGTGGTGGGTATTCAGTTGTTTCAAACTGGCTCTTTGGATTCCTTTTTACTTGATCACTCTTAACCTGTTTGGCAGGCGGCTTAGCTTGTTTGCTGGATCCATTCTTCGTACTGCATTTAATGCCATGTTTTGATTCATTAATGACATGCTCTTGTCTTGATTCACTTGTTTCTTCTTTAGTGCTTTTATGGTCTTTCCTGTCAGGCGACATGTTTATTATTGCTTGCTCCATAGTTGGCCTGACTCTAATGGCATCTCTGGGTTTATTTTTAATTGGCTCCTTAATGTCAGAAGCATGCAAGCCTGATATTGTATTTGGCTCTTTTTCAGAACCAATAATTGTCTTTGATGCCATAGCCTACTGTGCAGCTGAGTTCTCGGAATGAAGAATACAGGTAGGTAGTGGTCCTGCAGAAATAGTTACATTGATCTATATACATGGAGCTAAATATAGAAGTGCAACTATCATATAGTCGGTAGACTCTAAATGTAGGGCTGGCGCAGACACGCCCATTAGCCCCATACAAAAGTAACGGCTCAGAACTCCCAAATGCGGCTGTTTTAAGCCTTTTCAGACAAACAACATGCTCTGCGAGTGCTTCTATACACTATAATACTCTTAAAGTATGTAAAATATACAGCTACAATGATTCTCGGAAAATTGAAAAAAAAAACGATTGTTCATCATCATCTTCTTCTTTCTTCTTCAGTTCAACGGCCTACCGCAAAACTGGGGTTAGTAATCGCTCTATTTCTTACACGAAAATCATTTATACTGGAGCGTACATGATCCTTGATGCACAAAATCTTTATACCTTCTCCCAAAGCCATCAAACTCCAGGTCTGCAAGCTTAGAAGCATTAGTTTTAGATGCCATTTTCTTGTTTGCTCGCGTGCTGAACACGTGAAGTTAGAAGTTTTGACGTCGTTGTAGTTCGTCACACTGTTTCGCCTTTTGTCTACCAACGCTGCTCCTTCATGTCCGTTTCTTTGAACGACTAACTGTGGCAGGCAACTGGACCCGCTGTTGTACTCAGTAGGCAATATTCATACAAGACAGGATGCAGGAGTCACTGCCAATTGCTAGCTCTCCTCACTGCATATAGGTATGCAAGGGAGGTAGAACTCTGCACGAAAGCCAGTAGGTTTATACGTGTTACTACACACAGTAAAAACCAGTGAAACAAGTGTAAAAACATTTTCACTAAAATGTTGAAGGATGTAGGGATTGAAGTGCCAAAAAGTACAGAAAGAAGGTCAAAGTTCAGCATGCATGCAGACAAAAGCAGGGGATGATAGCATGCAACAATCATAACATGCCTAGCCCCATATCCCTACATCTGTAAATACTAAAAGGGGTTACGCATGTTATGATTGTTGCATGCTATCATCCCCTATACCTTTGTCTGCATGCATGCTGAACTTTGACCTTGTTTCTATACTTTTTAGCACTTCAATCCCTACAAATATTTTAGTGAAATGTTTTTACACTTTATATACTGAACAAGTGTAAACTGAAATGTTGAAAGGATGTAGGCAGTGATGAAGTACCAAAGGTGTAGAAACAAAGAAGCATCTATGCAGCAAAGCAGAGGATGATAGCATGCAACACTAACATACAGGGGATGATGGCATGCAACACTAAGTAAACATTTGATATTAATTCAGCACATTCTTCTTTGAAAATTGACTGTGTTGGGTGAGTTGTGTTGTGTTGTTTTGTCTTTCTGTTGTGTTATGTAACTTGTGTTGTGTTGTTTTGTCTTTCTGTTGTGTTATGTATCTTGTGTTGTGTTGTTTTGTCTTTCTGTTGTGTTATGTATCTTGTGTTGTGTTGTTTTGTCTTCTGTTGTGTTATGTAACTTGTGTTGTGTTGTTTTGTCTTTGCGTTGTGTTATGTAACTTGTGTTGTGTTGTTTTGTCTTTCCGTTGTGTTATGTAACTTGTATTTGTCTTCTGTTGTGTTATGTAACTTGTGTTGTGTTGTTTTGTCTTTCCGTTGGGTTATGTAACTTGTGTTGTATTGTTTTGTCTTCTGTTGTGTTATGTAACTTGTGTTGTGTTGTTTTGTCTTTCCGTTGTGTTATGTAACTTGTGTTGTATTGTTTTGTCTTTCCATTGTGTTATGTAACTTGTGTTGTGTTATTTGTCTTCTTGATTCTTTATTAAGGTAACTGTATAGGGGGACATTATTCACCAGTGAATACTGTCCCCCCTATCAGGGTGAATAATGTCCCCCCTATCAGAAATTCAGCCCTCTACAATCATTGGGTTTGACCAGTGGACTAGACTGGTGGACTTGTTGAAATGGTTCACAAACTTGTTAGCTACTAGGCATGAATGATTTCAAATAGTTAGAGAGATTCATAAATACAAGAAGACAGAGACTTTTAAAAGTGAAGTATGTTCTTGAACAAGATACTGTCATTGTAATACGTTTACTTATAGGTACATGTGTGTCTACAGCTACTATACCAGCACAAATCACCAGGCTACATGTAGCTCTGATACCCTGACCACATGCAAGCTCATCACACAAACCTACGTTATGTCAGCACAAGCTTACCTATAGTACTATAGTCACTGTCTTTCTTAGGTCTAATCCTGTGAGTACTCTAACTAACTCATACTATTCATGCCTGATATAATTCATAATTCCCTACTGAGTACAACATAATTCATTCATAATAGGAATTCATGCCTGGTAACATGTTTACGAACGATTTAAGCGAATCCACCAGTCCAGTCCAGTGATTGTAGACAGTTCAGAAATGCAGAGCTAAGATCAGTTTAGGGCTAGTGGTAACAGGTTATTGAGCTTGGGGGTATTCACTCAACATAAGTAATTCTCGTCCACTTGGCTACCCGTTTCTTGTTTGTTCTGGCGTGCCACATCTTGCTCATCTGTACATTCTGAGTGATGGGCGGCTATAAATACTGCGGTTGAGTATTAAACGGCAGTGTTTGGAACCCTCCTCAGCGTCGCTGCGATCGTGCATGATACCGGCTGACGTATATTAAGTACGCAGTGGCTCATGATCAGTGGCTAGACTCAGTCGCTAGAGAGCAGTAGCTATTGACGTGAGGCTACGCCTCGCGCATGGCAGTTACAACTGCTATATATAAGGCGACATACCCGCCCACACCAATTCTGGGCCAAGTCACGAGTTCAGTAGCTGAACAGGCCAACTATACATAATTATAGCCCCCAGTAGGTATATCTAGAATCTATATTTGTGTGTTCAATACTGTGAGGTGGGGGTTTCCGAACGCGACCGATTATTTCACCTCCTCAAACACAAGAAGGACAACACATAACTAGATCTAATACCGTAAAAACTTCTTGTGTTTGCGGAGGTGAAATCGGACGTCTCCCTCGCCTCTACGGTAAGCCGGCCTGCGGGCAGTTGGCAATAAACACCACCATCACCCACCACTGGTCTATCTACTCCCGGCATACCTTTCACATAAATTGGCGAAGTTCCTTCGACGTAGCTCGATACATGAGAGACTAGAACACCAACCCGACAATTATGACGTAAGAGGCTCTTATTAATTAGGAGTCCTCGGCGCGCATGCGTGTGTGTGTGTGTGTGTGTGTGTGTGTGTGTGTGTGTCTTGACGCACATTTTCGCAGTTTACACGTTGAAAGAAAGGGACCAATGACTTTGGCGCGGCACGGCGTAAAAGTTATGGCGTCATTTGCTACGTACACTGGTTTGTGGGTAAGTGTTCCGTTGCAGAGTTATAGCGTGAAAACCAAGTGAACAAATCAATAATGGTTAGATACTCGACCTGACTCTATTTATTTTGTGCTCCGTGAACGCATCAAATGTTACATGAAGGGTGATCTACGTAGCACTTGCCACCCCGCTGCCAGCATTCTCATCGATATTGTTCTCATCCCTGCACATTCGATGTGCGCGCATGCATTTATACTTTTTTTTTGAAGGTAGAGAGAACTGTTTTTTTTTATATAAAAAATAAAAATACACGTGCAACACAGCGTGCAGAATTGTGAAAAGGGGATGAGTGAATGTATTTATACTCTGAACGCGCGCGTGCGTGTTCGGCAGCACCGCCCAGAGTAAGCCTTTCATTTGACAGAAGACTTGCCAAGGTTAGATGCCCTCCTCACTCTTGAACTTTAGACCTTTTGTATTGTCAGTGTGTTCTTGTATGTTCAATTTCACGTACAAACATCACCTTACACTAGCTTTTCTGACAACACGCGTATGCTGCGTTTGCTGTGATTTTGTTTGCCTACCACAAATTTAATTTGGGTCTGAAAATTAATCTAAATAGGGACACTTTCGGTCAAGTGTTCACGGGTCTTCCCCTCATATATGCTGTTTATAGTGCTAATATCGATGGGGCTCCCAAACCTTCGTCATGCCAATTTATATGACCTGCCCAGTATGAATTAAATCAGAAGCTCCTCAGCAAATAATGAATGGTCAATATTTTTATGAAGTCATCATACGTATTATATCGCAATGATGGTTGTCATGACGTCGTAATATCGTTCTACTAAAATCGCGCGCGCATGCGCTCCGAGGGTTATCATAGAGTCGGTAGACTCTATATGTAGGGATGGCACCGACACGCCCATTAAGCCTTAACAAAAGTAACGGCTCAGAACTCCTGAACGCGGATGTTTTAAGCCTTTTTAGACAAGCTACATGCTCTGCGAGTGCTTCTATACACTTTAATACTCTCAAAGTACGTAAAATATACAGCTACAGTGAATTTCGGAAATTTGTAAAAACCCGGATTGTTTATCTTCTTCTTCTTCTTCTTCTTCAGTTCAAACGGCCTACCGCGAAACTGGGATTATAGTAATCGCTCTAATTCTTTCACGAAAATCATTTATACAGGAGCGTACATGATCCTTGATGCACAAAATCTTCATACCTTCTCCCAAAGCCGTCAAACTCCAGGTCTGCAACCTTACAAGTGTTAGTTTAGACGCCATTTTCTTGTTTGCTCACGTGCCGAACACGTGAAGTTAGTTTTGTGCAGAGTTCGTCGAGCTGCCGCTGTTTCGAGCGCTGTGTTGTCTTTTTTGGCTACCTTGCTCCGTTTCTTTGAACGCCGGACCAGGCAACTGGACCCGCTGTTGTACTCAGTAGGCAATATTCGTACAAAACAGGATGTAGGAGTCACTGACAATTGCTAGATATCCTGCTTATAGGTATGCAAGGGAGGTAGAACTCTGCACGAAAGTCAGTAGGTTTATATGTGTTGCTACACACAGTAAAAACCAGTGAAACAAGTGTAAAAACATTTTCACTTAAATGTTGAAGGATGTAGGGATTGAAGTGCCAAAAAGTATAGAAACAAGTTCAAAGTGCAGCATGCATGCAGACAAAGGGAGGGGATGATTGCATGCAACAATCATAACATGCGTAACCCCATATCCCTACATCTGTAAATACTAAAAGGGTTACGCATGTTATGATTGTTGCATGCAATCATCCCCTCCCTTTGTCTGCATGCATGCTGCACTTTGACCTTGTTTCTATACTTTTTGGCACTTCAATCCCTACATCCTTCAACATTTTAGTGAAAATGTTTTTACACTTGTAAATACACAATACGACAATGAGGCAGAACAGAAGCAGGATGGATCTACCGGCGCCCTACTACACAACGCTATGCCAAAACGTCTTCTTGCTGCGAGTATCCATTGGTTTCGCTGGAACTCCAGTTACCGTAGAACGCCCACGCGGACTACGGCTACTGACCTGGAGACCTCACAGCTCTTTGGCTCCTTATACCAGTTTGCCCTTGGAATCTTGTACACGGTAAGCCCAACGCACTCCAGCACATTTACACATACTTTCGTAATTTTCGCTCTTCGCTACGGCAAACCCTTACAGCTTTATTCATTCTATATACTCATCAGAAAACTTGAGGAGTGTCTCGATGAACTGGGAGGGAAGGTTAATGTTGGAGAAGTCTGGTTTGATGGAGATGTTCCTCTCTTTCACGTGAAATTTCACACAAGAAAGGCTCTGACGAACTTGCTGGCAGGGAAGTCTGAAATGGAGGAGAAACTAAAGAACAAGCTACAGAGTAAGTTACAGTCATATTATGGAACTGCATATATGTCTACAACTAGCTGGCACACAGCTTATATAGCTCACTGAAATAGCTATAACTATACAGTTTTGATGAGCAGGTGTGATTTTTTTTTCAACATATGCTCTAATATAATCTGATTACATGAACTTCTGAAAAGGATGTTACTACATTCATCCATACTTGTATGGAATGTGAACCACCATTCCAAAATTGCATATATTTTACAGAATATTATAATTATGATGCATGACTTAAAACAACAATTTTGCAGTGAAGTAATATAATTTTGCAAGGTTCAGACCATACTTGTAGTGCCTCCATGTGTAATTGTCAATATGTCAGACTGTACTCGTAAATTGTATTGGCAGATCTTAACTATATAGTTGTGACAAAGGAGAGTCATGCAGGGATTGTTGAGCATTAGTAGCACGTCTGCAACATGATAACAGATGATTTGATGATATACATGTATAGTAGTAGGACAATACACCAATCAATAGCTGTAATGTGCCTCTGTCAGTTTTTCGGTTGTAAATTCCCTAAGTACATTAATTATGGAGCTGTTGCCTGTTTCAACCTGTCTGTGTGACTCCCTCTCCCCTTTCTTCCTCCCTCCCTCCCTCCCTCCCTCCCTCCCTCCCTCCCTCTCTCCCACAATACCAACCTAAAAGAGGACTGGACAGTACCAAATGGAGTTTGGTGTGAGGTAGACACAGAGCTCTACCTAGTGTGTCCAGACTCCAGCGAAAACGAGGATCATAAAGTACTTCCTGTCAACAATGAAAACAAGGAAGAATGCATGGATATGTGGA
This sequence comes from Theonella swinhoei, assembly GCA_963970385.1. NCBI lineage: Eukaryota > Metazoa > Porifera > Demospongiae > Tetractinellida > Theonellidae > Theonella > Theonella swinhoei. The sequence goes on along the minus strand of OZ019951.1, from coordinate 3,478,954 downwards.
TCAAGAGTCAACTCGATTTGGGGAGTTTGCTTCGACGCTGCAGGGTGGAAAGACCAGGTACGTAGTCTCAGATGGCAATACTTTGAACTTCCATACAGAAGTATTGATGAAATTTTGCAGCTACATTACTTGTGTAGATATAGTTGCCCACATTGCAAACATCTTTAAGTTGCTCCACCGCAAGGTTCAGACAATACCTACTAAGAACAGAGAATAGTAAAAACATTTTCAAGGATGTAGGAATAAAAATCCTAGGAATGGAGGGAATGATGGAGTGTGGAAGTGAAATTAAAGTCAAGGCCTTATAGCACAGGTAGGTCTACTAGCTATAGATGATTCTTTTGAGCAGTGGGTATATAGAAAAATATTATCACTACCAAAACCATATACACTGCTTGTGGGCTATAATTATAACTTGTGACATTAACATACATCACCTGTTCCTACAGTTATCATATTGTTGCATGCACTCATCCCCTGTCTTGATGCATAGATACAGACACAGCAAACACGGGAAATACTATACATTACCTACAACTGAAGCCACATATCAGGTTATTTCCTCCATTCCCAACATTTTTAATGAATCAGGACATACAATATTAAGGATTAGGTACTAGTGGTCCTTTGATCTGGTAGCAGTCAAAACCTCAACTGCACTATTGCACTGCTTGTGGGCTCTAAATTATAACGCCCACTTAGCATAATCTGTCTGAGGGCTTCATGCACTGTATGCATACACTTAAACCACAATACTCAAGGGGGTGTTGAGGCTAATACCTATACGCTTGATCATAGGTCTTCCCCTCATATATGCTGGAATAGTGTGGTTCTGTGAAGCATTGCAATCTATGTGGAATGGGGTATGGAAGAATCCCATCTTCACACACGTGCACAACACAATGGCACTTCCATGTTATAACTGAGTGTACTTCAATACCAGTTATGTAATTGTTTTTATAATTATAGAGTTCAAACTGGAGTCCATGAGAGGCATTGCAATATTAGTCACTTGTAACTATAGTGGTAAATTGCCTGCTACTAATGCAGGTGCTGATGAAATGAGAAAAACATTTGAGAAGTTGGGGTACATAATCTATGAAAGGAGAAATGAAAATGCAACCAAATGTAACATCATCAAGCTAGTAGAAGATCTTTCTACATATCTAAAGGGGTATGGCACAAAACCCTTCAAAAATTCAGATGGTCGTGAAAAGATCATAGCATTTGCTTTCTCTGGACGTGGAGGGCCAGATGATCAGCATGATAAGGATTCAATGTCTCTGTTAACCTATGATCAACAGAATCTCTCCTTGAAGGAAGATATATTGAAGCCTCTCGTTGGTATTCCACGTGTGCTTGAAATCCCCAAACTCTTCTTCATTGATGCAAGCTGTGAACTTCACCAAAGGCCTATGGCTTTCCAAGATGAAGGAAACTATCGTATTGACTATTCCATTATTCCAGAATATGCAGCACGTGTCAAGTGGATGCCACAGCTTGCTTGTAAGCTACGTGAAGAGAGGATGGAATCAGTTCAGGATTTAGCGGCCATTGTGAAGAACAGTGTGCAGGAAGAAGGAGGTCCTCGGCAACAATGTGATTCAATTGATCGCTTAATCAATGGCCCACTCTACCTCCACCGATGGTAAAATCACAGACAATACTTCCATCAAATAATGTTAACATAGAGACCTCTTCAAACATTAAACTAATAAACTAGACATATGCATGGAGTTTTATAGTACAGTAGTCAGGAAATAATACCTACAAACCAAATATATATGTGGCATCTCGAGAGGGGGAAGGGAATATATTCATTCACAAAATTAGGTCACAGCTGCCTACAGTGGAGCTCCTCTAATTGGGGCACCCAGAAATGAAAACACCACTACCCTCAATCATGCCTGAAATAGCAGGTTTGTAAATTGCTTGTCTGATAAACATGATAATAACGTGTAATCCCTCCAATCCTTTATTAACCCTTGGTGCGCATGCGCAGCAAGGGTTACGGTACTTGGTCGTATGTCTGTGTGTACATGTATGTCTGTCTGTTAAAGTCACATCTCACTTCTGGAGTGTCTGTTCGTCCTGAAAATACTGTCGAATAATCAGCGGGCAACAGAGGTCAAAAATTTGTGGGGTTTTCTTTGAAACTGCTCCGTTCAAGAGTTATGGCGTGAAATACAAGCGAAAGAGCCAATATGCTATACACTTTGTAGTTACATTCCCTGTTTTGTTTTTAATTTAATTCTGTGTATCTTGTTTTGTCATAGCCTACTAGATGCCTTGCCAAGCTCCTCCTTTTGGAGGTTAACTTGTGTCCTAGGCTGTCTTATTACTTTTCTCTCATTAAGACATGAAGGTGTTTCTCTCTCCATTAGATTTAGCCTACTCTGTCTTGCCCAGCGAAGTACCAGCGGTTACTGCATGAGGGAGTACAAGCATACATACTGCTCCGGTCAAAGCTATAGCGCTTCCAGCAGTGTACAGAGCCAACCTTGAGTTCAATCGCACGTGCCTTTCCAGCATTTGCGTACGCGCATTATAGAGGCAGGATTCATGCACGCGCGGACGCCGAGGGTTCTGCACTTTAGTGTATTCATTATTGGATTACATGCACATGTTTATTGTTGTATGCTGTCTTGCTTCATATAATATATATACTACACTTGTTTCTCTGATTTTGGCACTGTAATCCTTGTATACATCCCTTACATTAACATTTAATTTAAAATGTATTATGGTTGGGGGAATGAATGTGTCCTGGACCAAACTGCATGTGCATCAACATTCTTAATGACATGCCATCAATGCATTCTCCAGTCATGAAATTATGTATGCGGAGCTCCTGCATGATAAATAGGAACAAGACAAGCAGGACCTTCCAGTTGCATAGTAGCTACTAGCTAGTGGAATGGACCACGTATAGAGTAGTAGGAAGGCATCCACACCAGTAAAACCTGGTCTGCAGGTATTTTTCACAATGATAACAACAACACACTACGTAGAGCTGAATACATACTTGCTGTTGTAGCTAATAAGGAGTCCACTCACTAAGTATTTAGGATATTGAAGTCTTTGTATTGAGCTACAATAATGCTGCCATTCATTATTAACCCTCGGCGCGCATGCGCAGCGAGGGTTACGGTAGTTGGGTCTGTGTGTGTGTGTGTGTGTGTGTGTGTGTGTGTGTGTGTGTGTGTGTGTGTGTGTGTGTGTGTGTCTGTCTGTCTGTCTGTCTGTCTGTCTGTCTGTTAAGTCAAATCTCACCTATGGAGCGTCTGTTCGTCCTGAAAATACTGTCACGTACTCAACGGGCAGCGGAGGTCGAAAAATTTGTGGGGATTTCTCTGAAACCGCTCCGTTGCAGAGATACACCGCTTCCTGCGTTGTAGGGTACTGCAGCGACAGTCCGCGCACTTTTTCGACGGCAGAGCCTTCCAAGGGTTCTAAAAAGGCTAACACTAGGCTAAACTCTACCTGGGATACGACTCGATGTAAGGTAGCAAGCTTCTTTCTATTCAGACTCCGTCTTTTGCCTAAAGTCTTCCGTATACTTCCCGTTAACGTAATTAGAGATCTAGCTCGTGCGCTTTCAAAGATTCGCGCACGCGCGTACGCCGAGGGTTCTGCACTTTAGTGCATTCATTAGGGTAGAGGTGAAGTGGGCCATGCAGTGATTTAGTGAACAATTGACTCACATTATTGTTCAGAACCTCCTTGTTCCTTCACTTTTCAAAATGGCTGGCCTGCAATATCTGAAGTGATTTCGACTTAATTGTTTGACTCGCAACATACCAATCAATGAGGAAATGGTGTACATGTATATGTGTATATATATATATATATCAGAAATGCTAATAAAATTAATACTTCTTGTTCAGGGTTGGGTTCTTGTTTTGGGTTGAGGATGTTTATGATTATGTTGGCCATGCAAGGATCAGTTACCTGAGAGACATTATGTGCCAAAACAAATGCATAGGCAGATCTAGAATTTCGTTGTTATGTGCTTAGAAACTGGGGGGTAGCCTCCTGTCAGCGCAAATGCAGTGAAACGCTAGCTGTAAGGCTTATGTGCACTTTTGTATGTGTACAATAGCCTGCGGAACAAGGTCTTTAGGAGTCTCCTCCCAAGAACATGAAGCTAGCAATGCAACTCCCCTGCTTCTCTGCGCACAGCACCTAATTCTCTGAGTTCCACGTGCAGCAAAGACACTACAGTCTCAGCACCGTGTATAAAGAATGAGTAGTAAGAACATAGACAGATCTTCAAAAGGAGGTTCCACCAAACCTACAGAACCTCCTCCACCACTGGTAATACCCAAACAATCTCTACTTCGACAATTGTGGTAGGTGTGTCTAGCAAAAGATGGAGAAATTGGTATTTTTGTAATTCCCATACATGGATGTGTCACTGTAGCTATGTATGCAGAACCAGTTTACTTGGAGGCTTATATATATAATGTAATTGGGAGCTACAAGCAGTTTTGTAGCTTATCAAATAAGAGCAGCATCAATGTCATTGGCTAAAGAATTCAACTGAGATTCCCGAAGGTGTAGAACCAGTTTGTCCCAAGTACACTCTGCATCATGTGTACACCAAATTCTAAAGATATCGTGCACCACATCGTCAACATTGCCTTTGTGCGTCTTCTCGATGGTTTGAACTCTGGTGCCGTCGGGACTTTTTAATAGTATGTTGCCCAACATGGGCTTGTAGTGTGGTCCCACTCTCTGCAGTATGTTGATTGTACCAGATTGTGATGTGAACTTCATTAAGGCCATAAGGTCCACTCGGTCACCTGCAGCAAAATATTGTCTCATTAATCTTCTGTGGATATGTTACAAGACACTTGTACCAAGATTGTACTGCCCTTACATACGCACTTCCATTTATCTCTACTACACATGCTCCACTACACATGGCATGACATACATAAGACACACTCTTACATGAAGCAGGTGGTCTGGTGGAAGAGACATCTGGTACTTGTGGCTCTAGACCTCCTATTGAATGAGGAGAAAGCACATTTACATAAACTTCGCTAATATCTTGGGCCACTTTTATCAATACAAGTAAAGAAGGAAATTTGAAGTATAATATAGGGATTGAACAGTGGGATGCTATATACATCAACATACCTTTATTGGTACATTGAATGTCTGTGTCCCAATCTTGTCTCTGTCCATTTTTATGCAATCCCTATATTACACTTCAAATTTCCTAACCTTTTAATTTTTCCCTTGTCATTTTTTGTAAGCATAATCCATAAACATCTGGCCAAGTATTGCTACAGGCCCTAATAATCACACTCTGAGCTACAGAGTAAAGTGTGATTAGTAGGGTGTGGTTTTGTTGCTAACGATGCAAGCTACGAACAAGCGGCTGCGTTGGTAACTACAAATACCGACCAAATCTGCTAGCAACACACTTTGGTTATCAGCGCTTTGGCTATCACGGTAGAGGAGTGAGCCGCTTCTCCAGCAAACGGTACATAGAGTAGTGCTCTGGCAGAGACGCCAACATTGTAGCACTTATATAGTGTTCTGAGGGCACAAGAGTCGTCAACACATCTCTCTCTTGCTTATGTAGTACTAGGTGCTAGTTGGGATACAAATCTTCAACACATTTCTCTATGCTCAGCCAGTTAACTCTGCCCCTGGTTAGTTGCTAAGCATTTGTGCATGTGCGGCAGATGTAATAACGTCATTTACGACTATGGTGTAATTTACGTAACAAAATATGTACCTTAGGTGACAATTATTTGCAGGTACATTTTTTGTGATTTAGGATTCTGGTGGTATCAAATTTTGCTATTTAGCTTTTGCTATTTTAAAGGTAGGCTAGCTCTCATGAGGATCTGTTCCTATTATTAAATTTTGCGCATGCATGTGGTACGGAAGCCAGACAATATCATGATATATAGATGTATGCTGAGAGTAAATATTTGTTGCTCCCGTCCAAGCTGTACGCGTGGTAGCACGCCATTACACTACATGGTGGCAGCGGTGACACTATGGCAGTGACGTTCCAAGTTCCTCCTCCGGAGCCCTTTGATTTCACCCGCCCAGAGGAATGGCAAAAATGGTTTCGCCGATTTGAGTGGTTCAGAACAGCGTCTGGTCTCGTTGCCAAAGGTGAAGAGGTACAAGTGAACACTTTGATCTATGCCATGGGCGAGGAGGCATGAGACATATTGAGATCGTTTGCGCTGTCTGAGGAAGACATGAAAAAGTACCAACCAGTAACTGCTAAGTTTCAGGGGCACTTTGTGAAGAAACGCAATGTTATATATGAGCGCACCCGCTTCAATATGCGAGTCCAAGAGGAGGGTGAGCCAGTTGACTCTTTCATCACTGCTCTCTCGGAACACTGCCAGTTTGGAGCCCTCCAAGACGAGATGTTGAGGGACCGCACTGTAGTGGGTATACGTAACGCGTCACTTTCTGAGAAGCTTCACCTGGACCCAACGCTAACACTGGAGAAGGCCGTCACAACGGCATGACAAACAGAAGCCGTAAAAGAGCAGCAGCTGTTACTCCGTTCCACCCCTGTGGGTGCTATCCACAAATCTAGGAGGGGCTGTCTGGGGAGCAGCCCTCAAAACAGTTGCGCTTCCCAATATGGTAGCAACACTTGCATCAGGTGTGGCAGAGCTCCCGCCTACGAACGCCCGCAGTGACCAGCTAGGGAAGCCACCTGCAGGAATTGTGGGAAGAAGGGGCACTTCAGAGTTGTCTGTAGAACTCCAGTAAGAGTGCGGACAGTGGACAACCAAGACAATCCAGACTATCAAGATGACCAAGACGGATATCAGCCCCTAGATGACGCATTTATGGGAGCAGTGGGAGAGAGGAATCCTTGGGTAGTGACACTGAAGCTGAACGGCACGTTGATTAAATTCTGCATTGACACAGGGGCCGAAGTCACAGTAATCTCCGAACAGATTCATGATCATGCTGGCAGGCCATTTCTCAGCTCACCAGATCGCACCTTGAAAGGACCGGATGCCCACTGCCTCCCAGTAAAGGGATACTTTATAGCTACGTTGCAGTGGGGCACAAAAGAAACTAGACAGAGAGTCAATGTAGTGGAAAGATTGAACAAGCCACTCCTCGGTAGACCCGCAATTGAGAAATTGGGCCTATTAATGTGTATTGGGGCAATTGATCAGAACACTTCAACCCATGTCATCCAACAGTTCCCTCTCCTTTTCAAGGGCTTAGGGAAGCTGCAAGGAGAATACAAGATCAAGCTACAGAAGGGAGCCACACCCTTTGCTCTTACTTGCCCCCGGAGAGTCGCAATTCCTCTTCTTAAACCTGTGGAACAGGAACTGCAACGCATGGAGGAACTGGGAGTGATTGCCAAGGTAGACAACCCAACAGACTGGTGCGCAGGGATGGTGGTTGTCCCTAAAGCCAATGGACGAGTAAGGATATGTGTTGACTTGACGCAGCTTAACAGGAGCGTGTGCCGGGAGAGACACCTCTTGCCAGCCATTGACCAGATATTAGCACAGCTCGCAGGAGCAACTGTTTTTTCAAAACTAGATACCAACTCCGGATTTTGGCAAGTTCCCCTAGCTTCTGATTCAGCATTGCTTACTACATTCATCACTCCCTTTGGCAGGTTCTGTTTCCACCGTCTCCCTTTCGGGATTACATCAGCTCCGGAACATTTTCAAAGGCACATGTCCGAGGCTCTGCAAGGTCTCAGTGGAGTTGTCTGTATGATGGACGATATACTTGTACATGGTCGTACCAAAGAAGAACACGACAAACGTCTCACAAAAGTCCTCCAACGCCTTCAAGGAACAGGAGTAACCCTCAACAAGTAGAAGTGTGAGTTCGCAAAAACAAGTATAAAATTTTTGGGGTATGTTATTGATTCAGACGGTATCCGAGCAGATCCACACAAAGTGAAGGCAATTTTGAGTGTCAAAACTCCACAGAATGTTGGAGACATGCGCAGGTTCTTAGGGATGGTTAACCAGATGAACAAGTTCTGTCCCAACCTTGCAGACATCACCAAACCTCTCAGAGATCTTCTCATCAAAGACAACCTTTGGACATGGGGAGAGCCACATCACAACGCTTTTGCACAGGTGAAGCAGATCCTGACCACTAGCCCAGTGCTGTGTTTGTTTGATGTGAACCTGGAGACTGTTCTGTCTGCAGATGCGTCTTCACATTGGTTTGGGGGCAGTACTTCTTCAACGACAAAAGTTGGGAGATCTCAGACCAGTAGCCTACATATCACGCTCAATGACTCCCACAGAACAGAGGTATGCCCAAATAGAAAAAGAGGCATTAGCCTTCACATGGGCCTGTGAGCGACTTTCCGATACCTAATTGGAACGTCATTCCATATACTAACTGATCACAAACCTCTTGTTCCTCTTTTCAGCTCCAAACACTTGGAGGAGCTCCCCATCAGAGTACAGCGGTTCAGGCTCCGAATGATGAGATACAACTACACTATAAGTCATGTGCCAGGAAAGGAAGGAGCTTCAGATTGCAGATGCACTTTCTCGTTCACCTATGGGTAGTCCCACATGTGCAGACCAAGCACTACAGCTGGAAGCAGATGCCTATGTAAGTGTAGTTCTCCAGGGCCTCCCGACAACAGAGAAACGACTACTTGAAATCAAGGAGGCACAAAAAGCAGATGGGGTATGTCAGAAGGTTGCCGAGTATTGTCAAACGCTATGGCCAGAGAAATCCGAATTGGATGCAGCCATTCAGCCTTACTACCAGGTGGCAACTGAACTGTCTGTGGAACAGGGTTTGCTCATGCATGGAAGTCGAATAGTAATCCCTCCCCCTCTCAGAAAAGAGATGCTCACACGCATCCATTCAACCCACCAAGGCATCGTGAAGTGCAGGGAGAGGGCTCGACAGAGTATGTGGTGGCCAGGCCTGAGTACAGAACTCGGAGAACTTGTGAAGAGTTGTCAGGAATGCTGTAAGGCCCAACGTCAACGACCACAACCACTGACACCGTCATCATTGCCTGAATTACCATGGCAAAGAGTAGGGACTGACCTGTTCGAGTCGAAACAGAAACACTTCCTCATAATTGTTGACTACTACTCCCGCTATGTGGAAATTGCAAGGCTACAAAGAACCACAGCAGAAGAGGTAATAGCTCATACGAAGAGCATATTTGCACGGCATGGCATACCAGAGGTAGGGGTGAATAAACAATTTTTTTTTCAGCCTATTATTCTATTCTTTTATGCTTGTATTTCTACCTATTATTCTTTTTAAGTATACCTATTATTCTTTTAAGTACACCTCAATTATTCTCAAAAAAACCCGATTAATTTCACAAAAAGATGATTGAATATGAATCATCGTTTGTTATATTGTAGTGTAGATATATATAGTCTTCTAATAATGCTTCTTGAAGATGACCAAATGCTTTCATCAAAAGTGAAAGTATGATTTCTCTAGGCTACTACTGTAGTACACGCCATTTTTTCACCACGTACTGTTTCAACTGTGCATGTGTGGATAGGACCACGCCTACTTATTGCAAGATACTGCCTATTATTCTCGGAATTATTCTCAATTCTTTTGTACACCTATTATTCTCAAAATTATGCCGGAATAATTTATCTAGCCCTAACCAGAGGTGGTTATTTCTGATAATGTGCCGCAGTTCACCTCTCAGGCCTATGCTCAACTGGCTGAGTCATATCAATTCCACCACATCACAAGCAGCCCCTACTTCCCTCAATCCAATGGAGAAGCGGAAAGAACTGTCGCTACAGTGAAGAGCCTCCTAAACAAGAGTGCTGATCCCTATCTGGCCCTACTGACTTACCGGTCAACCCCTCTTCCAAATGGTTATAGCCCAAGTGAACTATTGATGAGCCGGGTGCTTCGATCTAGTGTACCCACCACGGTAGCACAGAGACGTCCCAGAATACTAGATATTGTCTCACTGCAGGAAAAGGAAAAGCAGCTAAAGAACAGGCAAAAAGAGAACTTTGACAAGCATGGTGCCAGAAGACTGTCAGCTCTCTCTCCAGGAGACAAAGTATGGATACCAGACCAAGAAATGGAAGGCAGTGTGGTGGATGAGGTGATGCCTCAATCATTTGAGGTAAGAACAGAGAAGGGAGTCTATCGCAGGAACAGGAGACATCTCATCAGGGCCCATAGCTCTATACAAAGTGAGGAGGGGAATCAATTGAATACCCCAGAGCAGAGGGAGGAAGACAGCCAATCAGATTTTGCAACTACAGACACCGAGACGACGCCTTCAGAGCCACCAACACGGCAAAGCAAGAGAGCATCCAAGCCCCCAGAACGATTAGACCCCAGTTGGACATAAGCCTCTCAGACACTAATACCTGTTGAATTTGTACCCTTAGGGGAGATGTAGTGTATGTATGTTGTACGCATGCGTGTGGTACGGAAGCCAGACAATATCATGATCAGATGTATGCTGATAGTAAATATTTGTTGCTCCCGTCCAAGCTGTACGTGTGGTATGCTAGCTACTTAGCACGCCATTACACTATATTGTGTTCTGGTGCAAATCAGCAGAAATATCAAACTTTAGTACCCACAAATAATAGACCCAGGCAGTACATTGGAATAGCATCTATTTCTTGTAATACTGATGTTAACACTACCTTAAGGTGACTATCATTACAAGATTTACAGAGAGGTTTTATCACAACATTAAGCAATGACATCATACCACTTTTAACATTTAGTGGAGCTTTTTGTTGTTAGTGAGATACAGTAATTACAATATTATGTATCACAACGTTGATCATTGGTGCATCACACCAATTCCCATATTTAGTGGAACTATTGTTTTTGAGATACAGTAATGCTTGCCTGAGGCTATTTATTGCTATATTACAGGATTTATATTGTTTACAGAGATTCAACATTGATCATTGGTGTATTGCACTTTGCAATCATACCAATTTTAACATTTAGTGGAGCTTTTGTTAGTGAGATACAGAAATGCGTGCCTGAGGCTATTTGTTGTTATATTATATTGTTTACAGAGATTTTATCACAATGTTGATCATTGGTGTATTACACTTTACCATCATGCCAATTTCCACATTTAGTGGAGTTTTTGTTTGTGAGATACAGTAATGCTTGCCTGAGGCTATTTGTTGTTATATTACATTGTTTACAAAGCTTGTTAAAGCGAAAGAAGAAGCAGCGGCAGCAGTGGAAGATGACTTTTGAAAACCTTGTTATATGGGGATAGACCACAGCAATCCCTGTGTACACAGTACTAGCGTACTGTGTGATAAATGGTTGGGTCATCTTCTAATATATGGGTTAAACACCATCATCTAATCTAAGAAGTGAGAGGGAACGAAGAAACTATGACTTTGGGTGCAGCAGAAGTATTAACTCCTATTGGATCAAAGTAACTTTAGTCCAATTCTGCCAGAACAAATACGTACCAGACAGAATAAATTTGTTACTTACTTGGGACTATATAGCTATATGATCACACAAAGTCCTGCTACAAATGAATAGCACTAAAGTGCAAAACCCTCGGTGCGTTAGTGGACTGTACATTGGAACACCATCTAATGTATAGCTATGGAAAGAGGCTTTTGAACAACAATTGGTACATGCCTTTCTCAAACACATATTACTTCATCGTCTATCCCATCGCTCTCATAAATGCATGTAGCCCTTTGTGCATGCTCACTGACATAAGAAAATGGCAGATTTTAGATACTGTATAAACAGGAAATAGCTGTAACTTTGCAATGAACCATTTATTTTTAAAATCTTTTCCACAGAGTGCTGATTCTTATGGTGTCTCTTTTAAAGGACACAATGGCATAAATCATCCGAACAGTCACACACACACACCACACACACACACACACACACACACACACACACACACACACACAAACCAAGTACTGCAACCCTCCTGCGTATGCGCCGAGGGTTAATTAAAAATACATATGTACGTACTATACATTGACAGAACAAGTCTGTTATTTACTTGAGGTAGGGACAGGAGTAGGAGTCAGAAGGATATCAAACACCAGATCAGTCACTGCTCCTCTGAACTCTATCTTTATTTGGTTTGGTTGGGCAGATGGGGAGCAACTGATTTTGACTTGGAACCTTGGAGGGTAGATTTTTAATTTTTCCTTCAATTGCAGCTGTTCTTTAGCATTCCTATCTCTGGCAAAAAAGTCAATCTCACTCATCAAAATCTGTAGAAATATAGAAAAATTACCTTTAAAATATTATACACATTGGGTATAAATAACCTTCTTTTTGCCTTGCATTCCAACCATCCATCCAGTTGGTAGTGTTTCAAGAACTATTTCCAGTGCCATCATATGGCTTCTTTGAAATATTGCTCTTTTTGCCCTAAATTGAAACTCATCAGCTTTCAGCTCATAATTCTCCAAATTTAAATCATCCACCTGACTTTTCACTGTTGCAAGGCATTTTTCCAGGAGAAATGTAATGAAAAAAAAAGCAAGCAAAGGTTCGTTAGGGGAAATGACACGAGGGATCACAGAATACAGACAGAACTTGGCCTTCTCGAAAAAGTTTGGAGTTTCTTTACAGGAAATACATAGAGAGCAGAAGTGAGTGGTTTCAATTGTTCCATGCTTCTTGAGAGATTCAAAAAATACATCTACTTCTGCTAGTTGGAACTGATACATTTTCTCTGGGTTCATTTCATGGTCTCCTCTCAGAGAGGTCAGACCTAGAGACTCAATGTCACCATGACTCTCAAGATTGAGGCAATGTGGGATGGTGACTTTCACAGGCTTCAAAAACCGAAAATCATTCTGATCATGAACACAGACCCAGAACACGGGAGACACAGGTCTGAGACCTTCAGGATACTGGAATGGGCCATACAGAGCCACACCAATGTCAATGGTGATACCCTCTCCCTCAGGAATGGCTCCTGCTGGGATCTCTAGGCCAAAGTCATTGTGCTCATCATAGTAACATCTGCCATCATGAGTACACTGTGATAGTGTAGCCACTGGAGTGAAGCATGTAGGAAGGTACTCTCTTGTGTTGTGAGGATCAATAGAGGTGTGTAGCAAGATTTGAGTTTCATGACTATGAGTGAGGGAGTCTTCTCTCTGTAGTACCTTCCCCACATCAGTGTCCACTTTCTTACGTGTCTCAGTAAACCATTCAGGTCTGTCTTGGTCTACAGTAGAACCAGCTGTGAGGTGAGATGGATTATCAAAATCCTACATAACAGTTTGATCCCTACACATTAGTGTGCCAATTATACAATAGAAAATAAAGATGGTGAGCACCAAGATGGCATACAACATGCGCAACCCATCCTTACATCTTTTATGAATGTACTAAAGTGCAGAACCCTCCATGCTATGAGTTCATACCATTGTGAACAGACCTTGCTTGGAGGCATGACCAATGGTAACTCATGAAACTCAAGTTATGTTCAACACAGACGGCTTACAACGTGGTAATACTGTAATGTGCATGCGCGTTTTCCACAGGAAAATGGCCGACTGTACATATATATGGCTTTCAACAGAGGGAGTGCTGGATCTCTGCAATGGAGCGGTTTCAGAGAAAACCCCACAACACACTCACACAGACCCAACTACTGCACATGTGCGGAGGGTTACGGTACTCCATCTGAACAGAGTACTTGCGCAGTACCCAAGAGCGGTAATTTCAGAGTATTTGACCAGTACCTTTAAAGTGTTTGAGCAGTACTTAAATACTTTAGCGGTACTTCATGAGTATCTGAACAGCACTCGGAGGGTATCTGAACGGTACACGGAGAGTACATGAACAGTACTGGAACATAATACTGTTACCTTTACTGTAGTTTTGTTGATATATTTTGACTGTACTGTGTAACAAACTCTTAGGTTGCCTAGTTATGTATGAAAGAGAAGTTTTATTGGTGTCACAGGCATAATGGACGAAGAGAGCAGAAAAGACTGACTTCTACCGGGAATCGAACTCAGGATCAGTCACTGGAAATCCAGTGCACTAACCACTGAGCCATGACTCCCAAGTAAAAGTCGGTCCCCCTATTCTGTCTCATATACAGTCAGGTGGTACTCCCATACTCGTGGCCCAGTGGTTAGTGCACTGGACTAAAAGTGACTAATCCTGAGTTAGATTCCCGGTTCCAGCCACAAGTATGGAGCCTAAGTTACTTAGGGTCCCTTAGTAGTACATGGACAAGTCTTGGTGTCTTTGGACATGAGTGCAAGTATGGGAATACCACCTGGCTGTATATGAGAGAGAATAGGGGGACCGACTTTTATTTGGGAGTCGTGGTTCAGTGGTTAGTGTATTGGATTTCCAGTGACTGATCCTGAGTTCGATTCCCGGTAGAAGTCAGTCTTTTCTGCTCTCGCTTCGTCTGTGGCATGTACTGTATGTTCCAACAAAGGTATGTTGATGCATCATAGCATGTCTGTGTCCCTATCTTGTCTCTGTTCATTTTTATGCCATCCCTACATTACACTTCAAATTTCCTTAATTAACCCTTGGCGCGTGTGCACAGCGCATGCACAGTGAGGGTTACGGTAGTCGTTCTGTGTGTATGTGTGTCTGTCTGTCAAGTCACATCTTACCTCTGGAGGATCTGTTCACCCTGAAAACTCAGTCATGTACTCAGTGGACAACGGAAGTCAAAAGATTTGTAAGGTTTTCTCTGAAACTGCTCTGTTGCAGAAATCCAGCACTGCTCTGTTGAAAGCATACGTAAGGTCGGCCATTTTCCTGCGGAAAGTGCTCATGCGCATTATTTCAATAAGTGCGATAGTGTGTGCATTTTCAAGGGTTCACACACGTGTGGCGCAGAGGGTTACTTGTATGTATATGGATGGCACAGACATGCCCATTAGCCTTAACAAATGTAATGGCTCATCCCGAACGCGGATGTTATAAGTCTTTTCAGACAAATAACATGGTCTACGAGTGCTTCTATACACTATAATACTCTTCAAGTATGTTGCTACAGGAAAAATCCGATGATGACATGACAGACATGATATGTACATCAGCATACCTTTTAGTACATTGATGTATATAGCATGTCTGTGTCCCAATCTTGTCTCTGATAATTTTTATGCAATCCCTATATTACACTTCAAATTTCCTAAATTTTTATTTACTTGTCTCTTGTCATTTTTTTACTATTGTAAGCAATTTTGGCTTGGTGGTATATAGTATCGTGGTAGAATAGCGTGCCGTTTCTCCAGCAGACGGTATATAAGCTTACCGAGGTACATACGTAGAGGCAGAGCCAACACACTGTATGCGTGTTCACTGTTCTTACACTGTTCTTACAGTGAGAGTAGCACAAGAATTGTCAACACGTCTTTGTTTGTCTTATGTAGTACTAAGTGCTAGTTGCAAATCGTCAACACGCTCTGTATCAGCCAGTTCACTCCATGCCTAGTTGTTACGTGCTAGTTGCTAAGCTTTTGCACATGCTGCATGCGAGGCAAGTGTAAATGACGTCATTAATGAGTTTTCTCATTACATAATCGTTTTCTTGTATGACGCAAGCTAACTATATACGTAAAACGTATGTACTATGCACGTACATTCAAAATGAAATTATGTAATCGCTATATACATGTACATGTATTGCATTGTGAGGAGTGTTAACATCAGTATTACAAGAATCACAAGGGTTAATAACATATGCTTTTGTTATGTTGCTATTAGCGATGCTATCTCTACACATGCTAACTTTCAGGTTGATGGTTACCATGGTTGCTGAGTTTTGCTCATTAGTTATCCTCATTCATAATACATTGATGGGAGAGATAACGATCAGTAGTACATGAACTACAAGGGTTAACGAAAAGAATTATACCTCTATTCCCCAGTACATATTGATACATTTCCACATGCAAAGATTCAATTTCATTGATTTTATGGTTATTGAGTTACGCTTCTTCAAGAAGAATAGTAAGAAGATGAATAACATGGAAAAGCACTTTGTGAGATATTATGCATATCTTACATCACAGATCAAATTTTTGTTTCATGGTTATTTTTCACACATTCTTCACCTTGATATCATTAGAAGTGAAATCGAAAAGAAAATGAACAAAATGCTTATATATGGTTTTCAATGGGGATGGACCATAGCAGTCCCTATATACACAGTACTACCGTACTGTGCGATATATATATATATATATATATATAGAGAGAGAGAGAGAGAGAGAGAGAGAGAGAGGTGTGAAATTTTGATTGAAGTGCTATTGTTAGAGCTCTGTCAGGCTGTTTTCTAGTTTGGCTATTCCTAGCCCCTGAAGTAACTTTCTGTCTAGTTGATCCTACATTTCTACACAGCAAAAATTGTTTGCTATTTTAAACATCTTTTATGGTTACCTCAGTTGCATATTTCATAGAAAAGATTAGATATTGTTCTTTATAGTTCCACTAAACATGAATGTCTGTGTGAATTATTGCTATGTGTTTTCCTTATCATTTCTAATTGTTTATGGAATGTAGCCATTATACAACTGTAACTAACAGGACATAGATATTTAGTGATTTTACTCACCCATGTATATATCACACAGTACAGTAGTACTGTGTATATAGGGATTGCTATGGTCTATCCCCATTGAAAACCATATATAAGCATTTTGTTCATTTTCACTTTCAATTTCAAGTTGATTTCACTTTTAATGATATCAAGGTAAAGAATGTGTGAAAAATAACCAGGAAACAAAAATTGGTTGATCTGTGATGTAAAATATGTGTAATATCTCAAAAAGTGCTTTTCACATTTTTGCCATGTTCTTCATGTTCTTATTCTTCTTCTTCTTCTTGAAGAAGCGTAACTCAATAACCATAAAATCAATGAAATTGAATCTTTGCATGTGGAAATGTATCAATACGTACTGGGGAATAGAGGTATGATTTTTTCGTTAACCCTTGTAGTTCATGTACTACTGATCGTTATCTCTCCCAGCAATGTATTATGAATGAGGATAACTAATGAGCAAAACTCAGCAACCATGGTAACCATCAACCTGAAAGTCAGCATGTGTAGAGATATCATCGCTAATAGCAACATAACAAAAGCATATGTTGTTAACCCTTGTGATTCTTGTAATACTGATGTTAACACTCCTCTCAATGCAATACATGTATATATATGTAGCGATTACGTAATTCATTTTGAATGTACGTGCATAGTACATACATTTTATACGTATATAGTTAGCTTGCGTCATACAAGAAAACGATTACGTAATGAGACAGGACTCATTAATGACGTCATTTACACCAGCCGCGCATGCGCAAAAGCTTAGCAACTAGCGCGTAGCAACTAGGCATGGAGTGAACTAGCTGATAGAGAACGTGTTGACGATTTGTATAGCAACTAGCACTTAGTACTACATAAGCAAAATAGAGATGTGTTGACGATTCTTGTGCTACTCTCACCGTCAGAACACTGCACACGCGTACAGTGTGTTGGCTCTGCCTCTACGTATGTACCGCGGTAAGCTTATATCATACAAGTAAATAAAAAATTTAGGAAATTTGAAGTGTAATATAGGAATTGCATAAAAATGAACAGAGACAAGATTGGGACACAGACATGCTATGTACATCAACATACCTTGTAGTACATTGATGTATATAGCATGTCTGTGTCCCAATCTTGTCTCTGTTCATTTTTATGCAATTCCTATATTACACTTCAAATTTCCTAAATTTTTTATTTACTTGTCTCTGGTCATTTTTTTACTATTGTAAGCAATAATTCTCTCTAGCATGTGCTCTCCATATCCATAAACATCTGACCAAGTTTTGAGCTACTGTATTAAAATGTGTGATTAGTACTGAGGGGCGTGGTTTGCTTGCAAGCAGCAGCTGCGTACACTTCGGTCTATAAAGCAAACCTGCTAGCAACGTACTATCAGTCACCAGCGCTTTGGCTTGGTGGTATATAGTATCGTGGTAGAATAGCGTGCCGTTTCTCCAGCAGACGGTATATAAGCATAGATACTATATTGTATCTATGGTATAAGCTTACCGAGGTACATACGTAGAGGCAGAGCGCGTGTGCAGTGTTCTGACGGTGAGAGTAGCACAAGAATCGTCAACACATCTCTGTTTTGCTTATGTAGTACTTAAGTGCTAGTTGCTATACAAATCGTCAACACGTTCTCTATCAGCCAGTTCACTCCGTGCCTAGTTGTTACTGGTGTAAATGACGTCATTAATGAGTCTTGTCTCATGACGTAATCGTTTTCTTGTATGACGCAAGCTAACTTTATACGTAAAACGTATGTACTATGCACGTACATTCAAAATGAATTACGTCATCGCTATATATATATGTACATGTATTGTATTGAGAGGAGTGTTAACATCATTATTTCAAGAATCACAAGGGTTAACAACATATGCTTTTGTTATGTTGCTATTAGTGATGATATCTCTACACATGCTAACTTTCAGGTTGATGGTTACCATGGTTGCTGAGTTTTGCTCATTAGTTATCCTCATTCATAATACATTGCAGAGAGAGATAACGATCAGTAGTACATGAACTACAGGGGTTAACAAAAATATTATACCTCTATTCCCCAGTACGTATTGATACATTTCCACATTCAAAGATTCAATTTCATTGATTTTATGGTTATTGAGTTATGCTTCTTCAAGAAGAAGAAGAAGAAGAAGAAGAAGAAGAATAAGATGGAAAACATGGCAAAAATGTGGAAAGCACTTTTTGAGATATTACGCATATCTTACATCACAGATCAACCAATTTTGGTATACTGGTTATTTTTCAGACATTCTTAACTTTGATATCATTAAAAGTGAAATCAACTTGAAATTGAAAGTGAAAATGAACAAAATGCTTATATATGGTTTTCAATGGGGATAGACCATAGCAATCCCTATATACACAGTACTACCGTACTGTGTGATAGTATCTATGCTTATATACCGTCTGCTGGAGAAACGGCACGCTATAATGAGCAATATACCACCAAGCCAAAGCGCTGGTGACTGATAGTACGTTGCTAGCAGGTTTGCTTATAGAACGCAGCTGCTGCTTGCAACCAAACCACGCCCTCAGTACTAATCACGCATTTATACAGTAGCTCAATACTTGGTCAGATGTTTATGGATATGGAGAGCACATGCTAGGGAGAATTATTGCTTACAATAGTAAAAAAATGACAAGAGACAAGTAAATTAAAAATTTAGGAAATTTGAAGTGTAATATAGGAATTGCATAAAAATGAACAGAGACAAGATTGGGACACAGACATGCTATATATATCAATGTACTACAAGGTATGTTGATGTACATAGCATGTCTGTGTCCCAATCTTGTCTCTGTTCATTTTTATGCAATTCCTATATTACACTTCAAATTTCCTAAATTTTTAATTTACTTGTATATATATATATATATATATATATATATATATATATTACAGTACCATGGGGTATGTGATCTCCCCAGTGAGATAAGACACTGTCACAGGGGGTCTTATTTTGTCTTCAAATATACAAGAGGTTATTCTTTAAGGGACATCACACATATCGCATGAAGGGTTATTGTCATAATAAGAGCATTATGTTGCAACCAAAGTAACCACACTTGCTGGTCAATACAACCATCTGTTTTTTGCAGTGTAGTGCCAGTGATTGCTCAGAGAGTTTATTGGAACAGCTGCTTTGCTCTGTGTTGTGTATTTGTAAGAGGACTCTTTGAATCTCTCAAACAAAATGGCCGCCACATCCCCAGAGTTATCTACCTGCCCTTTCTGTGATTCTTCCTTCAAACGGTTAGGCTGTCACCTCCCTCTGTGTAAGCACAGGGATGGTAGGGACTATGAGCATCTCCTCAGTGCCAAGACTTTGGCTAAAAGGTCTAAATCAAAGAAAAAAGCCTGTCCTGTTTGTAACAAACTGTTTTCTCGCCTGGATACACATCTGAGGCTTAGTAGATCATGCCGGGTTATATCACGGCTTCCTACTGAAGACCCAACCCACCAAGACCCTCCCCAACAGCAGACTATCCCCCCTTGTCCACCTCACCCTGTTCCTTCAACTGTGACACAGCTACCTACTCTGAAGCTACCTACCTACATTTGATGAAGAGTGGCTGGAGGCTGACAGAGCTATTGCTGACTCTGCGGTTCCTGCTGTTCTTGCTGCCTCCAGTGTAGATGACAAGAATACCATATTGTGTCAGGGAGTTTATCAGGTCTTTGCCAACAAATTTGGCTGTACCTCTACCTATAAGCCTCGTCGACAGCGCAAGCATGCAAGGCGTCTCAAACGTTTGACTTCCCAAAAGAATTCTGCTCGAAAACAGCTTCATCAGGCCAAGTCTTCCTCTGCTGACCCCTCAGTCATTCAGGAGCTTGCTTGCAAGTTCTACAAACTGGTACGTCTTCACAGTGCTGAAAAAAAAATCCATCTGAAGTCCAAGTGTCGTTTTGAGGCCCTCAAGGCCAGGAGAGAGTGTAACAATGCCTTCTGGCGTTACGCAGAAAAGTTGCTGGATGATGATGACAATTGTGTGGTGCCAGCATTTGATGTTAGCCAGGCAGAGGAGTATTTTAAGGAATTTTATGCAGCTGGGCCAAACCACTTTTCCCAGCCTCACTGGTTACCTTCTCCCCCAACACCTTCTGTGCCCTTCAACAGTGATGATATAACTAGGGACGAAATTGCCCAAGTGGTAATAAAGGCACGATCTCGTTCTGCAGCTAGTCCCCTGGATAGTATCAGTTACAAGATCATTAAGAGATGCCCCTCTCTTCTACCAGCACTCTCTAACCTGTTTAGTGCATGCTGGGAGTCTGCCTCTGTCCCTCTGGCATGGAAGCAGGCAGTGGTTCGATTGATCCCCAAAGCTTCAGCCTCAACCTGTAGTAGTGATCCTGCCAACTTTAGGCCAATTGCCCTGACATCCTGTATCGGGAAACTCTTCACATCAATTCTCAGGAACAGGTGGCTTTCTTTCATGCTCAAGAACGGGTACATGGACACCAACATTCAGAAGGCTTTCATTAATGGAGTGCCAGGTTGTGCAGAACATCAGTACAAACTGGCATCAATCATCAAGGAGGCCACTGGAAAACATCGATCCCTCTCTGTATGTTGGCTTGACCTAGCAAACGCGTATGGTAGTGTACCTCATGCCCTGATACAGTTTTCTCTTCAGCACTATCACTCCCCACCACAGTTTACCAACACCATTGCCAGCCTCTACTCAGGTCTGTCTGCCACTATCACTACCAACAGCTGGGCCACTCCTTTTGTCCCCCTCCAGACTGGTGTCTATCAGGGCGATCCACTCTCTGTAGTGATTTTCAACACCATCATGTGCACCTTGATAAATGCTCTGCAGCCATTAAACCATCTTGGCTAAAACCCTCTCAGGCTCTCGACATCAGGATCATCTTCTACAGTATGCCGATGATACCTGCCTGGTGGCCAATAGCCCCTCAGCCTGTCAGGAATTGCTGAAACAGGTTGAGCGGTGGTTGCTGTGGAGTGGCATGAGAGCCAAGGTTCCAAAAGTGTTTTTCACTAGGAATCAGGTCATCTACTGGCAAACCATCTCTCACTCTACATGGCCAGGAAGTTCCATTCATCAGCAACAAGCCTATCAAGTTCCTGGGGTATAGAGTCCAGATCCCAATGGATAATGTGGAAGTGAAATCCAACCTCATATCCAAGCTCTCTGGCTTACTACTGAAAATTGATGCTACCCCTGTGACTGGGAAGCAGAAGCTCCTCCTGTTCCGCTCTGGTGTGTGCCCACGTATCATGTGGGACCTCTCCATATCCCACCTACCCTCCACGTGGGTAATGACAACCCTTGAAGCTGAGTCCACACGTTACCTAAAGAAATGGGTTGGCCTAGCACGGTCAGCAAACCCTGCCCTCCTCTACCTACCTAAGGCCAAGGGTGGCATGGGCCTACCCTCATTAGTCACCTTGTGGAAGAAGCAGCAAGTCTCCCGAGCCTGCCAGCTCATCTCCTCTCAGGATCCTGTGGTACGTCATGCTGCCACACAGCTGACCATCAAGGAAGAAAAGAGTAGCCGTGTGAAGTTTACTCCTATGGTGGCTGCAAATGATGCCATGACTGTGGATCCTGGGATGGTGAGAAAGAAGTTGACCAAGGTTGCAACAACAATCATTGCAGAGGATGACTCAGAGGAGAGATTTTCAGCCATGGTGTCATCAGAGAGACAAACTGGGGGCTCTGCATCTAGTAGAGGAGGAGGCTGCAGCCCAATGGGCTTCTGCAGTTGGGTGTTTGACTCCTTCAGAGCTAAAGTTTGCCCTGAATGCTTGTCAGGACACTCTCCCCCACAACTGTAACCTCGCCATCTGGAAGGGCCATTCCAGTGAATGCAAGCTCTGTGGTGTGAGACAATCCCTCCTTCACGTGCTCTGCAGCTGTCCTGTGGCACTCCAGCTTCGTCGATACAATGACAGATATGATCAAGTTCTCCATGTGATTTTCAACCTGCTCAAAGACCACCTACCCTCTGGTAACTCTATAATTGCCGACCTTCCCGACCAACTACCCTTCACTTTTCCCCCACATATAGCTAGTAATGACCTCAGACCTGACATTGTGGTCTGGAATGACTCCACAAGATTTGTAGCTCTCCTCGAGCTCACTGTGTGCCATGAATCGAACTTTGTTGACGCATGCCAAAGGAAACAGATTCGGTATTTAGACCTAGAGGAAGACATTCGACGAGCCCAATTTCGGGTGAAAACATACCCAATCCAAGTGGGTTGCAGAGGCTTCATCGACCTCAAAAGTTTTGAGGGCATTAAAGTGCACACTAGCAGTCTGGGGGCAAAAGTGTGGAAGAACTTTCTGCAGTAGGTATCTCTGGTTACCATCAAGGCCTCCCATGTAATTTGGACTAGTAGGAACTATAGGAGCTAACTAATACTATATAAGAGTTTATGTACCATCCCCATCACACATAATGGCGCTGTGTGTTCATCTCATACATGTATGTCAGGTGTTGGGAGCATTGGACCTTGTACCTCACCTTGTGAGCTCATCAAGATGTTGGAAAAAAAAAAAAAAAAAAGAGAATCGCCTGTTCACATCACTAGGAGGCTTGCTCCGCTTGACAAATGATGTTCAAAGGGGATATACTATAGCTATCTATACACAGTACAATATAGTAAAAACTCACTTTCAGAAACAGCGGCTCTCCTGTTTGAGAATCTGATATCCACAGAACTCCTGAGTCCTCCAAGACTAGAGGTACCAATACTACTAGTCACAGAACTCCCCTCCCCTACAGAACTACCCTCTTCCCTTTCCCTCTCATTGAGTTTCACCAGTCCAATGTCAAGAGCAGCTATCCCTGCAACATTTTGTTCTGCTTTCTTCTTTGAGCCACGTGGTTTGGACTGATATTCCTTGCCACATACTGTAAATACTGAAACAAAACCTGTAGAGTCGTCAGGGTATTCTGTTACATACTCTGGCAGAGGCAGGTAGTTCTTCTGACAGTATTCATTGATCATTGCTTTGTAGTTCTTCTCAGGCAGCTCAACATCACGTGCTTGGGCATACAGCATAGTGGGAGTTGGTATACATTGGGAAACAGGCTCACTTCTTTCCGCACATTTGTCTGTCCCTAGCATAGTGATATATAAATTGGGCAAAAACCAAGACATAGTCAAAACAAGAATGCACTACACACAGAGTAACTATACTGACAAGCACGTGCTGTTATTCAGTTCTAACGATGTACCATATAACTATAAACTTTCATGACAAAAACCTTTCACGAAAGGGTGTAGCGATGTGCAGCGTGCAAGAGCAGAGCTAAATTTTCTGAAAAAACTTTCATGGTATTCTAAAATCCGTAAAGTTCACAAAAGTTTTTGTTGCAAAAGTTTTAGTTTTACGGTACTTTGGCTCCTGCTTATACTAACATATTTAACTTTAAAGCAAGGGTACAATGCAATGGGATACCCAAGAAGTGTTGGACGTCTGTAGGCAATGCTGGAAATGTGTGTTCTTTTCTGGACCTAGGTACATGCATTTCGCCATTTGTTAGGGCCAGTTTGTCTAGTAGCAATCCGTGAAGTTCAAATGAATTAGCTGTACAGATAATACGGTGTGCATAAGAGTGTGGCCACATTTATAGGCTCTATGTAACTATGTACTAATAGGCCTATTCTCACTGCCACCCCAATATAGTAAAACTCACTTTCAGAAACAGTGGCTCTCCTGTTTGAGAATTTGATATCCACAGAACTCCTGAGTCCTCCAAGACTAGAGGTGCCAATACAACTAGTCACAGAACTCCCCTCCCCCACAGAACTACCCTCTTCCCTTTCCCTCTCATTGAGTTTCACCAGTCCAATGTCAAGAGCAGCTATCCCTGCAACATTTTGTTCTGCTTTCCTCTTTGAGCCACGTGGTTTGGACTGATATTCCTTGCCACATACTGTCAATACTGAAACAAAACCTGTAGAGTCGTCAGGGTATTCTGTTACATACTCTGGCAGAGGCAGGTAGTTCTTCTGACAGTATTCATTGATCATTGCTTTGTAGTTCTTCTCAGGCAGCTCAACATCACGTGCTTGGGCATACAGCATAGTGGGAGTTGGTATACATTGGGAAACAGGCTCACTTCTTTCCGCACATTTGTCTGTCCCTAGCACAGTGACATATAAATTGGGCAAAAACCAAGACACAGTCAAAACATGTAGAATGCACTACACACAGAGTAACTATACTGACAAGCACATGCTATTATTCAGTTCTAACGATGTACCATATAACTATAAACTTTCATGACAAAAACCTTTCACGAAAGGGTGTAGCGATGTGCAGCGTGCAAGAGCAGAGCTAAATTTTCTGAAAAAACTTTCATGGTATTCTAAAATCCGTAAAGTTCACAAAAGTTTTTGTTGCAAAAGTTTTAGTTTTACGGTACTTTGGCTCCTGCTTATACTAACATATTTAACTTTAAAGCAAGGGTACAATGCAATGGGATACCCAAGAACTGTTGGACGTCTGTAGGCAATGCTGGAAATGTGTGTTCTTTTCTGGACCTAGGTACATGCATTTCGCTATTTGTTAGGGCCAGTTTGTCTAGTAGCAATCCGTGAAGTTCAAATGAATTAGCTGTACAGATAATACGGTGTGCATAAGAGTGTGGCCACATTTATAGGCTCTATGTAACTATGTACTAATAGGCCTATTCTCACTGCCACCCCAATATAGTAAAAACTCACTTTCAGAAACAGCGGCTCTCCTGTTTGAGAATTTGATATCCACAGAACTCCTGAGTCCTCCAAGACTAGAGGTGCCAATACTACTAGTCACAGAACTCCCCTCCCCCACAGAACTACCCTCTTCCCCTTCCCTCTCATTGAGTTTCACCAGTCCAATGTCAAGAGCAGCTATCCCTGCAACATTTTGTTCTGCTTTCCTCTTTGAGCCATGTGGTTTGGACTGATATTCCTTGCCACATACTGTAAATACTGAAACAAAACCCGTAGAGTCGTCAGGGTATTCTGTTACATACTCTGGCAGAGGCAGGTAGTTCTTCTGACAGTATTCATTGATCATTGCTTTGTAGTTCTTCTCAGGCAGCTCAACATCACGTGCTTGGGCATACAGCATAGTGGGAGTTGGTATACATTGGGAAACAGGCTCACTTCTTTCCGCACATTTGTCTGTCCCTAGCATAGTGATATATAAATTGGGCAAAAACCAAGACACAGTCAAAACATGTAGAATGCACTACACACAGAGTAACTATACTGACAAGCACGTGCTATTATTCAGTTCTAACGATGTACCATATAACTATAAACTTTCATGACAAAAACCTTTCACGAAAGGGTGTAGCGATGTGCAGCGTGCAAGAGCAGAGCTAAATTTTCTGAAAAAACTTTCATGGTATTCTAAAATCCGTAAAGTTCACAAAAGTTTTTGTTGCAAAAGTTTTAGTTTTACGGTACTTTGGCTCCTGCTTATACTAACATATTTAACTTTAAAGCAAGGGTACAATGCAATGGGATACCCCTTGGACGTCTGTAGGCAATGCTGGAAATGTGTGTTCTTTTCTGGACCTAGGTACATGCATTTCGCTATTTGTTAGGGCCAGTTTGTCTAGTAGCAATCCGTGAAGTTCAAATGAATTAGCTGTACAGATAATACGGTGTGCATAAGAGTGTGGCCACATTTATAGGCTCTATGTAACTATGTACTAATAGGCCTATTCTCACTGCCACCCCAATATAGTATAAACTCACTTTCAGAAACAGCGGCTCTCCTGTTTGAGAATTTGATATCCACAGAACTCCTGAGTCCTCCAAGACTAGAGGTGCCAATACTACTAGTCACAGAACTCCCCTCCCCTACAGAACTACCCTCTTCCCCTTCCCTCTCATTGAGTTTCACCAGTCCAATGTCAAGAGCAGCTATCCCTGCAACATTTTGTTCTGCTTTCCTCTTTGAGCCACGTGGTTTGGACTGATATTCCTTGCCACATACTGTAAATACTGAAACAAAACCTGTAGAGTCGTCAGGGTATTCTGTTACATACTCTGGCAGAGGCAGGTAGTTCTTCTGACAGTATTCATTGATCATTGCTTTGTAGTTCTTCTCAGGCAGCTCAACATCACGTGCTTGGGCATACAGCATAGTGGGAGTTGGTATACATTGGGAAACAGGCTCACTTCTTTCCGCACATTTGTCTGTCCCTAGCATAGTGATATATAAATTGGGCAAAAACCAAGACACAGTCAAAACATGTAGAATGCACTACACACAGAGTAACTATACTGACAAGCACGTGCTATTATTCAGTTCTAACGATGTACCATATAACTATAAACTTTCACGACAAAAACCTTTCACGAAAGGGTGTAGCGATGTGCAGCGTGCAAGAGCAGAGCTAAATTTTCTGAAAAAACTTTCATGGTATTCTAAAATCCGTAAAGTTCACAAAAGTTTTTGTTGCAAAAGTTTTAGTTTTACGGTACTTTGGCTCCTGCTTATACTAACATATTTAACTTTAAAGCAAGGGTACAATGCAATGGGATACCCAAGAAGTGTTGGACGTCTGTAGGCAATGCTGGAAATGTGTGTTCTTTTCTGGACCTAGGTACATGCATTTCGCTATTTGTTAGGGCCAGTTTGTCTAGTAGCAATCCGTGAAGTTCAAATGAATTAGCTGTACAGATAATACGGTGTGCATAAGAGTGTGGCCACATTTATAGGCTCTATGTAACTATGTACTAATAGGCCTATTCTCACTGCCACCGCAATATAGTAAAAACTCACTTTCAGAAACAGTGGCTCTCCTGTTTGAGAATTTGATATCCACAGAACTCCTGAGTCCTCCAAGACTAGAGGTGCCAATACTACTAGTCACAGAACTCCCCTCCCCTACAGAACTACCCTCTTCCCCTTCCCTCTCATTGAGTTTCACCAGTCCAATGTCAAGAGCAGCTATCCCTGCAACATTTTGTTCTGCTTTCCTCTTTGAGCCACGTGGTTTGGACTGATATTCCTTGCCACATACTGTCAATACTGAAACAAAACCTGTAGAGTCGTCAGGGTATTCTGTTACATACTCTGGCAGAGGCAGGTAGTTCTTCTGACAGTATTCATTGATCATTGCTTTGTAGTTCTTCTCAGGCAGCTCAACATCACGTGCTTGGGCATACAGCATAGTGGGAGTTGGTATACATTGGGAAACAGGCTCACTTCTTTCCGCACATTTGTCTGTCCCTAGCATAGTGATATATAAATTGGGCAAAAACCAAGACACAGTCAAAACATGTAGAATGCACTACACACAGAGTAACTATACTGACAAGCACGTGCTGTTATTCAGTTCTAACGATGTACCATATAACTATAAACTTTCATGACAAAAACCTCAAAAACCTTTCACGAAAGGGTGTAGCGATGTGCGGCGTGCAAGAGCAGAGCTAAATTTTCTGAAAAAACTTTCATGGTATTCTAAAATCCGTAAAGTTCACAAAAGTTTTTGTTGCAAAAGTTTTAGTTTTACGGTACTTTGGCTCCTGCTTATACTAACATACTTAACTTTAAAGCAAGGGTACGATGCAATGGGATACCCAAGAACTATTGGACGTCTGTAGGCAATGCTGGAAATGTGTGTTCTTTTCTGGACCTAGGTACATGCATTTCGCCATTTGTTAGGGCCAGTTTGTCTAGTAGCAATCCGTGAAGTTCAAATGAATTAGCTGTACAGATAATACGGTGTGCATAAGAGTGTGGCCACATTTATAGGCTCTATGTAACTATGTACTAATAGGCCTATTCTCACTGCCACCCCAATATAGTAAAAACTCACTTTCAGAAACAGCGGCTCTCCTGTTTGAGAATTTGATATCCACAGAACTCCTGAGTCCTCCAAGACTAGAGGTGCCAATACTACTAGTCACAGAACTCCCCTCCCCCACAGAACTACCCTCTTCCCCTTCCCTCTCATTGAGTTTCACCAGTCCAATGTCAAGAGCAGCTATCCCTGCAACATTTTGTTCTGCTTTCCTCTTTGAGCCACGTGGTTTGGACTGATATTCCTTGCCACATACTGTCAATACTGAAACAAAACCTGTAGAGTCGTCAGGGTATTCTGTTACATACTCTGGCAGAGGCAGGTAGTTCTTCTGACAGTATTCATTGATCATTGCTTTGTAGTTCTTCTCAGGCAGCTCAACATCACGTGCTTGGGCATACAGCATAGTGGGAGTTGGTATACATTGGGAAACAGGCTCACTTCTTTCCGCACATTTGTCTGTCCCTAGCATAGTGATATATAAATTGGGCAAAAACCAAGACACAGTCAAAACATGTAGAATGCACTACCCACAGAGTAACTATACTGACAAGCACGTGCTGTTATTCAGTTCTAACGATGTACCGTATAACTATAAACTTTCATGACAAAAACCTCAAAAACCTTTCACGAAAGGGTGTAGCGATGTGCGGCGTGCAAGAGCAGAGCTAAATTTTCTGAAAAAACTTTCATGGTATTCTAAAATCCGTAAAGTTCACAAAAATTTTTGTTGCAAAAGTTTTAGTTTTACGGTACTTTGGCTCCTGCTTATACTAACATATTTAACTTTAAAGCAAGGGTACAATGTAATGGGATACCCAAGAACTGTTGGACGTCTGTAGGCAATGCTAGAAATGTGTGTTCTTTTCTGGACCTAGGTACATGCATTTCGCTATTTGTTAGGGCCAGTTTGTCTAGTAGCAATCCGTGAAGTTCAAATGAATTAGCTGTACAGATAATACGGTGTGCATAAGAGTGTGGCCACATTTATAGGCTCTATGTAACTATGTGAATTTACCAGTACTAATAGGCCTATTCTCACTGCCATCCTGTGGCTATCTCACATTGTTTACCAAGATCTGGTACATGCAAAGCGCATTATTTACAAGATTACATGTGAAGCTTTTGTTGGTGAAATACAGTAATGCTAGCCTGAAGCTATTTTGTGCAAGACTTACATTATTTAGAGATTTTTTATCACAATTTTGATCACTGGCTTCCAATTTCACATTTAGCGGAGCTTTTGTTAAATGAGATACAATGCTTGCCAGAGGTTATACTTCTTGTTGTATTACAAGATTTACATTGTTTACAAAGATTTTATCACAGTGTTGATCATTGGCATATTAAATTTCACATTTAGTGGAGCTTTCATTAGTCTTGTGTGGCTCCCATCATAATACATGGCCTGGGGATATTTTTCACACGAATTACATTGCTTACAAAATTTTTTAACATGATGCGCTACCCACACATAACCAAAGTGTTGTGTTTACAAGTGCTATAGTTCGTGAGGTATGCTCGTTAAAGCGGAAGAAGGACAATGAGAGTATGAACAATTGGTGAATATTTAACACCTTTCCCATGCAGCAAATAATTATATGGTTTTCAATGGAAATTATAAACCATAGCAATCCCTATACACACAGTACTACTGTACTGTGTGATGATATACCATAGCTATCTATACACATAGTACTACCATATAGTAAAACTCACTTTCAGAAACAGTGGCTCTCCTGTTTGAGAATCTGATATCCACAGAACTCCTGAGTCCTCCAAGACTAGAGGTGCCAATACTACTAGTCACAGAACTCCCCTCCCCTACAGAACTACCCTCTTCCCTTTCCCTCTCATTGAGTTTCACCAGTCCAATGTCAAGAGCAGCTATCCCTGCAACATTTTGTTCTGCTTTCTTCTTTGAGCCACGTGGTTTGGACTGATATTCCTTGCCACATACTGTAAATACTGAAACAAAACCTGTAGAGTCGTCGGGGTACTCTGTTACATACTCTGGCAGAGGCAGGCACTTTGACTGACAGTATTCATTGATCATTGCTTTGTAGTTCTTCTCAGGCAGCTCAATATCACGTGCTTGACCATACAGCATAGTGGGAGGTGGTATACATTGGGAAACAGACTCACTTCTTTCCACACATTTGTCTGTCCCTAGCATAGTGACATATAAATTGGACAGAAACCAAGACATAGTCAAAATAGCACCACCCACAGAGTAACTATACTGACAAACACATGCTATTATTCAGTTCTAACAATGTACCGTATAACTAAAAACTTTCGCGACAAACAAACTTTCACGAAAAGGGTATAGCGATGTGCAGCGTGCAAAGAGCAGCACTAAATTTTTGTGAAAAACTTTCACGATATTCTAAAATCTGCAAAATTCTCGAAAAAGTTTTGTTGCAAAAGTTTTAGTTTTACGGTACTTTGGCTCCTGCTTATAGCAACATATTTAACTTTAAAGCTTTCCCAAGAGACGTCCAACAGTACTTGGGTATCCCATTGTATTGCACCCATAAGACAGGTTGCTCATGTCCATTAGGTCAAAGTGGGAATATCCCAATTTAGATGTTCCCACTCTTTCTCTTGCTTCCCATGGTGTATTGGGATGGACCGTGGGATGGAGGCATGGGGGATGGTACAGTTTTGGATATTCCCACTCCATTCCTTCCTTCATTGTGATGGGATAGACAGTGGGAATGCAGGCATGGAGGGCGCTACAGCTTTGGATATTCCCACTCCATTCCTTCCTTCCACCTGAACATTATGTAATTATGATGCACAGCAAAAAAAGCCTGCGCACACTGTAGTTTCCGTTCTTCACAAATGTTGTGTAGATCACAACAATAAAGAAAATGAATGCACTAAAGTGCAGAACCCTCGGCGCGTTATACAACCGAGATGGTGTGCATGCGTAAAGCTCCTCACATACACGCGTGCGTGTAATAACTAGCCGGCGGCTCTGTACACCTACACTGCTAGAAGCGCTACAGCTTTGACCGGAACAGTACGCACTCCCTCACGCAGTAAGTGGTGCTTCGCTGCGCTGAAGTTCCCTTCGCTGTACATCAAACTGATCGCGGGTAAGCTGGAGTAGCCAGATCTAATTAGCATATTGGCTCTTTCGCTTGTGTTTCACGCCATAACTCTTGAATGCAGTCGTTTCAGAGAAATCCCCACAATATTTTTGATGATTGTATGCCACTGAGTATGTAGGTTTTTTATAGCACGATTACTCATTCGAGAAATGAGATGTTGAGTAACAGACACACACACAGGACCAACTACCGTAACCCTCGCTGCGCATCGCCGAGGGTTAAAAACCATGAAGTTGTGCTAGCTCATTTTTGTGTGATACCAGAGTAACATCCAGAGATATCTGAGGATGCCATTGCTACACAGAAAATGCACTATAGTGCAGAACCCTCGGCGTACGCGCGTGCGCGAATCCTTGAAAGCACACGCGCTAGATCTTCGGCGTACACGCGTGCGCAGATCCTTGAAAGCGCACGCGCTGGAATCCTTGAAAACGCACGCGCTAGATGACGCATCCTTGAAAGCATGCACTATTGAATCCCACTCTAATTATGTGTAACGGAAAGTATATGGCAGAGTTTAGAGGAAAGACGGAGACTAAAGAGAAAGAAGCTTGCTGCCTTACATCCAGTCGTATTCCAGGTAGTTTAGCCTATTGTTAAGCCTTTTTAGGACCCTTAGAAGGCTATGCTGTCGAAAAAGTGCACGGAATGTCCCTGCAGTACCCTCGTAGAATGTCATGGGTAAGCAAATGATGCCAAAACTTTTGAACCGAGCGGTTTCAGAGAAAACCTGACAAATTTTTTGACCTCTGTTGCCCGCTGAGTATGTGACAGAATTTTCAGGACGAACAGACACTCCAGAGGTTAGATGTGCGCCGCATGCACGCCGAGGGTTAATAACATTTGTTGGCATGTGTTGCCAGCAGACAGCATTTATGGCCGGGCAAGGAGATATTAGAAATTAGGATCATTAAAGCAAGTCGGGGTGTACGATGGCTAAATGAATGCACTAAAGTGCAGGACCCTCGGCACTATGAGTTAGGAGAGGAATAAACTCTTTTCTTATGATGTCCTCTAGGGGTTGAAGTTGTTCATTCAGTTTTGGCTATTGAACGAAAACAGTTCGAGCCAAAAGCGCACAAAAGACACTTGTACTCTAGTATCTCCGCACACTGCAGGAGTCCGACCTTGTAACAAGCGTTTTGCTGCTGTACGAAGACTTTTTCCTGGTACGCGTTATATATAAGATTTTGCATCCACCAATCAATCTGATTCTAATTCCACTGTATACTTCTCTAGCCCTTCAAAGTCCATTAAACCCTTCCACTTTCCAGCCTTCCAATCATGAATGCTTTGTCACAGGTACATTGAAAAATGCTAAATCTCTCAGCATGTTTTGAGCAAACATCTTGTATACAGAAGCACAGGAAGAAGAACCTTCACTTTAACCTCTACAACCTCCCAGATCTCCTAAATCAGTTCATGCATGTACAAATGGAGCAAGCTACATATATGCACATACTACTTTTAGCAAAACAAGTGCATGGTCATGAGTTTCTCTCATACACTTCACAGATTACAATCCATACACCCTTGCAATCAACACCATTCACTACTCAAGTTCACTCTTCTTTGGCAAAGACAGGATGGGCACTGGGTGGTGGGCACCTTCCCTCTATAGCAAAGGCTGTATTCTCCCATAGTGAGCTTAGGGAGCACATTATGCTTAAAGTGATGGATATGTTAAATGAAGAATGTTATGTGCAAGAAAATTTCTGAAACACCCTCCCTGTTTCGCAACATTACAGTTAGTAGTATGGATCAATTCTCATGGACTGCTGCTATTCAAGAACTGCAGAAGAAGTGCCCAATCCTCCTCTGTCTTTTAAGTTCCTTAGTCAATCGTAATGACCACTGCAACAAGCGTAAGCATGGAGAAAGCGACTACCCAGGGATATCAATGGCAATTGCTGCAATTCTAAAGGAACGTAATCGAGAGATTTGCGGCATTCAAACGTATGTGGCTCTTGTACTATTTAACTCCCGAGTCCAGAAGAAGGTACATAAAATCTAGATACATAGTTCATAATTACTCACTTGTTCTCAGGCTTCCTGTGGAAACAGAGAAAGCCTTTGTCAAAGTGCAGACAGTTACAAATACAATGCTCCTTTCATATAGGTATACACCAGGCTGAGTCACCGTAATATCACAGGTAGTTACAAACAAGTATTGAGGTATGTGAAACTTCTGAGTATGTAGCATGAAGTACATCTCCAAAAGTGGATAGCCGCAGGTGCTATCTTCAAGCTTGTAGGTGACAATGTAGACAAAACCGTAGGAGTTAGGGATATCAGGAGTTAAAGCACATGTATAGTCTGATTGTGATCAAAGGCCGAGTGACACCTCCTTTACCAATATGTACACCCTTTGTACCAATCTATCCCACATTCAACGTTCCTTCCCTCTATGGAAGATGTAACAGCTCTTAAAAATAACGTGGTTGTTTTAGTAAGCCGTATCATCTGTAAATACATTAATGGACTTTCATACCTCTCAAAGGTTACTACTAAGCACATAGTGCACACATACGTACAGTTCTGAAATGGCCACAAAATCTGAGGTGGTCATTCTAGATATACTGCATAAAAATGAGACCAAAAATAGTGATATGATACAAATCATGAAGGCTCAGCAGTCTTACTTAGGCACTAAAGTCAAGATGGCTATGCTATCAGGAGGGGATCAGGTTACCTGTGAGCGTCAAAGATGTTGCCAGCAGCATATGATGGATGCTGATGATCCCTATGACAGGCTGGAATTCTTGGAACCACAAGTAGAAGACTGGCATGCCAGTTGAAATGTGCTTAACTCATGGTGTGGTTGAAGACAGTAGTGATGCTTTGTATAGTTATGCAATGGTGTTATGTCACTATGCAGCATTAGTGCTGAAATTCACTGATGCATGGAGTGAAGGGGATGGTAAACGCGTACAACATTGTTGGAAAGTATTTCTTCTTCATTTTTTCTCTCAGAGGCATACAAAATATGCACTTGAGCCATTTCGTCTCCAGTTTCAGTTGGCTACATTGCCTCCACATCTGGTTCACCATCTAACCTGGGGTAGGTTTGTGAACACTTATGGAAAACCTGGACATAATATACCTTGTGACTTGCACAACGAACATGTCAACTGATTTTTCAAGGAAATCATTGGAAACATGGGTTCCAATTTTACAGAAGCCTCTACTATTGCTGCACGAGCTGTGACATCTCTTACCTCAATTTCAGTCACTTTTGATAAAATCACAGGAATTCATCCTGAATCTGTGACACATTCTACAAGAACAGATATGGATGATGAAAATAAGGTATTCAGAGTAATAAAACAAAGTAATGTTCTTTCTGAAAGGAAAGGTCGACACCATTCAAATTTCCCAAAATATCTATTAACCCACTCTATTCACTGTGCTGGGAAAAACTACACAAGTGGATAGGTGAAAAAGTAAAACAGAAGATAATAATTCAGTAAAGTAGTAGAATCCAACATTTCTGATGAAGACCCATCAGACACTGAAAATTAATATACATCACAACAATATGTGTAACTGTTTGTCAAGTAATGATTTACAAGTGTCACAGCATGTATTACGGTCACGTTCTGGTAGTTTGCTCGCAGTTGCAGTATCATAGTAATTGAGCAACTGAATTTGACGCCATGTTGATGTATTTTCAAGATACCTTCTGAGAGCAACTACCTCCAAATCATGAGGGTTTGTAGAAACGTGATGCAAAGGAGCATCAGCTGGGGTACAGTAAATGTGGATGATGCATGTTCACCATTGCGACCAGCATGACCGCTCTCCTGGAAATACAGTACCGTTCAGATGCAAGGTATAACGCTAACGCATTCGTCGCTGCGTGCAATCGCATTCGTCTCCATGCGCGAATGCGTTTGTCTCCGCATGCCAACACGTTCGTCTTCGCGTGCAAACGCGTTTGTCTCCGACTGCGAACGCGTTCGTCTCTGCATGCGAACGCGTTAGTCTCCACGTGTGAACGCGTTTCGTCTCCGCGTGCAGACGCGTTCATATCCAAGCTACGCCCTTGCTGCCACAAGCAAAGTTAACGGGGCACTGTACAATATACAAATTATACATGTGGCTTGTTACATACACGTACCAAGTACATGTACATGTACATGTATACAGATTTATATCTATGTATAGTACATACATGTACATGTACCGTCATGAAAACATGTATCATATACTTGCATGTGTCTCATAGTTGTATACAGATAGTATTCAGGGCATCTAATAGAGATTCACATCTGGCTGGAGTACTGTAGCACACATATATATAGCAACATTACACCACATTCTATTACATACATGTCCACCGTTTGCTCTGCGCACACCTTTTCCCATGTATACAATGAATGAAGAGTGATCCGTACAAATAGGGTTTGTTATTCTACATGCTAGATCAATGTACACTAAACTAGAAACCACTAGGTCCTCCACTTTGTTCAACTACTTTTGGCATGACTCTTTGAATGTGATTGATGTATTTTGCGCAAACAGATGGTGTTAATGATTTCCAAAACTGGCAGATACCTCGTTTTAGATCGTCCAGACATTTTGGTTTGTAGTCATTTCTTAAAAATTCTTTCATTGATCCCAAACATTCTCAATCGGATTTAGGTCTGGACTCTCAGCTGGTGTGGGCCACCAATTAATACTGTTGGTGGCAAAGTAATCACGTGTAAAACAAGCACAATGCTTGGGGTTGTTGTCCTGTTGGAACCGATGCCCTGACTGAAAGACATCTTGGATGAAAGGGAGCAATGCAGAATCCAGAATTTTTGTGTATCTGGTTGCTGTCATAATTCCAGTGAAGATAGCAACACAGGTGGCACCTCACTTAGATATCCCCCCCATACATGCACCTTTACAGGGTGTTTAGGGCGTGGCTTAAGCTTGCGAGGGGCACCTTTCTTCCGGAAGCACTTTTACGATGCGTCTCTAACATGACACTTGACTCATCTGTAAAGATGACATCATTAAATTCTTCACCTTCTTCCATCATCTTCTGGCACCATGCTAGTCTCTTTGCTTTGTTTGCATCTCGAATCAACTGACAGTACTTTGGCTTGGTTGCCACCCATCCTAACTCATAACGTGCTCTCTTGACTGTGCTCAATGATACACTAAGCTCTGGGAATTCCTGGACCAGTAAGCCACGCACCTGTCTTGTTGTCAGTTCATCGTTAGAGGTGAGTGCATTGTCAATGAGGACGTAGTGGTCTGTGCTCAATAGCCTAGCACGGCAAAGCCATGGCCTGTCTATTACCGAGTTTGTTCAATTGAACTTGGCTACCAGCAAATACAAGCTCTTAATGGTTATCGAAATTCCTTCTTCCTTCAGGCGCTCTCTTATGTCTTTGTAAGTGTATCCATTCTTCTTAAGTAATACAGCACGCTCTCTCGTTCAAAGATTCAGAGTTCGCTGGGAGAGTCGAAGTTTGCTGAAGATAGTTTATAGAGTCCTGGGAGAGTCGATTCACACCTATAATACACTTTGTATAGCACAAGGGTCGACCGTAAATGTTCTAAGCTTATTTTAACGTTTTTGAATTTATCCTATATCACGCATGCTCATTTGTGTGTAATATGGTACGGTTGTACATCGAAACGCTTTAAGATGGGGAGCCTCTGTAGGGTTCGGCATTCGGGAAGATCTTCTCCCAGCGAACTCCAAGACTATCTTTGACTCTCCGAGATTATCTTCGACTCGCCCAGTGAACTCCAAGCCTACCGTTGACTCTCCCAGCGAACTCCGGTACTATCTTTGACTCTCCAGCCACGATCAGACAACACCTGCAATGACTCTGAGGCAACAAAGCGCTTCTTGGGGAGGTAAGACTACAGTCTATTAGTAAGACCTGTTGTGTGTACTTGGGCTAGTGATGAATTCACATGCGTACTGTTCTCTTTTTAGCTGAGGTGTCACACGTGTTAGTTTCTTTTGTTGAAGAGGACACTCAGCCAACTGCCATTATACCTGTCAAGCGGGTAAAGGATTGTGAAGTGAGAGATCTACATCAAGGTGTGATGTGCCAGATTGAATGGTCAGACAAAAAAGATACCCAACACGGGTTTTGGCTCTAGGTAAGGTTACATTGAACTCATGTAATTAGTGCCACGTTAACATACATGCCTGTACACTATAGGTACACATGCACAACTGAAGGTCATCCAAGAGCAGGATGACTTGCGTGCTGAGAGTGGAGGTGCAGGAGAGAAAAGCATCCAAGAAGCAAACAAGATTCCACAGGATGAGAACATGAAAGAGACCACCACCAAGAATGATGGGATGGAAAAAGAGAATACTGGAAAGGTACATGCATACTTAATGCTTGCACATGTGTCGGTTAGCATGTACTGCACCTGTATCTATAGAACAAAGGAAAACGTAAGCAAAATGAGACAGATAATGGAAGTAAAAGTAAAACTCAACCCCCTCCAAAGGTATATACTCTACGTACTCAACATGATTGTGTGTACATGGAATTCCAACAATCATATGTTAATATTTCTGTAGAAAAAGCAATGTAAACTGAATAAGAATGACGACGACTTTCTTGTTGAGGTTTCCTCTCCACCACCTAGACAGGTACAGTTTAATATATTGTGCATGTACATTTACATGTACCTGTACTTGTATGTGTACATGTATGTACATGTCCATGTCCATGACTTACATGTATACTCTTTAGGAGCAAAGTGAAACTCTGTTTTCTGACACTTCTACATCACTTGATGTATCATGCCGTGCAGCTTTGGACAATGTGAGTTCTTCCCAATACTCTAGTAGACTGTGTAATATGTGCATGTGCATGTATATCATCTATAGGCCATCAAAGTCTCCGTCTCTGATTCTGATGGATTTGCAGAAGAGCAACTGCAGCCGCTCTTTGCTGATGTCCAAACAATAAAGACAATGTGCCACACACTGATGGACCGGCAAGCTGCATTTGAGCAGCTCATTGTAGCACAGCTTAACAAAATCCAGTCTTACATAGAAGACTTCATCGTTCTTACGCCTGCTCCCTTCCAGGCGCAAATTTCTTCAACCCCTATGTCTACAGGTGCTCAATACAATGAATGTTTCAATTTTCCTGAAGTACCTTTGACTAAGGCTGTTCCTGTCCTGTCACCATCTGTTCCATCTCCTCTATCAACTGCTCAGGCAACTGACAACCATTCCAGCAGCAGCAGCAACCACAAGGGTGGTTTAGAGCCTTCAACACTCTCATACCTTCGTGCTAACAGTTGTTCAAGAGAGAATTTTGCATCAAAGTTGGTGAAGGAACTCTTCACTGCTGAAGAGGGAATGGTATGCAATGTTAAAGGAGTAATGGGAAAAAAGAAACTTGATGAACAGAAGATGAAGTACATTCGAGCAGTGACATTTGAGAATTACCCTTGTGGAGTGAATGAGCAGAAGGCTGCATGGAGCAAATGTGTGAAAGCAATAGACAGTGCTAGCAGAGCACTTTGCCGACTAAGTACCAATACTGAAAAAGAAAACAAAATGCCTGCATAAGTGTATAACTTTCATAGTGTACTTTTCTACTGATTATATATAGGTGTTTACATTTCTACATGATTACATTCCTACTCATTATAAGTGTTTACACATCTACATGTTTGGCCACTCATAATTGCGCATGCTCGTACGTACAGTAGGAACGTTCGTCTGGCCCTGTAAATACGTTTAGCATTTCGTGGGAATAATGCATTTGGCGCTGGTGGCTTTGCGTGCGAACACGTTTAGCGCTGGAGGCAGACGCGATCGTCACTGCATGCGAACGCGTTTAGTGCTGGAGGCAAATGCGATCGTCTCTGCGTGCGAATGCATTTAGCGCTGGAGGCAAACGCGATCGTCTCTGCGTGCGAACGCGTTTAGCGCTGGAGACAAACGCGTGTAAAACGCATACACCTTATACCTTGCATCTGAATGGTACTGTAATCATCAATATTTCTAGGTGCACCATAATGGATGGTAGTAGTAAGACCCACAAAATTCACACCCATACCTAAGTGCCATTGTAGCAAATACTACCCTCACAATCCCATCTTTATTCAGCATGCTTTGCATAATCACCTCTTTATTATGATCTGCTGTGTTGGAATGATACATTCCAACACAGCAGATCATTCCAGGGAACTAGTCACTGAGAACATACAGTTCAACTTTCAAGATTGAACCACGATTAAAGAAGATTGTAAAGACTTACCTCCAAGAGTTGGTGGACGTGGAGGGAAAAACCCTCCACATGCACTCAAAAGAAAACACCACAGTCATAGTCAACAGCTGGTATTGTTGAGCCAAGGGCTGAGTGTGAGGATGATGAGGAGCCAGTGAAGGATGATGTGTTGGTATCACTCTGCGAATGGAGCAAGTCCACCTAAGTCGTTCAAATGGCTGATTTTTTAACCGACATTGCCACTCCAACTGTAATGTTTACACAAGTTCTAATTTAACATGCACATGCATGACAGGTGGGCTTGCTCTGCTCACCAAACTGCACTTTATTCACCTAGTATTATGCATGCCAACCCTTGTAAGCATGTGTGTGTTTCTACACTATGTATACAGGTCTCCAAATAGGGGTGCGAATTTTATGCTAGCATAATTTTAAGCATAATAGATCTTTCAAAGCATCAAGCATACTGCTGGCATAATTCGGCAAATTTCGCCCTACGACCCATTGTGCATGTGCAAGTTACACGTACAACTGCGTAAAAATGGCCAAATGAATGCACTAAAGTGCAGAACCCTCGGCGTACGAGCATGCGCGGATCCTTGAAAGCGCACTCGCTAGAGTCCTTGAAAACGCACGCGCTAGATGACGCATGCTTGAAAGCGCACGCTCTATTGAAACTCACTCTAATTACATGTAATGGAAAGTATACGGCAGACTTTAGAGGAAAGACGGAGACTAAAGAGAAAGAAGCTTGCTGCTTTACATCAGTTGTATTCCAGGTAGTGTTTAGCCTATTGTTAAGCCTTTTTAGGACCCTTAGAAGGCTATGCTGTTGAAAAAGTGCACGGAATGTCACTGCAATACCCTCGTAGGAGGTCACAGGTAAGCAAATGACGCCATAACTTTTGAACGGAGCGGTTTCAGAGAAAACCCCACAAAGTTTTTGACCTCTGTTGCCCGCTGAGTATGTGACAGAATTTTCAGGACGAACAGACGCTCCAGAGGTGAGATGTGACTTAACAGACAGACAGACAGACAGACAGACAGACAGACAGACAGACACACACACACACACACACACACACACACACACAGACCCAACTACCGTAACCCTCCTGCGCATGCACACCGAGGGTTAATGAAGAGCCCGGTTGTGGCAGTACATCTGACAGTCTACCACTTACCACTGTCTCCACCGAGGGGGAGGAGAGGCTTCAGGGAGCTCTTCTAGGTCTTTCACTGAACCACAGACTCTAAGTTCTCAGCTTAAAGCAGCATATATCTCGGTTTTGTGCCAGAAAAGAAGTGTGGCGACTAACCTTTCTCGAAAGAGGGTGAAGAAATTGAGTATGAAATGTTCTACTGATCCATCTTCTGTTACACCACAGCAGACAGCCACAGAGTTTCTAGTCAGTTCATAGGTGTATCTGCCGGCAAACTTTTTTGTCGTGTGTGTCGTGAAGAGCTATCACTTAAAAATAGTAGCGTACAAAAGCACATAACAAGCGTGAAGCAGGCCGAGAAAAAAGCAGCCAGAAGAGAAAAGAGAGATATGGACATCATTGAAGCCCTAAAGCAATATGGCTCAATGTTCATCCATCAGGTGAAAATCTACCTGAGGATAATGAGAGTGTATCATGTAAAGGTCCTGCGCACATTCATGAATGCTGGTATCCCTAGTAACAAGATAGATGATCTTCGCGATATGCTGGAAGAACTTGCATTTCGTCTTACTAGAAGAAACCCTATGTCAGATATTCCGTTTGTTCTAAGCAAAGAAAAAGGTAACTCAAAGCTGAAATCAATGGCTTACATGTAGCTGTCATATTTGATGGGACGTCATGGCTGGGCGAAGCCCTGGCTATAATTCTTCACTTCATCGATCACTCAAGTCTTACAATTCAACAGCGTCTAGTATGCATGCAACTCTTAGCAAAGTCACTGAAGGGTGAAGAGGTAGCAAGAGAGCTCCTCTCAGTTATTTCCACAGAGTATGGGGTTACATCAAATAATCCCTTAGCAGTTATGTGTGACCAGGCATCAGTTAACACTTTAGCAGTTAGACGGCTGAAGCTATTGTACCCAAACATCATCGATATCGGCTGCTTCTCCCACACCATAGATCATGTGGGGTGACCCCATTGACACTCTGATCTTGGATGACTTTGGGGTTAGCCTTTTTTCTCACAGCCCTAAGGCCCGTCTGTTATGGAGAACACGTACAGGTCAATCAATGCGGTCATACAGTCAAACACGGTGGTGGAGCCGCTGGGAGGTTTACCAACAACTGCTGAATCTCTTTGCTGATGTACTACCATTTCTGGAGGAAAATCCTGACCTTTCTCCGTCAACACGCAGAAAGCTCTTGGCTATTCTACAAGATGCCCAGAAATATTCCAAGCTTCAACAGAAAAAGTTTTCTCCATGTTAAAGGCAAGTTCAACAAATGTCAAGATGGATCTCTCCAAGACTATATTGAAGCATCCTTGATGGTTCAATACAACAAGCGTGATTAATTAACTAACCTTTTATGACACTTCCTCCTCTCTCTTTTGAATTTATTGTTGTGTCAGTTTTAATAATGCGAGCATAATTGGTTACTTACGGAGCACAATGCGGAGCATAATAGTTATACAATGTATGTCAAAGCATAGCATAATTTATTTTTTTGGAGCGTAATATTCTCACCCAAGCAGGATCGAGTCCAACGGGCACTGGAACCCTTGCCTACAACTCCCACAAAATCTCCCAAAAGTATAAGGAAAGCCCAGTGCACTCCTCTCAGCTGGCATATAGTTGAACAAGTCCAATTTCATTTGCTGATTGGCAGCCGATTTAAGCCACTGCTTTCTCTCTATGATATGCCTCACCAATTTTACTCACTCATATACCTGTACCACTCTGTGATTTCACTTCGGTTATTGACATGATCCATTACTACAGTTAATACATGTATACCTTAAGCAGGACTTGAGCTCGGCACATTTTGTATGTATAACGAGGGTGGTACAGTTTGGGATGTTCCCACTCTGTCCCTTCCTTCCCGTGGTACATTGAGATGGAATGGACAGTGGGATGCAGTGGGATGCAGGCATGGGGGGTGGTACAGTTTGGGATTGTCCCACTCTGTCCCTGGTACATTGGGGTACATGATGGGATATGATGGGATGGACAGTAGATACAGTGAGTAGGACTGATTGGGATATTCCCACTTTGACCTAATGACCTGAGCAACCTGTCCTAAGGGTACATGCTTCTCGTATATAGAAAATAGGAAAGAATATACTGGTCCAGTCACTAGGCTAGAGAAGCCAGATTCACTCAAAGGTCACCAGACCCTTTTCCTCCCTGTGGGTGGGGTCTGGGGACAAGACTACATACACAAAAAATTGTAGACCATTAACATTGCCAGGCAGAGTGTCTCAGTGCTTGTACATGTACCTAAACATGACAATTTGGGAGGCTATATTTACTAATACAGTCCCAGTTGAGGCCTGATATAGACCCCCACACACAGTGGCTCACATTGTCTTCTCAGAGGTGCTGGATTATGATGATCTTCATCAAATAGCTTCACCACTCCCTTCATGAGGACAGTTATAGAGAGCACACATGGAAAAGGGGAGGAGGGAGAGGAGAGGGAGGGGAAGAGAAGAGGGAGAGGGGAGGGAAGTGGAGGGAAGTGGAGGGAAGGGAGGAACAAAGGAAGGGGAGTATATAAAAGGGGAGTAAAAGGGGAGGGGAGGGAGAGGGTGGGGGGGGGGGGGAAGAGGGAATAGAGATAAGAACCCGGTATTACATGTACACATACATGTATGGAAATATCGTCACACACGTGGCATAAATGTAAGTCATTCATGATCCACACTGTGGGTCATGTAACTAGCATACCAAAAGGTCACTGTTGATAGGGAGAGCATCAACTCCTCTGTCTGAGAGTACAGTCACATTATGACACTTAGGACAAGGCAGTTCATTTTTCCCTGTTGTGGGAAGGAGGGAGAGAGAAGGAGAGAGAGAGGGAGTTAGAGAAAGGGGAGGGAGGGAGGGAGGGAGGGGAAGGGAAGGAAGAGGGAATACACATAGCTAGTTCATAATACAGTCATCCGGTGTCCTGTGTTTACGTGTTACGTTTTTGTAGGGCTGGACTTTCCTTCTT
This sequence comes from Theonella swinhoei, assembly GCA_963970385.1. NCBI lineage: Eukaryota > Metazoa > Porifera > Demospongiae > Tetractinellida > Theonellidae > Theonella > Theonella swinhoei. The sequence continues at coordinate 3,435,090 of OZ019951.1, read as the reverse complement.
TCTGCTAGTGTGGTTTACATGCTTTCTCTACAACTATTGTCCTCATGAGAATGTATCATAGCATGTCTACGTACATCCCAATCTCTGTTTCAATCCCTGCATTTCATTCATATTTACCTGGCAGGGAGGGAGGGCTTATAAAATAAGCAGGGGTGCAGGAGTTTTTGAGTCTGGCTGCTGATTGAGGTCTAGCTGAAGGATAGGGCAAACCATTTTCAGGGGGGAACCTTGAGGGTTTCAATCATATGCATAGATCTACCGCACTAGCTAGAACGGAAAACAAGATGCATACATGTATGTACAGCACAAGAGCTAGATCTAGTGTACATGTGCAGGCATCATTTGGATCCAGCAAACGATGTAACAATTTACGTGATCATGATAAAACCACGTGCACTTACGAAGTCGGAAGTGAGCTCTCAGACTGTGACGGTCATGGCCTTCCAATACCCTAACTAGGCATCTTCTACAAAACGAGTGGGAACACTTCAAGATGCGAGGATCCTTGTAGGGCTCTAAGCAAATTGCGCAGGATAGTTGCCGGGTGGAAAGTTGTTGTCCGGTGTCGATCTCTCTCACGGAGGAGCCAGTACCGTGCTGAGCCATATGCTGTAAATCTCCAAATGCGTGTAAAGCGCATTACTGCGCATGCGCATGCACTAACCGCGGTTTGCAGTATGACGTTACGTAGGCTACTAGTCTGGCGTAGCCACACCCTCTTATAAAGCGAGGTAATGTATATACAATGTAAATAAGTGGGCTATATTGTTCATATTAATATCAAATAAGAGCAGCATCGATGTCATTGGCTAAAAAATTCAACTGAGATTCCCGGAGGTGGAGAACCAGTTTGTCCCAAGTACACTCTTCATCATGTGTACACCAAATTCTAAAGATATCGTACACCACATCATCAACATTGCCTCTGTGTGTCTTCTCAATGGTTTGAACTCTGGTGCCGTCGGGACTTTTTAATAGCACGTTGCCCAACATGGGCTTGTAGTGTGGTCCCACTCTCTGCAGTATGTTGATTGTACCCGATTGTGATGTGAACTTCATTAAGGCCATAAGGTCCACTCGGTCACCTGCAGCAAAATATTGTCTCATTAATTTTCTGTGGAATATATATCAGATTATACATACTTCTTTTTACTGTCTTCTGAACTGTGTAGGAAAAAAAAAGACAACATTGTCAAATGCACATGTTTGCTTAGAAAGCAATAGTGAGCTCACAGTGTGTTGGCTGTGGTGTCAATGTAGAGTCTCCTGAGGTGACTGTGGCCACATTACTCTTAGCAGAAGGATCTTGCATAGGAGAGTGACTAGTAGTGGGTAGTGGACCAGGGTACACGTAGGGATTGGGAACTGTTCCTGGTGGACCATAATATGGATGTACTGGAGGGTAGCCATACCTGGGTACACCTGCAAAGACATACGTCATAAATTCATAATGCATGTACAATGACCAAGTTGTTACATGACTTATCATCCATGAGATGCTTAGAAAGAAAGGCAAGGAAACACTACACAAGAGAAAGACAAAGCAACACAACACAACTCGCCCAAGGCAGTTATTTTCAAGGTAAGGTATAGTTAGTCTGTGTTGGTTAGGGAGAACAGGGTACATGTATAAAACAGGTATGTTGCACAAGTATCCGTGAAACAGGCATATGACATGAGGTTGTCGGCATTTGCATTGTCAGCACACTACACAAGTCTGTGTTTCATCAACTGAAACTGATACCATTTAAGCTGGATTGAGAGATTTACTAGTTACACTGGTGGTGAAATTCCTCGGTGTGGTATACGCCTACAACGCATGTGCAACAAATTGGATGTGCTACATAGCTTCGTATGTTAGGGCTCCTCTTCTACTACACTAAAATCTAAGGCCAGAGGATATTATCATCATGAAGGGGCCTACTTTTAGTACTTTTTCGATTGGAGGTGTCGTAGGTGTTCCCAAGGGCCTCGAAATACAGTACACAAATTTTTACCATAACTCAAGAACGAAGCACAATTTTTCAAATCTGCCAAATTGAAAACAACAGCTGTATAAAATTTACTTACACTTGACTTCCACCAGAGGAACAGATATACATGTGTAGCTGAAACAAACAGACAGACACACACACACACAAAGTAACTACCATACAAGTTATGGCTGCCACAAAGAGTCCCTTGTGCTATCTGAGATTTTTACCCTGGGTCAGTGCTTTACAACTGCCTGTGCATCGTGGTATAAGTACGTGTGCATCATAGCTCTAAGTTTGATCAAGTAGGCCGGAAACTACAAAAACGTATATGTACATGGGGCATAAATGCACATGCCCAGGGTACAATTCTGTATCTATACACTTAATCAATGGCACATACTCACCACAGACGACCTAACAGGCAGTATAGTGCTAAGGGAGTTTGCTTATACATACAGGGACCCACATGTACATATTTATGTACACTATATATAGTGTACGTACCTGCAGTGTGGGCCCAGGGAGGATGATAGCTATACCCAGGTTGTGCTGCAGAGGGCAAAGAACAACAGTATTCAACCAACCATTGCCATATAGTAGTGAAAGAACACAAACTATTCTCAACTGTGAGGGTATCATAAAAATTCTCTATTACGCTATTACGATAGGGATGTGTGTTATAGACCATGCAAAGAATACACCAGCCATACAAGCAATAGCCGCACCTAGTGGAAATATTTTTGGTATCACTGTGTCAACCTGTCACAAATACCACATAGTGTCAGTAATACGTGATCCTGTGCATGTGTATTAAAACGGTTCGCTCCGCCTGCCAGAAATGCTGGGCATATCTAGTACAGTACATATATATATACACTGACATACCTCCATGGTATGGAGTGTGGGCTGGATATTGCATTGGATCTGGAATTGATAAAAACATGGAACATGTAAATGGAGAGGTGATATATATATTATATGTGTACATTCTTTTTATGCAGATATGCAATGTACATATGTAGAGTATCACATATTGATCTCACAGTGGTAGTGAGGGGCAGGTGGTTGCTCATCACCTGGAGGTGTACGTAGCCCCTCACTGGGCAACTTGAAGCCTGAATGTAAATACACAAAAATGTATGTTTGATCACTTTAACATGTGTAAGCTTCCATACTGGTTAGATCAAATATGCTCAGCTGGAATGAAAAATGTGATGAATGCAAATCCTGCCCAACCACAGTTAAACACATGTTACATATATGTCGCATGCCTGACCATGAGACACAATGTAGGGTCACAATCAATCAGGTGATAAATGTCTGTATCTCTAACTTCTGTAATGTCTTCAAGTGATGACTAAGAGTGTAGCTCACCAAATTTCTTCTCAATAGCTCTCGCACACTGCACCTCTCTGATATTAAGGAGAGCAGCAGCCATGTCCCTCCAGGATGGGTGCTCTGTCTGATTCAGGTACAGGGAGAGCACCTCAGTCAGCTGCGATGCGGTATCATTCTGGTGATCCTTCATCACCACTTTGAGGCCATGTGTGTCAATGTCGAGTTGTATTCCTAACTCAAAGGGCTTTGTAGTGTGAACATAATTGAGTAGATCTTTCATGTTGGGTGGTGGTAGAGGAACAACTGGAAGGACACGTATATAATGCATGTACATATACATTCACAAATAATGCTACATGTACCCTCTACTACATAGGGCATGCACATAACGTTTATGTAACCTCATCTGTGAAAGTATTAAACTGGCCCCCAGATGCGTAACAGAAATAAACTGCTAAAGCTAGTGGTTGTGTGACACTGTAAGTCAGCCATAGATACATGCATAGGCAGAACATGCTACTGTGATCATCAAAGCCGAGCTGAAGATCAATTCAGGAAGTATCCTCTGCCTTGAGCACACCACCACCTGCTCACTATGGGCTGTTGAGGTGAGTAGTACACACCATACACTGTAGCCAGTATGTACAGAGGTTTTCAGGTTGGTTGTCCGTTTCCGAGTTCAAAATATTACGCATGCACACATCGACTGGCCTATGAACGAGCCATGTAGCTGCAAATAATAAATGCATCACTCTTTACGCTCATATTTGACCGAGACACTTTCAAATATGAACGTAGTAAAGAGTGGAACACTTGCTATTGACTGTTACATGGCTCGTTTGTAGGCCAGTCGGTGAGCGATATGTGAACTCAGAATTGGACAACCAACCTGAAAACCTCTGTACTGATTTGTGGACAACCTCACACTACTTAAAGTTGTGAGTAGGACAAAAGAACCAGTCCACTAATACATGATGTGAACAGTGACAAGAAAAAACTCCAGTGTACTGAAGACATACAAATAGTGACTGTGTACCTACATGTACAGGTGAAAGATGAGAGCACACACCTGCATGTTCCACGTGGTGCTGTGGTGGAGGATGTGAACCAGGAAGAGCTGGCCTGTCAGTTTCAGTGGATGGGGCCCCTAGTTCTGTACACAATACATGCACTGAGTCGACTGCATCAGCCTTATACAGGGATTCAGCCAGGTGGCGATAGGTGGCACGTGGACCATTCCTCTCCTTCCACTTCTCGATTAATCTAACTCTAGAATAAAATTTGATGTAGATATGAGAAAAAGTGATGAAAAGGGGGGTACAACAGGATTCAAGAGCTAAGTCAGGCTGCTAAGTGAGGTCTATAATAGCTCAGAGGGGGCTCAAATATTTTCAGGTGGGGAGTGCCCCTCGCCCACCCACCACCCCAAATGACTAGAGCAGTGAGGACAGATGAATCATACAAAACAATCACCAGATCAACACCTACTTTTGAAGGTCCAGGGATAAATGGCAGTCGTATCTGATGGCTTCTACATCATTAGGTTTTATACCGGAGAAGTGTCCCGCAGCCACCTGCCAGTCAGGAATAGTCTTTGCTATCCTAGATATGCTGGATCTGTCTTCAATCTTCTCATCTAGGCGGTGGCGAGAGTCCTCTGGAATAAGGTGGAGCAGCTCCTCGAGAGTTGGCGGAGATGTCGTCATGTTCTACCCGAGGTCGAAGTACGAACTGTTAACGTAACACCTCCCACTAATGGGCGTGGTTAACAAGCACCGTCAGGCCAAAAATGGGTGAGAAAGAATTATAGTGGTGACCAGGTCTGTGGATCTAACATTGTACCTCTTTATATGCATAGATGGTTTTCCACCGGAGACAGAAATCATTCAAAAATGTAAGTTCTAATCCTAGTCATCTGCATACAACAGAATGAATGTAATTTAGAACTACCTTAGTGGAGTTGCCATGCACACTGAGTTATTGTTACAGAATTAGCTGTAAAGTACATGTACGTAAGTGGCTATCTATTATTGTCCAGTCCTCTCTGAACTCTGCAATTGGAATGTTCCTTGACATTTGACCTCAGAAGGAGCATTTGATTGTAAAGGAAGGGAGATGAGCTAGAAATTTGGGGTAGTACTAATACTTTGGATGTACTATTATTGCCATCTTTATTTCTCTCTTTATTGGACAATGTGTTTTCATACGCACTCACCTGCAGCATACGAAAAATTTCCCAAAAGTAAGTATGGCACTGTTCTTATCTTTTGATAGTAGCTGTACATAGTGCATATCATGTTAATGTAAATGTATTACAAAGATGTGAATAAGGCCTCGTAGACTCTCATTCACCCAACATCTGGCAACTTACTGGAGTGGCAGTTGTAGTTTAGGCTAACTGCCTTGAGTATAAAACTTTATAGAGTTTGTGTAAGAACATCAATACCAATTCTTAAAGACTCACAATTTGGTTCACATGTATAGCAGTGACTACACTATATTACTACCTCTGTACATTCACATGCACTATGGTTATAGCCTGTCGCGTTGACATGGGGACATTGCAGAAGTTTCCCAATCCAGCCTGGGGTTCAGGGTTCATTAACATATTGGATGAAATCCCCAGCTACAGGTAATGTGCTACCATATACATATATATACATAGTACCATGTGTTCATTAACTGCAGACAACTTGGCAATGTGTTACTGAATAGTCCCCGTGGAGAACGAGTGAGGGAGATACAGTCCCATAACAGGCAGGGCAGCAATAGAGCTGTGCTCTATGACATCTTCCAGACATGGTTGACTGAGGATGACCAGGCCACATGGGAGAAACTAGTGCAACATTTATACAATGCCAACTTGACTAACCTCGCAGAGGCTATCGAAACAAGATTAAGTATGTTCCCTGACACCAATGTATGATTACTGTATTTTGCAAGGGCAGAGGCACCGCTATCCTATGGCACAGAGGCGTGTGCAATACAGCATGGCACATGATAATAGTTTTAGCCAATTATCAAGACCCAGTGGGGTGAGAACTGGCTACATATGATAAGCTTATAGCATGGAGCCTGCATGTTGTATATATAGTACTTGATATGCAGTCTCAATAATGCATGTGTATACACTTTGTCGCTCCCAGATGTTTCAGTAAGATAGCCCCATGTACATGCATGATCCAACTTTGAAACTAGCCTATGTCTTGTTTTCCTCTTCTGGAATATTTAAACGAGAAGGCCTGGTACCTGGAGACACAAAGTTAAACTACCATGTGCATACTGGGTGTTCTAATCAAGTGTTCTACTAACTCCATTATTTAAGCCTAATTGAAACAAGTTGAACACAACGCATGTAGCTATAACATGTATCTATGATTGAGTGGTGATGCCACATCACCATACTGTTAAGAATTCCCTAATAGCCTCCAGGTAAACAGGTTGTGGCCTAGTGTGTCTGGTTTTTCTTTAACATGTCTGTGTATCCACACATCAGCACTGTGCCTTTCTTTATTCTCATTCACTGCAGGAGACTACTAGGGACTTTACACTCTTCTGCCTTTTGAACTTCAGTGGCTATTGCATAAGTACATGTATTATTATTATATTACTACATGCAACATGTTATATTGGGGGATCTTATTGGTAATTGATTGTGAATCAATATATCATGCAGAGTTTCATGTCAGGGAGGGAGGTCTATATAGCTATATTGTATATGACAAAAAAGTGGCTCAAATATATATGCAAAAATAGAGCGTTGGGTATATAGGGCACATATGTATGGCATAAGGCCTCCTTTTGATTTTTGCCTGAATCCTGTGTGTGGCTATAGGGAATATACCACTATTGTACATATACTTACCTGACAACATTCTTTGACATTTAATTTGCAATTGCAATTGGGTACGGTCCAATAATATTACTTTTGAAATGAATGAGGTACATGTAAATTGGAAATGCAATATTATTATAGTTCATCATTGTGCTGTGTGCAACTCCATCTCCTGCTCCAGTTTCACAATGATGGATATGGATTTAGGAGTAGTAGCATCTGCCACCACCAACTGGCATCCATCCAACACACCAAGATCTGTGTACAAAACACATGGATCTATATACCTTCGCCATAGGGCATATAATTATTTACTATGCCTACACAACACAACCACTTTTCCCTTGGGAATGACAATGTCTTTCCATTTTGGATATTCAAAGCAATGCCATGGCACACGAAGAAGGGACAGAACCATATTTCCATGCAGTAGGAAACACACCTGTCAACTTCTCTTTCAGGTTAGGTCTTGTTGCTTTCTCTATAGCATCAAGTGTCTGAAAGAAAGACAAACCAATGTCACTTCATCCTACAGCAATAGAGACCATACTTACAGGCATGTATAGGGTCTTGTTTTTACCATCAATAACAGTGGTTATACTGGGAGCCTTCATCATACTGCAGATAGAAAATGAGAGGGATATGTATCTGAAGGGCACACAATGAGAAATGATGGCACTGCTGTTCATTCACTTGCAGGACATGATGATCAACACATTTACACATACAGTAACTCTCTAATGTGGACACTCTGACCAGCAAGGTGTGCTGATTCAGGAGTTTATAAGAACACAAATCTGATATTGATACAGTAACCTCTTATCGAAGTGTCAGTGTGTCCTCATTTGATAGGTTTCACTGCATAAACTGAAAGAGCCTATACATACATATTTCTATTTAAGCAAAACACCAAAACTAACAAGTTCTGATTTTCTCGAAGGTAGTCGTACACCTCCTGAAGAGTAGTGCCAGTTGTGAACGTAAGGGTGACTGGTTTAGTGGAGCAGGAGACACAGTCCTCTTTCTTCTCTGCCTCAAAGGTGTAGGTATACACTCCATCGGAATCATTGAACATCATGTAGTTCTGGAGAGGCTTGCTACAACTACATGTACATATGTATAACACATTGCAGAAATATGTACATGTACATACCTTGTAGCTAGTTTGAAAGCCTCGGTAGCACATACAGCTAGAGGGAGAGATGCCAGTCTAAAATTCAGATCACAAAATCCTGTGTGAACCCATGCATTGATCTCACCAGCAATAACAGCATTGGTAGATGCCACGGCAGGTATGATACGCTTAACAACTCCTAAACAAGGACCAGAGAATGTGCATTACTGTTCTCTGAGAAGGTAGCCTCTATGGGATATCCTACCCTGTGTCAGTCTGAAGGTAACTCCTTCGATGCGGTATTCCTTGGCTCTGTCCTGAGCTTTCTCATACAGCCACAGAAGGTGGTCTGGGTTATCTCCATCTAGAGCCACACCTTCTGTATCGAGATATAATCATCATTCTCTAATACACAGCCAGAAAGGTTTCCTTGGGGTAAGTTATACTGGCCCAGAGCAATTGTCAGCACAACTATACATTAACCACTACACCATCCCTTAGTTCTTCACCATAAGTAGCACTAGAGTCAACATTACATGTGTCAATCACAACAGCACTCAGCGTTGGTGTGGTGTATTGATGTCTGTTGGGTTATTTTGTAATGTGTGATTATTGCATTGTTGCGTAGTGCAATCATGTATATTTATTTCCTGTCTCATGTGTATAAATAGTGATGTATGTGTATGCATTTCAGTACGTAAGTCAGTGTAAAGTCTCTACCTCACGGTAAACCCACGATAGTAAGAAACATAACAGTTGCAGTCAGCCCCCAAATACTTTGGCCGTGGTACACTTACGATACTAAATAGTGGAATGTTATTGTTACGACCACTGAAATTGGCATTTCAGGAAAATATAGGTCTGCTCGATTCAGTTTCCTGCTCATCCTCTTTTAGTAGTTTCACATGTGGTTATTTCTCAAAGGAACACAACTTTCTCCTTACCACCGAATGGTTTCTCCTTTGGCCACTGCAGTATCTTAACATACTCCACACAGTGCTCAGGAAGCCGAGGTTTTGATGCAATAGTACACAGAGGATAGTTCACCTTGATTGGCAGGAGCACATGCTCAATATATATAATGTATGACTAACAATGTTTACCTGAGGAGGATAGAGGTCGAGGGTGCAGTCGATACAAGCTGTTAGACCAGGTAAAATAACTCTTGCATTACCCTTGAAACCTGCAGTACACCCATTAAAACGTATATACATGTATACAATGTATGTGCAAGTAAAGGTGGTATACATTAATATATGCTTATACTACAACCAACCAATTCACTTTTCCTCTCACCTTCAGTACCCCCATCAATTACGGGTATAATTGTTGTCTGGTCAAGCTCTCCATCATCATCATATCTTAGAAGACTCAACTAGACCATAATCAATGAAGTCTTATATGCAGAACTACGTACACATGTACATGTACAGTGCACTTACCGCCATTCCGTTAGTCCATCTTCTGGCTACTATGGAATCCAGTCCACACACAATGATGTGAAATTCTGCAGGGTAACAGACAACCTCACATTCTACCTACACATCTACAATATCACGTGTGCACATAGTGCCTCAGATCCAATCATATATATGTAGTACATACACTTGTAAGGGAACTAACGCCTGTAGAAGTCCATGTCAAAATCCTGAATTTTACAGAAGTGACTGAAATATGTTAAGGTACACACACCAATAGGAGATGTGTATATATAGAGATGAAAACTAAACGAAGTGACTTGGTAACAACATAGGATACGGTGTGACAGTACAGCCTGCTACTCTATTACTGACAAATTTAGCAGCAACTTCGGCTTTGGGTTTGCCAATATCCTGTTCACTGAAAACATGTGTATGTACATGTATGTATAACTGCAATATTCACATTGTGCATGCTACAGAAGTGAGCTGTTCAGACCTGAATAGAAACTGTCTGTTGAGGTTTGAGAGATCAACAATGTCCATATCAATCACATGTATCTGAGTAAATCCCAGCAATGCCTGAAGAGTGGTGACGTTGTGAGTTGGGGACACGGTAGGCAATGTGATGATAGTGCGTGTAGTCTTCTACATACATTGTACACCTCCATGCGAAGGGAGTGGCTGAGGCTTCAGCAACTTACAAGGTCTTTGAGTAGTTCACATCCAAGGCCACCAGCACCGATCACAAGGAGCTTGCAGATATCCCTCAGGAACTGATGGGTCTATACACAACATGACAACACAATAGATACTGGAGGTAGACTGACTGTAGTATTAGCACCATGACCTAGCCTTGTTTCCAAGCTCTCTTTTTGAGTGAAAAGGAGCCTGGGGACAAGGCTACACTTGCCCATAGTCTATGCATGCACATGAATATAGTGTGTACCTGCTCACTGGGCTCGAACTCGGGGTGAGCTAGGGGCGACCCTCGAGTCAATAGCTTCTGTATGTCTCTCCAGCGACCAGGAAACTCATCGTCTGAAGTATCTGTTTCCATACTTGCAGACATGACTTTCCGATTGAAGGGTTAAACTCGTGCACGCACCTCGTGAACTTTGACCTCCCGGCCGTCAACGCTGCTAGTACAACCGCACGCGCATACTCTTCTCGGTGTGCTGTTCCTCTCTATCATACATAGCATAAAGGATCACAGTAGGAGATCCACAATTGGCTCTGGAGCACAAGCGCGGGAGTAATAACACAATTATGACTGTACAATGAAGTGAAAAAGATACAAAACGATGACACATTAATTAATTGGTGGTTTATACTAGTCACACCAAATACAATATTATACACAATCTGTAAATAACTAGCAAACAGTATGGTAAGGTAGGCAATGGTGTAATAATGAGTACTAGGTGATGTGTGGTGAGGTCTTTACAATACATTAGTCTTAGAATGTGAATTTCCTCTCCATTGTGACTGACATGGGACTCTCGGCTGGCTCACTTGACAGACTGACCATTGAGTCACGACGAGGGGGCATGCGCTCATTAACCCTATCCAGTTTACGAGCATCACTGAAGCTATGGATTTTATCCTTTAGCTCCTGAATTGCTGTAGGGAAGATATGAAAGTAGAATATAATGAGGGGTCGGATTACAGACACGTGTAAGGCTAATGAGACTATTAAAAACAAATCAAAACTGATGGTATTAGTAGCTACGATAAGCCGTGACTGATGGCTTTGAATTAGGGGCCTTGCCCAGTTTATTGCTCTAGGCATGGCAGGCACTATGTTGGTAATGATGTGGTGGATGAATCTCATTAGTTCCGAAACCGCTGAACCACTAGTGTTCTGGTGCGCTTTGTGTATATAAACCGGTGGTGCGCTTAGACAAGCTGTTATATTCCCTGCTGATGAGAGCTAATAAGCTTGAAACAGCGCTATCTAGGGATCGCTTATATAGCTTGTCTGACCCCACCAGACACATTTATGTTTTTTCATGTATAAGGTTCATGAATACTACGCACAAATCATGTGGTATTAGTAGCTAACCAGTTGAAAGTCCAGCCTTGCCCTCTGACAACACTCCTACTGGTAGCTGGCCTGATGGGGTTAACCCCTTCAGTGCCAGAACTTTCTCTCGCTCAACCCTGCGAGTGTAGTAGATAGCAGAGATCATACTACATAGACTGTGGACAATGCACACAGTCTCAATGTACATGTACAATGTATATACACACACACCCATATACATGAGAAAAACATATCTGTACATGTACATGTACATGTACCTTAGTATAGAGAAGACCCGGGCCATCTTGCCAACAGCTCTAATCTTGTTTCTAATCACATCCTTTCTCTGAGCTAGACTCTTTGCCTCCTCTGAGATAAAAGCAGAGAGAATGTAGAGCTGAGAACGACTCAATGTGTGTTATACCATCACTGACAATTCACCTCTCTAATATGCTAGATATATGTGTATGTACATTGGCAAAAAGCACATGTGTATTCATCACAAAAGATCTACTAAAGTTTGCACAAATATACTGTATGTCAGTGTACTATGAAGTGTGCCATCATTAGTGGTTTGGCTACCTTGGTCTTCTCCTCAATATTAGGGTTGGGCTCACCTATTAATGCTTGATTCGTAGGTGTGATTAGGCCGAGCCAGCTGAGCTGCCTTGGTAGCTCAGTTGGTGAGAGCATGTGAGTGAACACAAGGCAGCCTATTTTTCTCTACCTCGGATGAGTTACATTGTTTTGCTTATGTGTCATTGCCTTGCCTCCCTAACTAAAATCCAGTGTGCTCATGTATCTGATACAGAGCTGTATATGTACATGTATGCACATGTTCATGTACCTGATCCAGGCTTAATCTTCTCATCTCCCTCATCAGATAAGTCGTCATCTTTCAGACTGAGCACATTTACTAGCATCTCTGTCACTACACGCAGAAGTGAATTTAAAAAAAAATAGGAATATGAAAATATAGGAATTTTAAAAAGTAACAGAGACAAGATTGGGACACAGGCATGTTGAGGTATAATATAGTGTTTCAAGACACAGATGGTGGGTGTCATTGCAGTAGGCTCAGCCACTCCCCAAGGTCTTGGTGCATTGCACACAATTATATAGCAGCACAAAAAATCCACATGTCCCAGTAACCCAGAGACATGTGGTCAGAGGAGCTGCAGAGGTACTATAAGTGTGAATCTAGAGATGCACATGTGGTATATAAAGTAGCCCACCAAACAGAGATTAATGTCCCATGTACATGTACCCCAATACCAAGACTCTGTCCTTTCACTCTCTAAGGTACATGGATGATACTGCTAGATGGACATGTACATGTCTTAGCAATCATGTAACACTTATCACACATACAGTTTGGGCCAAAACCCATAATCTCTGTCACTCCCCCATTTCCTCTTCCCTTATCGCCCCCTCTCCTCCATATTTCTCGTTCTCACTCACCCTTTTCCCCTACAAATGGCAGAGACCATGTAAAGACGTCCATAAAGTTAGGCAGCCAGTATGGGTGCTCCACAGCATTGAACTGACGGATGTTCATCACATTGTTCTCATACTTGAGAACTGCAGCTGCACACCAAGATATACATGCATTCAATCACATACATACATGTAGGTGTATGCCATATTCATGTACACGAACATGTGGTAGTAAGACTATGTACATGTACATGTACATGACATGAATATACATGTACAATATGCATGTGTACACTGTGCACTGTAAGACAAACATTTTGATAAGAAGAGTTATTCATTCCAGAAAAACACTAAAATTGAATCTACATGCACATGTACATATGTTTATAAATGTAGCAGGCGTTTACAACACACAGCCAGTGAGTGCCAGTGGCAGTGAGCGAAAGGACCTGACAGTCAGTGTTCCTCCACTCTACAGTGTCCCAACTGACATGAGGCAGTCAGTGAGTAATGTACATGTAGCACACAACAGTGGAGTGAAGTCTGAGGAACTCTAGCCTTCTATTTTAAGTGTTAAAGGATGTAGGGAGGTCGGTGCCAAAAATCAAAGAAGAAATGCAGTATATATGTAGGTGACTTTGGCACAGACCTACCACGACATTTTAATGAAAATGTTTTCACTCCTGTGTGTAAGTTTTGTTGCATAAAATGCAGGTCAGGAGCTTGAGTGTTGCTTCACTGGTTGTTTATTGTACAATCCCTTGACAGTTTGCAAGCCCGGCCTCTTTTGCTGCTCATGGTCACACAAAACCACACAAGCAAAATAATAACGAAATGGCATTCAAGAACACGGAAGTGTTAGTATATCTTAGGAAAGGCTCTTTAAAGGTTTTGTTGGTGAGAGGCACTACACAAAGGGAAAAGTTGTTGTTTGATACGAGTACTAATTCTGTGCTAGACCATTTGGAGATGCTGAAATCCAGATTTAGCAATCCCAGGGATGTGCTTATAGCGGTTAATTTCGCTTAACACCACAGAAATACAGATTACACTTATACATTGTAACTGTAGTGTTCAAGACATTTCTTTTATTAAGGCTAACAGATATGCCATCTCTACATACAGTCTACCAACTCTATGAATATGTATAAGTGTAGATCCTATATCAAGGGTACTACACCTATACTTTGTTGAAAGCATGGATGTACATATACATACATGTATGCATGTTTTCATGTACATGTATTTCATGTGGGATAAGCAGACCTTTGTTTCCATACACATCAAGGTAGTTTGGTGCTGAGAATATGGTGATCAGAGATGGAAACCCAGTTGCAGAGCTCTTGCGGTACATCTTGTAACCAGCATCTTGAGCCTCATGGGCTCGAATGATTGAGAGCATGCTGTTCCTCTGTAAGAATTCACAGCACGCATTATAGCTGAGGAGGGATGGAGGGATGGAGGGAGGGAAAGAAGAAGTGAAGGGTGAAAGGAGTGCGAGGAAGGGATGAAGAGGGGTGGTGGAGGTAAGGTGAGGAGGAGGACGACAACAGGAAAGGAACAGAGAGAGAGAGAAAATAATTACACGTGTACATAGGTCAGCATTCAGGCATACACGTAAATTCTATGGTATGATAACATTCATGTAATATTACCTGTAATAGTAGGAGCATCCTCGGACAGAGTTGTGGCTGAAGTTTTCCTGAGTGGGTTTCTCTGAGCCAAAGTCTTCGAGGGGATCAGACCAGAGGAGGTCACACATGGGTCCAAAGGCAGGGGGCTCCTTGAACCGATCCAGCTACACACAAGACACATGTTTAATAGTCACTTATGTCAGAAGTCATAATACTCTTGGTTTGGAGTCTTTTAATGCCCCAACCTGCTCCCTCATACTGTGTTTGAATCCACCTGTTTATCAGGTTGAGGGGATAGCCTAGGAAGATCACTAAAATGTCTTCCCTCCTCCTGTTGTTACAACAGGCATACTATGCCCAAAAAAACATGGGGGCACATCAGGCTATACAAATCATACCCTTCAAATTGAAATAGCAGGAAATACTCTATAGAGTTTTTACAGTGTGTATACCTTATACCTACAGGAACTGTGTGCATATATACATGTATGTTGCATGTACATTGTATGCATTAATTATCATTAGGGGGAGGAAGGCCTAGAGTAGGGGTGCCTTGACCACATATATTCCATTGATTGATATGCCACAGAGTTATATGCAGAGATGTAGATGTACGTCAGAAAGCCAGGACACCTGATTTCTATGTAGGGAATGGACCAACACACCCATTGGCCCAATGCAGCAGTTATGAGCCCTTATTGCATAGTCTACATTATCGCATTTCTGCGCTCTCCAAGACTACATTGCAACAATGATATACAGTAAGAATGGTCACACTCCTATTTGTTCATCTTCTTTCGATTCAGTTCAAACAAGTGGGAGTAGGTACTCACCTTGATTTGGCTCTTTGGTCTTGCATGCATGGTCCTTGACCAAGAGAATTTTAGTACATACACATGCAAAAGAGTAAAGTCCTTCTTTGTTAGAAGTCCTCTCTATTCGTGCATGTGCATTGCATGTAATCATACCCAACAGATAGGAAGTGGTGGGGTGCAAATAGAAGGGGGTGGGGCTCGCACGTGTATACAACTTAAGCTATTGTACAATGAAAAACAGTGAAACAAATGTAGGAACATGTAGGGATGGAAGTTCCAAAAAGTATAGAACAATGAAGCAGCAACGCTGCGATACAGGATAACATATGTACCCTACATCTCTTATTACACGAAGTTATTGTTGCATGCCATCATCCCTGCCTTGTTGCATAGCTTCCTTGTTTCTACACATTTTGGACTTCTTAAAGGGAAATGTTTTGTGTCCACAAAGCACTTTACTGTCTTACATTCTTGATGTCTTCCAGGGTAAATATTTCTGGGGAGAGCCCTCCATGAACACACAGGAACTGCTGGTTCATGATGGCAGCCAGTGGCAGGCAGTCAAATGACTCCATGCATGCATCATACACAGCCTCAGAGTACTTGATTTTATCTGCACACACACACACACACACACACACACACACACACACACACACACACACACACACACACACACACACACACACACACACACACGACATATATATCATGCACATCAAGCCATCCAGAATATCTGCATATTTAAAATCTACATGTACATACTATGCATGCATTAAGAATGCTCAAAGGGATGCTGAGAAAAGCAAGGAAAGCAACATAGCACAGCTTGCCTGAAGTCAAAGAAAAATTAGCTGCGCAGGTCAGGTGGGATTCAAACCCATGGCACTTGCATTCTAGGCAACAGGAATCCCACCCAAGGCAGCAACATTTTTCTTCGTTTACCAACTGAGCTATTGAGGCAGCTCAGCTGGCTGGGCTTAATCCCACATACAAATCAAAGCAAAGAAACCAAAGCATCTCAACCTAATAAACAGGTGAACTAACTTAGCATTAGGGAGAAGTCCACAGTAATTAACCAGCAAAGACACCAAACACTAAATGTACATGTATATATATATACACATGTACATGTAGCTTACTTTCTAGTTTGAAGGTAAAATATTCTGTGAGATGTCTGCACTCATGGTTGCCCCTCAGCATGAACAGTGTGTGTGGGTAGCATATCTTCAATGTCCAGAGGTACAGTACACACTGTAGGGAGAGTGATAGGGCTTTCCTGGAATTGTGGCTATGCTACCTATCCCACACAGTGACTTTGTACTGTTTCCTACTTCCTCTTTACACCCACTCATTTTAGGTTTGTGTGCACATGCTGTGTTTACATAAGTGTCTATACAATATAGATGTACACCTACACACCTATAAAAATGGAAGAGCAAGTATTGTGCCAAATATTGTGCACAACTTATCCCAGATAGGGCACTTTCTAAATACACACACTATGATTGGTAGCCACTGCATTACACAAACTTGAACATTTACATTTTGGTGTGTACATGCATATAAATGTATGTTCTGCTTGTTAGTTTCAGTCTGGCCCTGATAGAATATCAGCCTGGATTACTTGTTCAATGAATAGCACTAAAGTGCAAACCCTCAGCGCTCTTTGTTTTTTTGCAACATTATTTCAATCCATTGTTGTCTGAAGACACTTACACCACTGTGCATTCGTCTTTCTTAACTTACTTGTTTCCATAATAAGGACAACTCACGCACTCACAGAGTATTGAACTCAAACTCGTAAAATCACCACGTTGTATGAGTATGCTCCAAACCCGTGTGCGTGCGCACCGCAAATTGATGGGTTGGGTCACGAACCGTCCTTCTGGTTTCTCTCGAATGACGTAGTCTTTAGTAAAATCCCGTTTGAAACAACGCTGGATTCGCTGCTTTTCCTAGGTGTGTAATTTCTGATGCTTCCACGGTGCCTGAATTGCGCAAGAAGTAGTCGAGGTAAGCCAGTGCTGACTTATTTGCCTTATTAACATATTGGCTTTTTCGCTTGTTTTCACGCCATAACTTTTGAATGCAGTAGTTTCAGGTAAAACTCCCTTTTACATTTAAAGTGCTACTTGCACTGATGCTTTTACTATCGCTCCGATACTGCTTCGTTGTCTCTAGTGTGAGAATAGCGAGAGACAGACAGACACACACACACACACACACACACACACACACACACACACACACACACACACAAACCAAGTACTGTAACCCTCGCTGCACATGCGTACCGAGGGTTAATGAAGACTTATAGATATACATGTAGCTGTCATATATATATATATATATATACATGTACATGTATGAAGGTGTGTATTGCTTAATGTAAGTGTTCATGTATATATATATACTGTGTGGGGAGAGTTGGTACCACTTTAACCCACCATTTCCAGTTCTCAAGACTGGGCATTCAGTGTCCTACTCTTATATATGTGATGTTTGTCTTAGAGTGGGTTAATGTGTGGGTCTCTTTCTACATTCTTCTTAAATTCCTGTTTGGCTAGTGTGTTATGCACATGGTTTTCATGTATATACATGTACATGTACATCAACATCACTGACCTCTATAGAGAAGTAGCCTCTATCCACATAGTCTCCCAGAAAGAGGTAGCGTGTGGATTCAGGGGATCCTCCCACATCAAACAGCTTCATGAGGTCATAGAACTGGCCATGGATATCACCACACACAGTGACTGGGGCATCCACCATCAGCATTGTCTCCTCTTTTTTTAGAATCTCTGTACCTAGAAGAGTTAGAGGTGGGGAGAGGAAGGGAGGGAGGGAGGAGGGAGAAGGGAAGGAGAGAAAGAGAGGGATACAATGCCACATGGTACAGTATACATGTACATGTACTATACATTGAGGTATATCTAACAGCCTATATTCTTGTCCTGTAAATACAAGACTTGGAACTACACGGCTGCTAGAGCACCTCAGATCATTAAAATAACAAATCAGTAACACTATAACGGTATATAGCACACAAAGAAAATGGAACTATGATGCCTACTGTACGTGTACATGTCACGTAAACTGTGTCATTCTCTCACATTGTTGAATGATTCTTATTGCCACTTCATCTTCCAACCGTCCCTCATGGATAAAGTGATCCTTGAGAACTTCAGGGTCAGGTTTTCCCTTACTGGTGTACACATCTGCCACTTTCAGCTTCTTGGATGCAGGTGATGCCACGTCTGGGAGTGCATGTGTGAGAGCATAGAATAAGACAGTTTTCACAGCCCTAAAAACAGTGTCATCCAAATGAAACAGGTACATGTGTATATACATGTTACGTGTACAAAGTAACATGAAACACAAGTACAGAAAATAAAGTCCATGCTAATTAAAGGGTTAAAACTTGTAGTTTACACTATACATGGGGACTAACAGCAGGATGTATGCACACATAATCTTACATGATGAATGTACATGTACAGAATACATACTGTTACATAATGAATTTACATGTACAGGATGTATACACATGTACATGTAGAAACTGCATGCCACATGATGAATGCACATGTACAAATACAGATGTACACACACACATCAGATACACATGTACAATGTATATGTATGTCCACATGTACATGAAACATGCATATAATCACATGTAACATTCCACATGATGACACTCGGCCCCACTGAGCTGGTTTCATAATTTGCATTTGATGGTTTATTTTCATCAAAAAAAACAAACAAAATATGAATGTGAAGAGACAAGTAGCAGTAAACACAACCTAGAGTACTAGTACTGGATATCCTGGCACATCAGTGTCATATATATGCTACTGTGTATTCATGTTAAATTGTTTCAATGATTGTAAGGAACCAAGTTTTTATAAACGGACGTCTGTTTATAACTACATACTCACAGAACAAGCTTCCAAGGGAATATCGTACAAATGAGGTATACGTCAGGCTTATTGTGTAAGGGACAGTGAGCTCTTACCAATCTCTCCAAGTGTCGCTATATCAAGTGGCACAAAGGAGCAGAAATTGTAGCATTCACAGAGAAAGCCACCATTGCCTGCTGTCCTATAGTCACTAAGTAAGGTACTAGGGACCATTAGCACGATGAATCATTGTTTAGTGCTGACAAAGTATTCAAACTCGCTAACAGGCACTCACATATTTCTGAAGTTAATTTTGTAATGTTGGGTCATAGGTGGGAATCTACATTATAGCCCCAAAAGTGATAATGCAATCTTGTACTTAAAACATTAATACACAAGACCATTGCATGAGCAGATTGCAAATCACGAACCATGTAATATACATGTAGCCCTATTGGAATGTAGTGCATGCAATATGAGTTTTCATGTATGTATATATCTTATTTATGTTTGTGTGTAGCTGAGTGTTGGTCGTTGCCGGAGCATCTCCAGCCCCGAGTATGTCTGCACCCGTGGGAGCTGTCGAGGTCCCCACTTAGGCTTGTTTGTGCATTATGTGGTATATATGTGTTTGTCTATGTTTTACATGTATGTATATATCTTATTTGTCTTTGTGTTTGTGTGTAGCTGAGTGTTGGTCATTGCCGGAGCATCTCCGGCCCCGAGTATGTCTGCACTCGTGGGAGCTGTCGAGGTCCCCACTCAGGGTTGTTTGTGCATTGTCAGTTATCTATGTGTAGCCCTATTGGAATGTAGTGCGTGCAATATGAGTTTTCATGTACACGTATTTGTCAATGCAATTGTCTGTTGTAATTTTCATGTAAATATGATGTACCATCTGAATAGCTATCATAAAAGGAATTACCTCCTAACAACGCACATGTAATAACATTTGGAACACTACACAAGGGGTAACCAGCACTCTGCAGCTTTACACATGTTAGTATGCTAGCACTTGGCTGACAGGCAGTGCCTGCATGTGAGGTGTTTTGACAAGAACACACCTGTGGGAGTACCAGCTGTATATGTAGATGTGTCTATGTATACACACTTGGCAGGGCAGAATATGCAAATCATACCAGGGATTTTTCCAAAACAAGGAGGGAGGGGGGAATTAAAAATATAGATGAGGGTAGGGGGCTGTAATAAGTGAAGTGTTTAGCTTGGCTGGTGATTGATTGAGGCCTAATTCTGTTAAGAAAGGGTAGGGTTGGGGCAAATTGCTCCCCTCCCCTCCCAGACAGAACCTGCTATACATTTAGGCAGTCTACAGTGGTATTCTCATTAAGAGACAAAAACTACTTGCAGTGGTTGGGCGTATTTGTATACATACACTTTTACATACTAGTATGAACACATTATCATGTGTACTTTGTACCCATGTGTACTTTTGTACTACTACATCCTACATGTATATACATGTACTACTATAGAGACAATGTGTACTACTGTGTGCTATCAATCACAACACTTTCTGTAGCGAAATGACCGAAAATGTTTGCTCAGATTTGCATGAAGAGGTGTGTGGGGACACTATGAGAGCATAACCATTTTCACTGGGTATCCATGTTATAAAGTTCTTGTTAAGTAAGGATCTCTCCTAAATGTGTGTAGCAAAGCACGGAAAGAGGTTCAAGTACCCTGTACTGTGTTGCCTGTGTACATGTACATGTATGCTGCAGTGATGGTACAAGAGTGCTAATTGAGTAGGCTATACACTTCCTAGAAATGAGGCCTCATTAAAGAGTCAATGGGCAGGGAAATGTGAGAAGCTACATGTTAAGTGCATTCATTCTGGGCTCAGCTCTGTAGGCACGTGTTAAAGTATATAGGCTCAGTACACCACCAATCAGCTCAGTAGACTGAAGGCACAGACAAGGTTAAGGTTGTCCTCTGCAAACACCACATACCACATACATAACTGTATGACCAAGAGCCGATCAGATGTCAAAAATTCCTTGCTCATGTCAACATACATACGACATGCAGCAAGCTAAGGAATAAATTGTCGAATCAAAAACCTGAAGAAAGAGGCTATACATATACCACAATTTAAACTCAATTCTTTAAAAAGCTACAGTAAGAGCTCTGATGTAGCACACACTCAATAATAATACATGTGCCACTAATGAGCTAACACACACTGAGAGCTCTTGAGTCAGAACAACGACTAATGTACTAGAACAGGGCATTAGTTGGGCAATTAAATACCATTCATACCTACATGATCAGGTACAGCTATATGTACAGATGTAGGTGTGAATATTTGACAAGGATCGGTGTATACTGCTATGCCTAGAATCAGTTGCAATCCCCCTCCCAATCACTTACTGCTCACAATTCTCCCAGTGGTTGTGAGAGCATCCTCCCTATCTTCTGGGACTGGAGCAGACCTTTCGGGCTCCGACACGGACATAGCTGAGAACAACTCGAGAAATAGGTAGTCTTTCTGTCGTCAGTACGCAGCCCTGTCCACTTCCGCGATAGACTATACGCTGTGCCAAGCAGGGGCAACACACCGTGCACCTTGCGGACGTACACACGCTTGGATTACACTGGATACTTGCACTTCCCGCTCTCACTTCCCGCAGCCCTAGATCAAGCATCCATCTTTGACAATTGCAAGCCACACCCCTCACGCATTAATTAAATTCCACATGTCATGTGACTGCTACCCATCGTCACGTGTTCTCTGCGCGCCGTGGATACTCTTAGCAACGCGCAGCATAGTATATACACATATGGCATCCAAGGCCAGAAAACACAGAGGCAGTATAGGCATAGCTCCTACAGCAGTGAAAGAAACTCCAGAGAAGGAAGTTATACCTGGGAAGATCACAGAGAGCCAATGGTAAGTGAAATACCCTCTGGGAAGTCCATACTTATCAAAAATTTCTGAGAACTCTTCTCAAAGACAATGTTCGCGCACTTAGTTAATATCCAAGTCCCGAGAGTAGAGTGTTCACATTGCTCATGGGAGTTAGACTAAGACAGTGATAGGAGCCGATTATTGTACTGTACATGTACACCACACTGTTATCATAAAATGCAAATAGAAAGTTCACTGTTGTTGAGCTGCAACACAAAGCCATTAAAAGTGTGCAAAGCAATCAACATCTATGACAAGCAGGGTGATTAACCCATACATGGAAATGCATGTGCATATGTAAGTAGTACATGTAGGAAGAAAAGAAAGGCAACCCAGACAAACAAGACATATAACCCCAGACCAGACAAACAAGACATATACCCCCAGACCAGACAAACAAGACATATACCCCCAGACCAGACAAACAAGACATATACCCCCAGACCAGACAAACAAGACATATAACCCCAGACCAGACAAACAAGACACACAGTACACAGACCAGACAAACAAGACACACAGTACACAGACCAGACAAACAAGACACACAGTACACAGACCAGACAAACAAGACACACAGTACACAGACCAGACAAACAAGACACACAATACACAGACCAGACAAACAAGACATATACCCCCAGGCCAGACAAACAAGACACACAGTACACAGACCAGATAAACAAGACATAGATTTTCACCCACCATACAAAAATAGGACAAACCTTACAAACAAATGAAACATACAACACACGGAAGTACACATGTACATGTAATTACACGCCAAATAATCATATACATACATGTATGTGTATGTATTACCAAAATGAACCTCTTCACTAACTTACAGGCTGGAGTTGTTGCATAGTGAGGAGTCAACAGTAGTTGCAGGAGAAGTGATAGAGGGTTTGCTTGACCTTGCCTTCACCCTCTATCAGGACCACTACCTGGAGGAACAGGCATTCCCACACACCATACAGGCTGCTAAGGCCTCACTGCTACAAATCATAGAGGCAAGTGCATACTCTCTCCTTCCATTCAGTTTGTAGTGCAGGAAAACTTGGAGTTCAATATACATGTACATGTACATGTAAAGTAATCAAGAGTAATAGCCTAAATGATGGAAACACTATCAACCAACATCACTGCCAAGTCATTATTAAATGATCCTGAAAAAAAAACTCAGGATCCAGCTGTACATGTACAGTGCATGCATGTGTGTGTATTTCAAAATGACGAACAAGTTTGCATATACATGTATTTGCATATACATGTATTTGCAAACTTGTAAATGATGCACAAACTTGTAAATGATGCACAAGTTTGCATATACATGTACATGTACATGTATACATACATGTATATGTACATTCCTCCCACTATTACTACAATGTATACAGTATGTGGATCCTACATATTCCGTGTACATGAAAGTTGGGTTTCTTTCTAAATTTTCTGTTTGGCTAGTGTGCTATGCACATGGTTTTCATGTTCACTTATACATACAATGTACATGCAGTGGCAGTTTCTGCAAAGAGATGAAGGGGAGAAAGAACCAGAGAACGACCCCACCTGGCTGGAAGATGATGGTATGTGCAACTACCCGATGCACGTATACGTGAACATGTACGTGATGTATGTGGATTATTCAAACTCAAAACGGGATAAATTCAACCATTTGGAGACACTTTAAGGATACATGTACATGTACCTTCACATGCCTTCAAACCAAACTGGTGCAAGTGTATGCATGTAGCAAAACATTTGCAAAGTGATCTGTGAACACTACAAGCAAATAACATTAATTGTACCATGCTAAATTATACATGACTACACAAAATGTACATGTGCACATGTACATTACATGGATGTACATGTACATGTACGTGCATGTATGTATTTATATTCCCACACTCCAGAGCCAGTGTGTTCTGTGATAGACTCTTGGGCTCGTGGTATAGTGCCACAGGTCAGTGGAGCTACAGAGGAGGACACTACTATACACCCTCCCTTAGGGACTAGCAGTGCAGAAGATGAGGTACAGTGTACAATGAGTACATGTATATACCTGTACATGCCAACCACCCCAAAACAGCCGTCTACCATTTGCTGGTTGCTCTGCACACCTTGCCTCGTGTATGTGTATATGTATGCCTGTAGGAATCACTACAGTCTAGGGGAGAGATGAGCACCCCAAACTCTTTGCCACCAAGATCTATCAGCAGGTATGTAATCATGTACATGTACACATGCACATACATACAATGTATGTACATGTACCTACAATGCACACTTTTGAAAGGGACACCACAAGGTAGCACTGAAATACCCCCTTCCTTCTTTGCATGGAATACTGAAAATGTGCATGTATTAATATTGTACAGAAAAGTGAAGGTTGTGATATTTACTGTACAGACGACCAACACAGACCAGTACTGTGGGAAGTTCCTCCTCTTACACTGCACCAAGCGTCACCCAAACTACTGCTGAAAAGGTTACACCACATATACATGTATGTACATGTACATACACTATAACTGTATGTACATGTGCTATGCATGTACCTCTCACCATCCATGCAGTTCTCCTGCCACCTATATACATGTATATATTTCAGACTACCTGTGTTTGATTTTTTACAGGTTCCACGATCACGTCCCCAGGCCAGGCGTCCTGGGGCCAGGCTGGTGGCCCTCACTCAGACTCACTGCGACAACACTGACATCACTGCCGACAGCCATCAACCGACACAGGAAGACATGCAGGTTGGATACTGTCAGAGGAGTATTGCGAATGGCTACTTACCTGTATTTTGAATTTAGATAAACATAGTGTGCTTGTGTTGTGGGATAAGTGTACATTATTAGGCATGGAATACGTGTGCACAGCACACTAGCTAAGTTAGAAATAGGAAAGATAACTGAGGCAAACAAGGCATAGTACACAAGCAAGATGTGCATGTACATGTACATACATGTATATAGCACACAGACAGGGTTACATGTACATGTATGTACAGCAGATAGCGTGTATACATTTATGTACAGATGACATGTACAGGTACATGATTGTATATGTTTTATAGCCACTCCTACCACTGTATGCACAGGTACCATCACCTGCCCACTCCCACACACCTGTTTTGTCACCACTTCCACTACTACCCTCTTCCCACCCCCCACCCCTACCGTACAACATGAAACCAGCTCAGCTGCGCTGGCAAAAAGATGTGACCTACGACAGCTCTGGAAAGATAGTGGACATGGTATGGCTGGATCAATCCCGCTTCCCTTCACACAGGTATACAATCATTGGGTTGAGATAATATATGTACTTTGCCTGCTATTATTTTGTGAAAATGATTCAGCCCAGGAAGTGGAGCTGCCTTCCTACAGCTGTAGAATAGTGTGTTATAGTGTTGTGTGTTCAAATTCTGCCCATGGCAGCTACATTGTACTTTTCATCAAAAATGACTGTATTGAGTGGATTGTGTTGCTTGTGGAGCCTATAGGCCTTGCATGCACATGTATATTACTTTAACAATCTCCCAACAGTGATGAAAGTGCAGTTAGCCACAGCTACGATTCAATTCCTCGACTTTTTGATTGATGTCAGGCTCTCGTTACTTAGCCACTGGATCTTTAGTTTACTACTGAATTTTAGAGTTTTGCATCTTCATTGCAGGGTACGACCCAGAGTTCATGTGTCTGATCCTACTCCATCTCATGGCTCTAAACACGCTCCCAAACTCCCCCACCATCACCCATTACCGCCCTCACTGGTACACACCTCACCCTCCAGCAAACCCAGGAGAGAGAGGGAGAGAGGGGGAGAGGTGAAGGAGGGCATGAAAACAAAGAAGGGTATGGGACTTACAAAGAGGAGAGAGGAGGAGGTTCCACGAGACAGGGCAATGGAAAGGGACCGAGGAACAAGGGAGGACACCCACAGGTTTCCTGATGTGTTGACACTACCTCCACTGGTTAGCTCTAGCCTCACTGCATTCAACATATCATTTCCATCAAAATACATGTATGTGTAGTCCCTTACGATGTATCATGTAGGACAATGTAATTTTCCACTCTGGATAACTGTTGAGGATTTTTTTATAAGTCCATATACAATGTACGTTGTACATTGTATGTCCAAAAAACTTGCTACCAGAGTTATAGATAGAATCGACGTTCCAGAGTCCTCACAGACATGGTACAAAAACTGAACCAAGAAGTTTTTAGTTCCGAAATGTTGGTTTTATAACTCTGGAAGTAAACAGTTTTTGTTATGGTCAGAAAACAAAGCAGTCTAAAACAGTCCATGTGTATGTACATTTACATAGTAGTGTAACCTGTGAACAGTTTTTTTGGAGATGTGGGCAGTCAGATAACTGTCTCACTTTCTCCCTTTCTTTCTCACAGGTTGACACAATAGATGTGAGTCCTGGTGTGCATGTAAGGGAGGGGGACAGGAGTGTTCAAGGTCCCCCAAGTCCCCGTAGACCCCCTCACTTCCTGCTACCACACACTACCATGATCCCAGTACACTCTCACTCTGTCACAACAAAACGCAACTCTGCTTTACTCACTACTGGAGACTCTGGCTGATAGTGAATAGGCACATTGTGCACTCACTACAAAGTGATGTACATGTACCAATGCATAACGTTGTGATAATTTTAGTAATTACATTCTTAACTGAACCGCCCACCCACAAGCAAAAAGGGGGCGTCTCCTTGGCAACGCATTGGGTGGTCTATCCTGCATGAAAGTGAATGAGTAGCCAGTGATGAGACGTCTGGAGAGTGGCAGAAGATCGTGAGCTTGTAGCGAGATCTATACCGTGATTGCCGGTCTATTGTAAGAGCTCATTGTACTTGCGCGCGCTCGGGCTCGTACGAAGGGGGCGGGGCACGTTCTGCAGCCGAAGAAGTGGGCGTAGCTAGTCCTGTGCACCGAAGCGCAGGCTTAAATACTTCATCGCAGACGAAAGGCAACTCGTTCAGCAAGAGAGAGACGGTATTCTGAAGAGATTGTCGTTCAAGAGGACATTGAATATTTTTGGCGGGACATGCAGCATGCATTCGCAAATGTTCACAGCGTGGATACTGGCTACTGGATTGCTTCTCTGTGAGTGATAGTGATGATTGGGGATATTGCAGGGCTCATTGGGTATACAGACTGTAGTATATAAATCATGTGTATGGCAAGTTGAAGGGACTCTGACATTGTAGTGATATTCATTAGCCCCTGGGTGGGCCTTGCTGGCTGAACCCCGACGTTTGTCATGGCGGCAACGTCGCTTCTAAACGTCTGTATGTGGATAAATATAACAAGCTATTTGCAACTCCACAGAAAAGTGCCAATATCTACACCTATATGCTTTCTTAGAGAGTTCTCTTGTTTTGAGCTCTCCTCTTCTCTCCCTATCCTTTCTGTCTACACTGTTCTTTCCCTCTCCCTCTCTCTCTCCCTTTCTCCTCCTCCCTCTCCCTCTCCTTCTCCTTCTCTGTATCTCCACACCCAGGCTGCAGCCTTGTGTCTGGCCAAGAAGTATGTGGTAATGGAGTTATTGAGGGAGGAGAGCAGTGTGATGACAACAATACAGTGACTGGGGATGGATGTAGCAATGTCACATGCTTGGTAGAAGACCACTTTGAGTGCAGACATAATGTTACATCACCTTCAGTGTGTGCAGCAATTCTTCTTGATCTCAATGTTGATGATAACACTACTTTGAATTATACCCTCGAGTTTTTTGAGACAAATGCAGCAGTATTCCTGGTCAATATCAGTATGTCAGAAATATTTGCTCCATCAGGGGTGAGATACGCAGTAGTACTACTAATAATGGTTTTGCTACATACAATGGGACAATAAGCATGTCTTTTACAGAATTTTCATCAATTGCATTATAGCTGATTACATGGCGTACATGCAGGTGTGACTACTTATATCCCATAAGGCATAATTAAAAGAGGAGTTATTGAAGCCCCTACAATCAATAAAAAATTGTGTACATTCATTTTGCAGAGCTGGGATTATTTAGATGTTGTTATATTGGAAGGAGACACTGCAATTGAAGCATCGGTATGTATGTCACCAGCAGTATACTGATAGAAGTGCTTACTTGGATTATTGTGTACTATTTGCACAGGTTGAAGTGGATTTTGATTTTGTAGAAGCTCTAAATACTGGTAGGATATCAAGTCCGTCATTTGCTTCAACACGTCAGATATTTCCTGAGATGGATTATGCAAATGGCGTGCTTGGAAGGTAAAAGTTGTGTCTACACAATTGATGATAATTATGTGCGTACAGCTAAACTATGTACATGATTTATACCATCACTGAAGTAGGGGCTCGAGCTATATATAAATAGCATCATCACAATATTATATACCCGTCCTTCCTGAGTGCTCCCTCCCTGCATCAAACCTGCATATGCAACTGTATATCTGTGCAACATGTGCATATCTGGACATTGTATTTTCCTCATCCAATGACAGGAATGTGACCAGTGGGGAGAGGATTGAGACAGTTGGAAATACAGCTGAAATAGACACTGCTCTCCTATCTGTAATATATGAGGCACATGAAGAACCTGGATACCAGCCTCAGTATGCAACACCACTATTCACTGAATCACACATACCACTACATGTATATATAGCTGTGTGCATATAGACGTGAAGTCCATGCATGTGATTTTTCTGTTCATTTACACTTCCCCCTACAGGGATGTGTGCCTAATAGCAGTGGATTCACTCTACACTACAACTGCCTGCATAACTCTGTACTATATTGGAAGCAACAGCAACCCTCCTACCATCACCTACAATCCAGAGGGCGTGGCTCATTTCACTGAGGGACAGAGTGACCCAGTGAGGATAGTAGAAGGAAGTATTGTGGTGGAGGATGATGACCATCCTACAAGGTAAATTACATCTAACTCACTTAGTGTATGCATACATAAGCAGTATAAAGTACGTATGTATGCTAGTGCATTGCATGAATTGGTTACAAATTATGATGCATACATGAATATTTATTTGTACAGGCTTCTGAAGGATTACCTACATTTTGTTTTACCATTGAATTCATCATTTATCTCTGTACCCCCAGGTTTCTGATACAGTCAGCATCAGCAAGAATTACAGGGTTTGTGGAAGGCCAGGAAGAGTGGTTGTCACTTAATATGAGTTACGTCCTTCCCACCGGACTATATTCTACAGTGAGTACACCATGTACACAATTGTAGGGGCTCATGGGTACTTTCCAAAAGATGTTATAGTCCTTTAACCATATCATTGGAAGGGTCATGTTATTCTGAAGGTCCACAGACTGAAAGTATTTTGGAAACAATACAAGGCAGTGCATGTATATGTGTTACACATGTACATGCATGCACTAATTGTTTTATCAAGTAGAGTTTTGATGGAGTGTATATTGGCTGTGGTAGTTCAGTGTCATTCGGTTCACTTTCCAATATACAGTGAATGGTACATTTACATTCACATACCACTTGTATGAAGTGGTAGTATAGCAACTTGTTTGTTTTTGTTTCTTATTTCCATGGTAACCAATACAAGAGATGACATCATTGTTTATGGTGTCATAAATGGGGGTGTGTCAGCATGGGAGTGTTGTATTGAATGATGCTTCAGATTAATATTCACAAGCAACCAAAAGTGTAATTAGAAAATACACTAATGAATTCCAACATTGACATTGTAAATATGTTGTACACACAAAGCCATAGCCCAAACTAAGCTACAATTGGATGCAAGAGGTCCATGGGCAGTGTGGAACCAGAGTAGATGTATTAAACACCTTGGCAATACCTTGTCAAGGATATAGGAGTAAACAGAGTGTAGTTTGTAGCTGCATAGAGCATTGGGAGCATGTTGTGTGTGTACATGTATGTGCATGTGTGTGCAGGCATGTATGCTTGCCCTCTGAATTCTACTAATGATTAGTCAGTCCGTCACTTCCCTCCCCCAACACTCCCTCAGACTCATCCCTCTATATACCAACTCTGCGATATGTGTAAATATTTACGTGCACACACAAATGTGTAGCTATGTGTAACAGAGATACAGTCTGTTTGAGCTACATGTATGTGTACCTTCTTCAGTTCAATAATGTGACTGGGACACTAACTATCACTGGGAATGCCAACACTACTGTCTACTCTGCTGTGCTGAATCAAATAACCTATTTCAACAAGTAAGAGTGAAATCCTTTCCAGTAGAATCCAGTTACATTTACATACACTTACACCATTCCCCCCCTCTCTCTCCTCAGCATGAATAATCCAGAGGGATTTAGCCGCATAATTGAGGTGACAGTGGAAGACGGTAACTTCACAAGCATACCTATCAACATTGAGTAAGTGATATACTACTCACTGCATGTAGAGATGTGTTCCATGTGTAAAGTGAACTAAACCTGTACATGAGTTAAACAGCTCATGAAAACAGGTGGGTACAGGTGTGGCCTGCATAAACATGATCACAATTATTCACATCCTTGTGCATGTACACTTGAGGTGTTTACAACGAACATTTTATGACTAAATTGCACTAGTACTAACTGCTCCACCCTCAAGTAAAAACCATGACTATCTGCTCATGCTATCGTGACATTCACAAGATTAGTAGTACTTGAGATAGTAGGCATTACATACTTCTGTATTCTCTATTTCTTTCCAGCATTATGATTATCAACACCAATGACAACCCACTTATCTCATTAAATGGGGAGAGCCCTGTTACTATGATGCATACAAATACCTACACAGAGGCCACAGGACCTGTGGCCATAGTTCCTAACCTCTATGTGGTGGATACTGACCCTTCACCTGTGATTATTGGGTGAGTGTACATGAGACAGAGAGGTAGAGAACCTGGGGGGGGGGGGGACAGGGGGGGCTTGAGCCCCCCCAAAATTGGAGGTTGTTACAAAGAACATATTAAATGCTAATAGCCTATTCAGAATGAATGTAATAACCCCCCACTTTATGAACGCCGAGCCCCCCCACTTTTGACATGCTGTCTCTGCCTCTGAGACACATATCTATAAGTCTAACACTATGATGAATAATTGTATGGAGCGAGAATGAGCAAGACCGCCTAGGGCTCTACATTGTATATGTTACATGGAAATAATATATGTGTCATATGTCATCTCTGTGCATGTGCAACAAAGGTCAGTCAGGTCAGAGGTCTGTCTCCTCTCACCCCATGATCCCTGCATCCCGCTAGTTACATATATTTCGATTCATTAATTGTCTTCATAAAGAGAAGTTGTGTTAATTACAGATACTAGTTAATATTTTGGAGATATAGTACAAAGGTCCAAATCTCATCTTCTTGAGTCTGCCATTGTTTGTTGATAGTATTGATAAGCTATAAACCAGTAACAGGACTTATAAAGAAAACTGAAATCATCTGCAGGGCAACAGTGGTTCTAACTAATCCAGTGGATGGTGGAGAAGAGAGACTGAGTATCTCCGATGTCATGGAACTGAACCTTACCAACACTTCTTCTTGGCACAGACTGGTACATACATGTCTGGCATGTGCTCAGTTATAAGAACTGATGTGTTACATGCATGACATCTTAATAACTGTGACCAACTTAGAAAAGGACGACTTTGGTGTGGTAGTGTACTTTGTGTGAAATTGCATGCAGCATGGTTGAGGAAGTGGTCAAAGACTAAAGAATTTCACTTTTAGTCTTTAGTGTTGAGAACTGTAATTACAACCTAGCTACATGCTCTCCACATTATATGGATGTGATATATCCATATGTTGTTCCGTGTGTGTATGTATAGGAGCTGATTGGTGCTGCAACTCCTGCTGTTTACACTGCTGTACTCAGAACACTCACATATGAACACAGCAGCTCCAATCCTTCCACTCAGCCCAGGTAAATGAAATAGCATATAGAAAGAACATGTACATCTCCTGATGTTACCTTAATATTACTGACACTGGCATTGCTATACACTAGTAACATGGCCACATTACATATGCTCTGCTTTTGGTACACTTATTCCACAGAGTGCTGGAGTTCACTGTAGAAGACAATTTTACTGCTACAAGTATGGTATCGACTCTGACGGTATGTTTCAGAAAACACCCACTGTGATGGACGAGAATTTGCATGTTGTATACATATATAGTTACGTCTGTTACGTAAGGCAATATAGTTACATCCGGACCTGTTATGTAATGTTATAGAACAGTCTGTCGTGATGTAATGTAATTGGCTGTGTGGTTTTGCTCTGCATGGAGTGTAGGAAATGTCGATGCTTGCTGTGTATCCACTCTGTCACTCCAACACAAGTTGCCTGTATGCATTAAGAACCTATAGATATATGAGCTCCCTTGTGGGTGAATTTACAATTTTCTCTATCTCTCTCAATGCAGCTGAATATTAGGGCAGTAAGCGATCCTCCTGTATTATCATATGAGAGTGGTGGAAGTGTGGAAATGTACTCTTACATTGAGGACGATCCTGCAATCAACATTGGACAGAATATAATACTAGAAGATGTTGATAGTCCAATTACTTCAGTTTCACTTTACCTGACAAGTGGGTAGAATACTTATAATAGTATGCATCCATAAATTACATGCAGTGTGGGAATCTTATGCTTAGCCACTAACTCATCTCTTAAAAGTTGTGCTTCAGGGGATACAGCAATAAACAGTTAAATGCACAGACACATTGCATTATCTCCATAAATGTGGGATAGTGCTTACCTATTATATCAACAGATCTGCTAGACGGCTCCCAGGATAATGTAAGCTATACCTCTACTCTACTGGAGACACTCTCTATCAGTGTTAGCGTTAGCAGCAATGGAACATCGAGGATAATTGTGTTTGAGGGGGAAACTACTGCCTCTAACTATACAGAGGTGAATGCTAATTTGAGTACCACATGCATCTAGGGCATTCTCAGTTACTGAGTGCATTCGTATTCATAGTCTCCTTGTGCACACATGAATATTAGACTCAATGACATTACACAACTAACCTATACTCAAAGAAGTAGCTACCTCGAGTGGCATTCAAACATACAACACTGTTTGTTTGATGCTCACCAACTGGGCTACTGAGGCAGCTCAGCTGGCTAGACTGATTGACTCATAAAATGCAAGGCAAGCAGACAAAGCAGTACAAGCCACACAGAAAATGATTAATAGCCTCAGTAGCCAACAACACATTTAAATTGGTAGCCATTCACTATGATATAATCTCCTTCATCACAGATATTAAGGAGTCTAATGTATACAAATCTTCATATGAATAATCTCGTGACTGATGGACAAAGGACAATCACTATATCTGCCAATGACACCAGTGGAACTATTAGCAACACACTAACACTACTGATCAATGTGACTGAGCGAAATGATGGACCAGCTATTGATCTGGGCAATGGTAATAATGCAGGGTTTGAGGTGACATACACAGAAAATGGTCCAAGTGTACCACTAGGTCTTAGCCACTTGATTCGAGTGATGGATGAGGAAGGTCACAACATCTCAAGTATGGTCATTCAACTTCTTTCAACTAATGGAGAATTAGACGAGGGAGATATTCTTTTCCTACACACTCCCATGGCTCTACCATTCCTCTCTGATCCAAACACAGTAATAACAGACAGAATGATTAGTATTAACTTCACTGGTGACAGTACTGACTATACTAATGCTCTACAAGCTGTGCGGTATATCAACACTGAAGTGGAACCAACACTCTTTGTGAATGGTTATCATCTGATACGTGAGGTTGTTATTAGGATCACTGATACAAGTACTCTGCCTGCTGCAACTACAAATGAAGTTAGAGTGACTGTACAGATTGAGCCAATTAATGATAATGCCCCTAGGATAATCATCAATTCTGATCCAGTGTGCACAGAGGATTACCGGGACAGAGAGGGGGAGGTAGTCACCATCAGGCGTAGGTCTGCAGCACCTCTGATGAGGAATACACACAGGAGGCGTCGCAGGAGCAACACATACAGTGGAAAAACCAACAGTCTAGCAGTAAGCTTTTTCCGTTCATCTACGTCATTAAGAATAATGCATATCTGTACATCTGTCATTGTTACAGGCCCCAAAGGTTCATGAGATTAAGCCCCACTTCATCCACTCTGAAAAGGGTTCCTGTCTGTCAGAAGTGGTGGTGGCATTCAACACAGACTGCAATGCTCCTGTCGTAGAGGTTCAAAAGGAGCTTGACTCACTTCTGACGTTTGTACCCTCATCACTGGCAAAGACACCACACTATGGCTACTGGAGGGACTACCAGACACTAGT
The DNA here is from genome assembly GCA_963970385.1 of Theonella swinhoei. Lineage (NCBI taxonomy): Eukaryota > Metazoa > Porifera > Demospongiae > Tetractinellida > Theonellidae > Theonella > Theonella swinhoei. Next base: position 3,400,330 of record OZ019951.1, on the reverse strand, counting down.
AGTTGTGTTCAGAGAGTGTGTAAAGTGGAATAAGATGACAGATGAACACTCTAAGAAACCTCTATATGTAGTGTTCTATGACCAGGGAGGTAAGAAGTAGAATTCCTAATTATATAATCCTCTAAATGAACGATTGCTCTTCCTTTTTAGATTCTTGTGATTGGGATAGTCCATGTAATATAGGTGTATGCTACTACAACAATAGTGGGTGTCCTGTGACAGGCTACCATCGTTTCCACACATCCACTCATGACTGCTACACACTCAATGCTACTTCCTACACTGACTTCAGAGACACAAGCAAAGGCTTGGTTATTATGGTGATGTCTGCAGTACTAGTTGCAATGGTTACTATTCTAGTGTGTGAATGGAAGCTTGGGCAAAGACGGTAAACCAGTATGATACAGAATTGCTACATGTAGATAAATATATGTACTTTGTACATGAATAGCATGATTTCATACAACTTAAGCTTGTCATGACATGCCATGTTTGCTCAATTATTCAGGTTTGTTGGGCACCACGTATCTAATGAAAACAATTCATCCCTTGAATTTGAGCCCATTGTCACAAATCACATCATTGACATCAAAGTTCCTGCAGTTGCTACAGGCACTGCCAAATCTCTGCCACCACTCTCTGATACAAAAGTCAGTGCAGGGGAGAGCCAGGAAGAGCTGCTTCCCAAGAAAGATGAGTGTCACCCTCCACCCTACTCACAAATAGAAGAGACTAACTTGGCTTCAAACACAAATGGTCTCGTGGCAATCAGCTTAACTTCAACTAGCAAAGCTCCTTGTGTCAAGCACATATCACCACAGGGGCATTATAGCTCACTAGCATCCGAAAAAGGTGTGACTACAGTGGTTACTCCTGAGGGTGAGGGTCAAAAGATGCAAGAGATTCATTACGTAATGAGAGAAGCAAGGGTAGAGGGGGAGGAAGGGCAGGGAGGTGACAGGGAGGGAGGGGAAAAGCATGTCCTGAGAGGAGTTGGAGAGCACTCACCAGCAGTGGATGGAATAGGTAAGGAATGGTTAGTTAAACACCTTATGCATCATGGCATAGTGAGCACAATATAAATTTGTGTCTCAATCTGGTTTTACCATAATATGATGATGTACATTCAATGCAGAATCTGTGCAAGCCTCTGTCCACACTGGGATCAGGAGTGGGGAGGACCATTGGAAGACAAGGGACAGAGGAGGTGTGGCAGGGGTAAAATGTCACCCCGACAAAGACACAACACAGTTGAGAGAACACTCCCAGCATTCACATAGTTATTGGCAATATGATGACAATACACAACATCCACATTAGTTCCAGTTCTCACTTTATAGCTTGTAATAACAATAGCAAATATTTACACACAGACTTGATCCTGGGCCAGACATTTTACATTATAAATATATTTTTTGTAATGGTGTGCAAATATACATCACCTATTCTGAAAATTTACTCCCTTTCACCACAAGATATGGTTATTTATGTCACCCTTCTGCCCTATCTATGTAATGTATATGGCATTTTGTATTGGACATACAAATATTCAAAAAAAGTTGGTAGACTCTCTAAGTAGGGATGGCCCCAGGAGGTATACACATGTGGAGGTACAGGAGGGTGGAGACTTGTGGTCTTCTTCGACATGACAGACCCCTATACCAACTGTCCCTCTGGCTGGCAGCTGACTAGTGGCTCCAAGAACACATGTGGTAGAGTTATAGTGCTAGTAATTTCACCTGTGACTCAGTCACCTTCCCTCTCAGTGGAGGAGACAACACTTAGAGAGTGTAGTATTCCAAGATACTGAATGGGTGTATCCTTGTGATGCTACCATCGATATTAGCAACATGAAGGCAGTAAGGGAGAGAATAGAAGGCCTATTCAAAGACTGTAGCTGCAAAATTTGATGTGAAACACGGCATAATGTCATGAAAGAGAGTGCTGCAGTAAGTATGGAAGAGGTTGTCCCACCACCAATTGATGACATAATATTCATGACACACACACTAAAGGAATATAAGGACGAGTTTACTATACCTAGAAAGACTCCAATATGAAGGTGCTTGAAAGATGAATGAGAAGAAGGGGGTTTTCAATTTTTGCGCATGCGCTACAAATATTAATTAACTCCCGAGAATAGATCTACACATCAGGTGATGAACTCGTAGACCTATTAAGTCTTGTTCAGTGTCTAACATACCTCTTCCACTGCGGCTATATCGTGAGAAAGATGTGCTCTAAGCAGATTGTCGAGTAGATGCGCTTTGAAGAGTTGAGGAGTCACAAATGGTACGTGCAGAATGATACACGTAGCTGCACTTGGATACGAATAATGAAATACATGTATATGACAGACACCGTCACGCTAGCAACTAGTTGCAGGGAATAAAACCCAGACCCTTAGCACAAGAATACAAGGATTTAGACAGCAAGGCAATATGGCATTTTGATGCCGAGCCTTGAGAACTGGCCTGGTGTGGTTGTTCCAATTTAATAACCCTTCACACACCCAGATTCATACAGGAACACTCCCAAGACATATAATGTGACACTTGCAGATCAGAAATATGTGTACATTTACAACATTACTAACTGCTACAAGAAAAACAAACAAAAACTGCATCAACTACCTTGCTGCTAATAAATTCGGCTTGCAAGATTACGTATGTATATGTATATAATTAGGCCCTCTCATTTATAGCTACAGCTAATGAGAGGGCCATGCCTGTGTGATATTATCTTTTAACACTTAGTCTACAGTTATGGCTCTGAATAAACATGTCTATTTATGTTATTACATGGCACATTATATCTGTCAATGCTCATGCTACAAGTTTTCAAACCTTTTAGCAGAGACTATAAAAGCTGGCATTATCTGGACTAAACTGGCGTTCTAGGCACTCATAGTTTCTGCTACATGTGTAATTTTATTGGAACAGTTTCGGAGGTATGCTGTATAATGCACCACTGGCCATTTTGTGTTCTCAGCGGCAGATGGCCAAACATTCTCTCCCACATGTAGTCCTGGCAACGACCAGTGGGGGGGGACTGACAAATTCATAGCATTATCCTGTCTCAAATTCTGCTCTCAGATTCATCCAAAGGTGCATGTTTCCACTGAGAAACACATACATACTGTATTGACTGTATTTCCCAGAAAGTGTTTATCATGGAGTCGGTAGACTCTCTATGTAGGGATGGCACCAACACGCCCATTTAGCCTTAACAAAATAACGGCTTAGAACTTTCAAACACAGCTGTTCTAAGCCTTTTGAGACACAGAACCTGCTCTACGAGTGTTTCTATACACGGTAAGACTCTCAAAGTAGGTAAAATCCAACGTTACAACGGTACACGGAAATTTCTAAACTACCGATTTCTTCATTATCATCATCTTCTTCAAACAGTCTACCTCAAAATTGACAAATGCACTCACCCTTTATTTTTGCTTCCTTTCTCTCCGGTGCATGATGCTTGGCCAACAGAATCGTCCTAGGATCCCTCATTTGTTATGTGATCTACTCATGTGCTATTAGGCGATCGTGTCTGCATGAACAATATACATGTATGCGCAACTCTCTGCTCTAGGGAAACTCAAAGTAGACGGGATGTAGAACTCACTGAAAATTACTTTCCTTTGTCAATGTGTCCCAACTATGTAAAATATTATTATCGTACTTTACTGGACCAGAGAGCATACACACACACAATGTCGACTAATGACTTGTACTAACTTACAAAAGCCGAAGAACATACAGCTAATTACCATCCACATTACATCACAATAGAATATTCTCGCTAACCAATCACAATATACATTACATCACAATAGAATGTTCTAGAACTATACCACATTACATAACCAAATGTAACCATACATATACTCCACACAACTCTAGTCCATCACATCCCTCCCCCCTTGTCCTGCATCAACTTGTTTGCTGCTATCCAAACCTTGACAAGGCATTCGGTATTCTACTATGTAGGAGTAGCCTTGGAGGAACAGACCCCATCGTATGAGACATGCATTATTGTCTTTGATTCGATCGAGCCACTCAAGGGACCTGTGGTCTGTTTGTATCTTAAATGTTCGCCCCATAAGGTATGTATGGAATGCCAACTTGATTGCAAGGCACTCCTTTTCTATGGTTGAGTACCTCTCCTCACGGTCTAGCAGTTTTCTGCTGAAATATATATGCAACTGGCCTGTCTTGTCCCTGTTTGTCACACTGGCTTAATACAGCCCCCACTTCCCCGTCCGATGCATCAGTTTGGAGTACAAACTCCTTTGTGAAATCCGGGCTCTTGAATATTGGGGAGCGTTCTTCTGACTCTGGAATGCCCAGTTGCAGTAAGGTGACCACACCACCTTGTTTGGTGCAGATTTCTGAGTGAGGTCTGTGAGTGGAGTAGCAAGTGATACAAATTGTGGAATGAATTTGTGGTAGTACCCCACTATACCTAAAAGATCGAACCTGCTTCTTGGTTTGTGGAGTAGTAAACAGCTTAATTGCCTCCACTTTCAGGTCCTTAGGCGCTACCTTACCACTACTCACTCTATGGCCCAGATACCTACACTCAGCCATCGCAAACAGTCATTTTTCGCTTCTTCAATGCGAGTCCTGCCTTCTGAATCCTTTGTAGTACTGACTCAAGGTGAGTGAGGTGATCATTCCAGTTCATTCTGATAATAGGCCATTGAGAAGTCTATCAACCACTGTCTGAAAAGTGGCCAGGGCGCCTTGTAATCCAAATGGCATGCCCAGTCACTAGTTGAGTGTTCTATCACCCCATGTTGAAGCATCTCCTTTACTTTAATTCACGATTAACTTCATCTCTGAAAGCATGGGGAATGTGGTAGGGTGTCAGGCATATTGGTGGACTCTCCCCTGTCACGGTGTGATGCTCTGTGAGAGTTGTATGACCAGAAAGGGTTTGAAACAGTGACTCAGACTGTGTAGTTCCTGGACCTGTGACCTACTGTGCTAAGTGCCCACCTTGGCTGTCCCATCTTCGCCATCATTCCAAAAGGGGATGTCCCCTTGATCATTTGATACCTCCCTTACGAGAAATCCTGTGGCCTTTAGTGCATGGCACTTCTGCATGTTTACGTGGATCACTGTTGTATTCTTTCTGCGGTAATGCATGTTGAGTTGGTAGTTGACCTTCCCAATCTGCTTTATGACATCATACGGACCTTGCCACTGAGCTGTACGTTTGGACAATGATATCAGTAGCAATACCAGGACCTGATCTCCTGGATGAAAGGATCTTTCATGAGCTCCTTTGTCATACCAGGTCTTCTGCCATGTTCTCGCCTTGTCCAGGTTCTCGTGTACTTCTGTTGCCATTCTCTCGATCCTCTCCCCCATCATCAAGATATATGATATGACATTTGGGTCACTCTGTTTGCCTCCACACCAAGACTCTTTCAAGATGTCTAGCGGTCCACGCACGTCCCTCCCATAGAGAAGTTCAAACAGGGAGTAGCCAGTGGACTCCTGAGGGACCTCTGTACCTTGGTCTGTAAGGATTTCACGTAGAATCCCCACTCTTGAGAATAGCAGCATTAGCTCATTCGCATCGGTTGCTGTGTTGATGTTGCGTATTGGTATAGCTTTTGGGTATCTAGTCCCAAAATCGCATACAACCAGTATGTACCGATTCCCTGACGGGCTATGTGGGAGGGGCCCCACAATGTCCATTGTAATTCTTGCAAATGGTTCCTCAACCACAGGCAATGGGATCATTGGTGCTCGGGGGACCTTATGTTGACGAACATGCTGGCAGGCTTCGCAACTCAGCAACTTTTTTGTACATCGAGGGCCAGTAGAATCGATGGGTTAGTCTGTTGAAAGTGTTCTTCCTGCCCAGGTGACCAGCCAGTGGAATAGAGTGTGCGAGGTTGAGAACCTGCTGTGGATATTTTATTGGTAGTATTAACTGCTGCACCTGACTGTCCTCATCTTTGAGCTTTTAGGCCTCCATCCCCTGTAGAGAACACCCTTCTCTCTAAAGAAGGCCTGTGTTGACTGAGAGTCCTCCTTTATTTGATCTCATATCACCTGCAGCCAATCATCTTCCTCTTGGAGCTTCTTGAGGTCCCCTGGTGCCAGTTTGTTTTCTGTGTCTCTGCTTGCGGCCATCCTTGGCCCTTTTCAGACCATGTGAATGTTGGGCCATTCACTTGTTGTGTTTATCTCCTTCTGAGTTTGGGGGTGCCCCATGCTTTCTGGGGTGGACTTGCTGGGTGATGTTGTCGGGCCAACACATCGTCATCTGCTAACCTGCCAGCCTTACTGCTTGTGGTACAGGGGCAGAGGGGCTTGAGCCCCCCCACTTTTTGATAAGGGGGGGCTGAGCCCCCCCAAAATTGGAGGTTGTCATGAAGAATACTAATACCCTGTATTCAGAATGAAAGTAATAACCCCCCACTTCATGAATGCCGAGCCGCCCCACTTTTGACATGCTGTCTCTGCCTCTGTGGTAGGCTTTTTTTTCGACCAACCAGATCCTCAGGTCTGTCAGCATTGTGTTAAGAAGCTGCTCGCTCGATAGTTTCTCAGTTAGCGCCTCCTCTGTCTCACAGTCTGCAGTCCATTTGCAGAAAAGATTGGCCATCCGTGGTGCGAGTTCAATGTATGGCTTACCTTCCTTTCTCCTTGTTGCCCGAAAGCATTGTCGATATGTTCTATAACTGGTCATATCAATTATTCACTGAGCACCACTCTGGTTATTACTTTCTTGGCACTACCATCCCTACATCCTTCAACACTTTAATGAATTGTTTTACACTTGTAATGTTTATAATGTTTGTTGCACATAATACCTATACCTGCCTGCCCACATAATGTGTTGGGGAAACTACCTGATGGGAAACTACATACCTAATGAGAACAACGAACTAATGCGTTATTGCCTGGTTTTGTAATCAGTGGCTGGCAAGGGTATTCCATCAAGATGGAAGTCGACTCTGTGTTTTAAAATGTCGCATCCGCAGTAGAGTCCACCACAGCTGTACACTAGCTAGTGCTAGTGCCAGTTAAAGACATAGCGAAGGACTCAGAAGACAAAATGTGGGTGCAGGGGTCATGAGTCAGCAGCATCCCTTGTGATAAAAATGGTGGCTGCGCATGCGCCATGCGTAACCCTGCCCATTATTCCCGCATAATGCTAGTTCATGTAGTAAGCCCATTATTATGCCGGCATAATGTACGCAAGCCTAGTTGTGCTCGACTATCATGTAAGAGAACAACGTTGCTGCCTCATTTAGCTTTAGAGCGTGAAGTGTGGTCTTTTGTGCATGAGTATGGCAGAAACTGCGTACATAATATTGGGGGAGCTTTGGTTAACTATAAAACATTGGGGGGGCTGTGCCCCCAGAGCCTCCCACACCCCCCCCCCCCCCCCCCGGTTCCGACGCCTATGCCAATGTAGCAACAGGAACATTGGAACCTCTCCTAAGAATCTGTTTTCCTCCGGCAGTTTTGATCTTGGCTTTTATTCCTGTTATCGTTTCCTGTTTTTAGCCCCACCCAATTTATTTCTGGTTCATTCAGTTTTCGTGTTGTCACTGAGGATGGATGGCTGTACAGTGGCTGAAACATACGACAGTTTCCTGGCTATGACCTTAGTATGAGTCAATAAAGTGTATTCTCTGAACACTGTCTCAATAGAGAACTGTGTTCTCCAAATACTAAACCTGCACAACCTACGTGCTTAGTATCAAAACAGTTAATTTCTTCTGTGAGTTTATAGGGTGTCTCTTCAAATTGTATGTGCATTTTACTTCCACATACATGAACAATCACTACAAGAGATGGCAAAGCAACACAACACAACTCACCCAAAACAGTCATTTTTCAAAGAAAAATTGGCTGCCTCGGGTAGGATTTGAAATCCTGGTTTCCAGGTGATGCTCTTACCAACTAAGCTACAGAGGTATACCTCACATAAACTGGCTGAGCTAGGATGTTGCATGTCAAATTGTGGCCAGCAGTACATGAGACAGTCAAAAGCTGCTGCCTACGTTACGTGTATGTACATACCGTACTGACTGAATTACAATATAGTAATGTAGTACATGAAGCAGTAGCTGTCAGACAGAACTCTCATGTATATATTCCTGATGACACTATTGTACTGCAATTTTAATGCTTGATTGAGGTTGTGCTAAATACACACATTTGATATGTATCTTACATGTGTATGGGGTGTACATGTATGTTGGTCTCTATGACACCAGAACACATTGAGATAGATAGATGATAGGCCCTCACATCAATAGCCTGGTTGTGCTGCCAAACATACTCCCTCTCTTATGGAGGTCTTGTGTGTTTTCCAAATCCTAAACCCATGAATAGTCCAAAACCCCAGTTTTATTTTTTCTGTGAGTTTATAGTACTTATCTACCTTCAAATTATAACTGCTCATTCTACTTACGAATGTACATAAGTAACTGGGAGATATGTTACATGAAATATTTTTACTCTTGTAGAGCTGTTTGTATTTCTAATGACACTTTCCTACTGCATTAGACTGTACATATCCTCGATGTATGTTGCTCTGTATTACCTCAGAACACACAGGAGGAGAAGCAGCTGATCCAGGCCTGCGTAAAGGGAGATCTAGAGACTGTGAAGAGGTTGTCAATTCAAGTGACTCCACGAAATGTTCATTACCTAAACTGGCGTCTTCTGCACTATGCTGCTAGGTTAGTGATGAAATACCGAGTAAAGTGACTAGTAGTGATTCTCATCACTGGGTGATCACAACTACTTTATTCTGCAGAGTGTAGTTGTATCATTTTAACCCTTGGTGCTCATGCACAGGAGGCTTACAGTAGTTGTCTGGTCTGTCTGTGTCTGTTAAGTCACATCTCACCTCTGGAGCATCTGTTCATTCTGAAAATACTATCACATACTGTAGGATTTTCTCTGAAACCACTCTGTTGCAGAGATCCAGCACTCCTTCCATTGAAAGCCATACGTACATACATACAGTCAGCCATTTTCTTGCAGAAAGTGTGCATGCACATTATAGTATTTACCACGTGTTAGTGGTCCGACTGAAGCCAGGGGGTGTAGCATACGTGTGAACGTGCTTATGTCAAAGTCACATGACATTCATTACATTAGTAAACTTGTAATAGCTATGTTTGTTCCCATGTGCTCTCTTCCAAACAAATTCTTACTACACAGTGCTATTGTCAAAGTTAATAGGCCTATGTAGATGTGAGAGGGTTTTAATACCAGTCCAGCAATTTTGTCTCCATGTACATGCCATATGTGCATGTGTGCATGCATCAGTTTTGAATACAGTCAAGTATGTTAATATGTACATGTAGAATTCAAAAAACAAACCTGGTCAGCCGTGAGCATCACAGCAATCCTTTAAAGGAATCACAAATGGCGCATGTTTGCTTGCATGCTACTTTCTGTGGAAATGATTCTAAATCAAGTGCACTCACTCATTAAGACTTATTAGGTGAAATTGTCTCAGTCCAGGATATTCAGGGTATAATTTATTGCTGTTGCTGGTGACTATAAATTATACAAGAATATAGGCTCTATGGAACTACATGAAATTAGTGAGCCTATTCTCACCCCAGTCCCGCAGTGCTTAACAGCACACCCTCAAAGTGAGCTGTATTTCCTGGTAGGCTGGTACTGGGACTTCTGCAGTATGTATATGTGTGCACAAGTGTGGAATTACACACACAATTACCTTGGCTCCAGGCCTTCTGTGGCTTTTTCAATGTTGTCCTCACCCATGGCGATATCGATATCATATCCAGGCTCCCCCTCACTTTTACCAAGAGTCAAAGATCACACAATTACTATGATTGAGTAAGGGAGCCTGGAGACTGAGGCTAACAACATAATGAATGCATTTCTTGTTCTACCAGGATACGGATTGTCAGGGCATTTAACTTAACCTCTATACCACTCTGTCATTTAATGTATGCATAAGTGTTTTGTTTTTAATGATCAGACACATGGATAAGAGTACGGTAATCTAACTTTGTTTGCCAAGATATTATCACAACATTAAATAGCACATTAAACTTTACCTTCATACTAATTTCCACGTTTAGTAGAGCTTTTGTTAGTGAGATACGGTAATGCTTGAGGCTATTTGTTGTTATTAAAAGATATTACAGAGATTTTATCACATCATTGATTATTGGGGTATTTCACCTTTAGTGAAGCTTTCATCTAGTCAACTCATACATGTACTGTACATGTAGTGATATAGTAATGTTATGCATTTCTGCACTACAGGGAGGGACATCTCAGTGTAGTCCAGTATTTAGTGAAGGAAGTTAACTGTTATCCAAATGTTAAGGACAACAATGGAGAAACTCCTCTTCACAATGCATGCAGGTGAGTACATAATGTGCAGTATTGTATGTTCTGTATTATTAGGCTATAATGTTATGGTGGGAACTGATTTAAAATCTCCAGCCCATTTTAAAACCATCTGGACAGTTTTAAAGCTATCCAGCTCATTTTAAAGCCACCTGGATGCCATTATTGACTAAAAGTGCAATTTAATATCATCTAGCAAGCTGGTTTTAACCCATCCCAGGCACAAACCTGGTCAGCTGGGAGCATCACGGCAACTCTTCAAAGCAGTCACAAATGGCGCATGTGAGCTACTTTCTATGGAAATGATTCTAAATCAAGTACACTGGCTCACTCATTAAGACTTACATCACTTTTTAAGTGAAATTGTCTCAGCCCAGGGTATATTTAAAAATTATAGGCTCTATGCAACTACATGAAATTAGTGAGCCTATTCTCACTCTATTAGTAGCTTAACAGCACACCCTGAAAGTGAGCTATATTTCCTGGTAGGCTAGTGGTACTGGGGCTTCTGGAGTATGTATACATGCACATAAGTGTGGTATTACACACACAATTACATGTACACATGTACATACTGGCCTTCCTTGACTTTTTCAATATTCTCTTCGCACATGGCAAGTATATATCATGTCCAGGCTCCCCCTCACTTTTACCAAGAGTCAAAGATCACACAATTACTATGATTAAGTAAGGGAGCCTGGAGACTGAGGCTAACAACATAATGAATGCATTTCTTGTTCTACCAGGATACGGATTGTCAGGGCATTTAACTTTACCTCTATACCACTCTGTCATTTAATGTATGCATAAGTGTTTTGTTTTTAATGATCAGATACATGGATAAGAGTATGGTAATCTAACTTTGTTTTCCAAGATATTATCACAACATCAAATAGCATATTAAACTTTACCTTCATACTAATTTCCACGTTTAGTAGAGCTTTTGTTAGTGAGATACGGTAATGCTTGAGGCTATTTGTTGTTATTAAAAGATATTACAGAAATTTTATCACATCATTGATTATTGGGGTATTTCACCTTTAGTGAAGCTTTCATCTAGTCAACTCATACATGTACTGTACATGTAGTGATGTAGTAATGTTATGCATTTCTGCACTACAGGGAGGGACATCTCAGTGTAGTCCAGTATCTGGTGAAGGAAGTTAACTGTGATCCAAATGTTAAGGACAACATTGGAGAAACTCCTCTTCACAATGCATGCTGGTGAGTACATAATGTGCAGTATTGCATGTTCTGTATTATTAGGCTATAATGTTATGGTGGGAACTGATTTAAAATCTCCAGCCCATTTTAAAACCATCTGGACAGTTTTAAAGCTATCCAGCTCATTTTAAAGCCACCTGGATGCCATTATTGACTAAAAGTGCAATTTAATATCATCTAGCAAGCTGGTTTTAACCCATCCCAGGCACAAACCTGGTCAGCTGGGAGCATCACGGCAACTTTTCAAAGCAGTCACAAATGGCGCATGTGAGCTACTTTCTGTGGAAATGATTCTAAATCAAGTACACTGGCTCACTCATTAAGACTTACATCACTTTTTAAGTGAAATTGTCTCAGCCCAGGGTATATTTAAAAATTATAGGCTCTATGCAACTACATGAAATTAGTGAGCCTATTCTCACTCTATTAGTAGCTTAACAGCACACCCTGAAAGTGAGCTATATTTCCTGGTAGGCTAGTGGTACTGGGGATTCTGGAGTATGTATAAGTGCGGTATTACACACACAATTACATGTAAACATGTACATACTGGTCTTCCTTGACTTTTTCAATGTTCTCTTCACGCATGGCAAGTATATATCATGTCCAGGCTCCCCCTCACTTTTGCCAAGGGTCAAACATCACACAATTACTATGATTGAGTGATGGAGCCTGGAGACTGAGGCCACGTACATACCTAAGTAATTACATAATGAAGGTATTTCTTGTTCTACAAAATATTTAAGGTTACGGGATACCCACGTGGGCTTGCTTACATGTTACAAAAACATGTTTTATAGCTACTGTTCTAACTACACTAGCACTACATGTACCTCCTTATACACACACTGTATACTCTGCTTACACAACAAGAAGCAAGATCAGAGCTCACACACAAACTGCTAGAGGCTGGCTTGTATCATACCAAATTTCTCGCCAAAAATCTGAATTATAAAGAGCTCCCAGCACCTTTATTTTTGTGTGAGTGGTACTTCTGTGCAAGCTCTAGCGTCCTACGGTAGTTTTTCGATCCTGTTTGATACGCCTCAAAAATGCCCCCAAAAAACAGTTATTTTACAGCTTCACTTTGAATTTCAGTCTCATAACAGTTGATAACGGCCTGCCTGCTTGCGGACACGCAACACGGTGCGACAAGATTGCACGACTTTTTCTGCGCAGTCACTGAGGAGGGGCTTCTAATACATTTTACAGGCGTGGCTTCCTGGCCATTGGGCACTAAATGGAGGTGCCCGCTCAATGCTGGTTGCGTTGTATAGAACTCAGTGGGCTTTCGTTCAGGCCCTTGATTGTGGTTGTTGTAGAGAGGTTTGCTGCTGGACTCAAGTGGTTGTTAACAGAAGTTACACTGTACTGTATACAACACTACAAGTTCACACATCACCAGACAAGCCAACATACAACATTCTCCAACATACAACATTCTCATCTATGCCTGAAGGTGTTGACATATCTGGCAATGTATTTACGAACACTATGTAATGCCATGTGCATATGTGCATGTATGCATGCATCAGTTACGAATACAGTCAAGTATGTTAATATGTCATGTAGAATAACAAACATATCTTATCTAGTCAACTCATACTCTCTTACACCTGTACATGATGTGATGTAGTAATGTTATGCATTTCTGAACTACAGGAGTGGACATCTCAGTGTAGTACAGTATCTGGTGAAGGAAGCTAACTGTGATCCAAATGTCACGGGCTGGTATAGTAGGATTCCTTTTCACTATGCATGCTGGTGAGTAGTACATACAGCCCGTATAGTGCAAATGTCAGCAAAAATCATGTGTGTAAAAGTATGCAATGGGAGAATGTAGTGATGTATAAGTTAGTCACTGTAATGTATAAGCACATGTTATTAGACTATAATGTTAATATACATATATATTATGGTGGGGACTGATTTAAAACTGCCAACCATTTTAAAGCCATCCGGGGATAGTTTTAAAACTATTCAGTCCATTTTAAAGCCATCTGGATAGCTTTAAAGCCGTCATTGAGAATAAATACAGTTTTAGCACTGTCTAGCAACCGGCTCCCTTTCCCAGGCTGCTCAGTTGTGAACATCACAGTAACCTTCACATATAGCACATGTGAGCTACTTTCTATGGAAATGAATCTAAATCAAGTACACTGGCTCACTCATTAAGACTTACATCACTTTTTAGGTGAACTTGTCTCAGTCCAGGATATTTAGGGTATAATATATTGCTGCTGTTGGTGACTATAAATTATACAAGAATATAGGCTGTATGGAACTACGTGAAATTAGTGAGCCTAGCTATTCTCACTCCAGTCCCGCAGTGCTTAACCCTCAAAGTGAGCTGTATTTCCTGCTAGGCTGGTACTGGGACTTCTGCAGTATGTATATGTGCACACAAGTGTGGAATTACACACACAATTACCTTGGTTCCAGGCCTTCTGTGGCTTTTTCAATGTTGTCCTCACTCATGGAGATATCGATATCATATCCAGGCTCCCCCTCACTTTTACCAAGAGTCAAAGATCACACAATTGCTATGATTGAGTAAGGGAGCCTGGAGACTGAGGCTAACAACATAATGAATGCATTTCTTGTTCTACCAGGATACGGATTGTCAGGGCATTTAACTTTACCTCTATACCACTCTGTCATTTAATGTATGCATAAGTGTTTTGTTTTTAATGATCAGATACATGGATAAGAGTATGGTAATCTAACTTTGTTTGCCAAGATATTATCACAACATCAAATAGCACAATAAACTTTACCTTCATACTAATCTCCACATTTAGTAGAGCTTTTGTTAGTGAGATACAGTAATGCTTGAGGCTATTTGTTGTTATTAACATATATTACATCATTGATTATTGGGGTATTTCACCTTTAGTAAAGCTTTTATCTAGTCAACTCATACATGTACTGTACATGTAGTGATATAGTAATGTTATGCATTTCTGCACTACAGGAATGGACATCTCAATGTAGTCCAGTATCTGGTGAAGGAAGTTAACTGTGATCCAAATGTTAAGGACAAGAATGGAGAGACTCCTCTTCACAAAGCATGCAGGTGAGTACATAATGTGCAGTATTGTATGTTCTGTATTATTAGGCTATAATGTTATGGTGGGAACTGATTCAAAATCTCCAGCCCATTTTAAAACCATCTGGACAGTTTTAAAGCTATCCAGCTCATTTTAAAGCCACCTGGATGCCATCGTTGACTAAAAGTGCAATTTAATATCATATAGCAAGCTGGTTTTAACCCATCCCAGGCACAAACTTGGTCAGCTGGGAGCATCACAGCAACTTTTCAAAGCAGTCACAAATGGCACATGTGAGCTACTTTCTGTGGAAATGATTTTAAATCAAGTACACTGGCTCACTCATTAGGACTTACATCACTTTTTAAGTGAAATTGTCTCAGCCCAGGGTATATTTAAAAATTATAGGCTCTATGCAACTACATGAAATTAGTGAGCCTATTCTCGCTCTATTAGTAGCTTAACAGCACACCCTGAAAGTGAGCTGTATTTCCTGGTAGGCTAGTGGTACTGGGGTTTCTGGAGTATGTATACGTGCACATAAGTGTGGACAAAATTACATGTACACATGTACATGTACATACTGGCCTTCCTTGATTTTGCTTAACAACACACCCTCAAAGTGAGCTGTATTTCCTGCTAGGCTGGTACTAGGACTTCTGCAGTATGTATATGTGCACACAAGTGTGGAATTACACGCACAATTACCTTGGTTCCAGGCCTTCTGTGGCTTTTTCAATGTTGTCCTCACTCATGGAGATATCGATATCATATCCAGGCTCCCCCTCATTTTTACCAAGAGTCAAAGATCACACAATTACTATGATTGAGTAAGGGAGCCTGGAGACTGAGGCTAACAACATAATGAATGCATTTCTTGTTCTACCAGGATACGGATTGTCAGGGCATTTAACTTTACCTCTATACCACTCTGTCATTTAATGTATGCATAAGTGTTTTGTTTTTAATGATCAGATACATGGATAAGAGTATGGTAATCTAACTTTGTTTGCCAAGATATTATCACAACATCAAATAGCACATTAAACTTTACCTTCATACTAATTTCCACATTTAGTAGAGCTTTTGTTAGTGAGATACAGTAATGCTTGAGGCTATTTGTTGTTATTAATATATATTTTATCACATAATTGATTATTGGGGTATTTCACCTTTAGTGAAGCTTTCATCTAGTCAACTCATACATGTACTCTCTTACACCTGTACATGTAGTGATGTAGTAATGTTATGCATTTCTGCACTACAGGAATGGACATCTCAATGTAGTCCAGTATCTGGTGAAGGAAGTTAACTGTGATCCAAATGTTAAGGACAAGAATGGAGAGACTCCTCTTCACAAAGCATGCAGGTGAGTACATAATGTGCAGTATTGTATGTTCTGTATTATTAGGCTATAATGTTATGGTGGGAACTGATTCAAAATCTCCAGCCCATTTTAAAACCATCTGGACAGTTTTAAAGCTATCCAGCTCATTTTAAAGCCACCTGGATGCCATCGTTGACTAAAAGTGCAATTTAATATCATATAGCAAGCTGGTTTTAACCCATCCCAGGCACAAACTTGGTCAGCTGGGAGCATCACAGCAACTTTTCAAAGCAGTCACAAATGGCACATGTGAGCTACTTTCTGTGGAAATGATTTTAAATCAAGTACACTGGCTCACTCATTAGGACTTACATCACTTTTTAAGTGAAATTGTCTCAGCCCAGGGTATATTTAAAAATTATAGGCTCTATGCAACTACATGAAATTAGTGAGCCTATTCTCGCTCTATTAGTAGCTTAACAGCACACCCTGAAAGTGAGCTGTATTTCCTGGTAGGCTAGTGGTACTGGGGTTTCTGGAGTATGTATACGTGCACATAAGTGTGGACAAAATTACATGTACACATGTACATGTACATACTGGCCTTCCTTGATTTTGCTTAACAACACACCCTCAAAGTGAGCTGTATTTCCTGCTAGGCTGGTACTAGGACTTCTGCAGTATGTATATGTGCACACAAGTGTGGAATTACACGCACAATTACCTTGGTTCCAGGCCTTCTGTGGCTTTTTCAATGTTGTCCTCACTCATGGAGATATCGATATCATATCCAGGCTCCCCCTCATTTTTACCAAGAGTCAAAGATCACACAATTACTATGATTGAGTAAGGGAGCCTGGAGACTGAGGCTAACAACATAATGAATGCATTTCTTGTTCTACCAGGATACGGATTGTCAGGGCATTTAACTTTACCTCTATACCACTCTGTCATTTAATGTATGCATAAGTGTTTTGTTTTTAATGATCAGATACATGGATAAGAGTATGGTAATCTAACTTTGTTTGCCAAGATATTATCACAACATCAAATAGCACATTAAACTTTACCTTCATACTAATTTCCACATTTAGTAGAGCTTTTGTTAGTGAGATACAGTAATGCTTGAGGCTATTTGTTGTTATTAATATATATTTTATCACATAATTGATTATTGGGGTATTTCACCTTTAGTGAAGCTTTCATCTAGTCAACTCATACATGTACTCTCTTACACCTGTACATGTAGTGATGTAGTAATGTTATGCATTTCTGCACTACAGGAATAGACATCTCAGTGTAGTCCAGTATCTGGTGAAGGAAGTTAACTGTGATCCAAATGTTAAGGACAAGAATGGAGAGACTCCTCTTCACAAAGCATGCAGGTGAGTACATAATGTGCAGTATTGTATGTTCTGTATTATTAGGCTATAATGTTATGGTGGGAACTGATTCAAAATCTCCAGCCCATTTTAAAACCATCTGGACAGTTTTAAAGCTATCCAGCTCATTTTAAAGCCACCTGGATGCCATCGTTGACTAAAAGTGCAATTTAATATCATATAGCAAGCTGGTTTTAACCCATCCCAGGCACAAACTTGGTCAGCTGGGAGCATCACAGCAACTTTTCAAAGCAGTCACAAATGGCACATGTGAGCTACTTTCTGTGGAAATGATTTTAAATCAAGTACACTGGCTCACTCATTAGGACTTACATCACTTTTTAAGTGAAATTGTCTCAGCCCAGGGTATATTTAAAAATTATAGGCTCTATGCAACTACATGAAATTAGTGAGCCTATTCTCGCTCTATTAGTAGCTTAACAGCACACCCTGAAAGTGAGCTGTATTTCCTGGTAGGCTAGTGGTACTGGGGTTTCTGGAGTATGTATATATACGTGCACATAAGTGTGGACAAAATTACATGTACACATGTACATGTACATACTGGCCTTCCTTGATTGTGCTTAACAACACACCCTCAAAGTGAGCTGTATTTCCTGATAGGCTGGTACTAGGACTTCTGCAGTATGTATATGTGCACACAAGTGTGGAATTACACGCACAATTACCTTGGTTCCAGGCCTTCTGTGGCTTTTTCAATGTTGTCCTCACTCATGGAGATATCGATATCATATCCAGGCTCCCCCTCATTTTTACCAAGAGTCAAAGATCACACAATTACTATGATTGAGTAAGGGAGCCTGGAGACTGAGGCTAACAACATAATGAATGCATTTCTTGTTCTACCAGGATACGGATTGTCAGGGCATTTAACTTTACCTCTATACCACTCTGTCATTTAATGTATGCATAAGTGTTTTGTTTTTAATGATCAGATACATGGATAAGAGTATGGTAATCTAACTTTGTTTGCCAAGATATTATCACAACATCAAATAGCACATTAAACTTTACCTTCATACTAATTTCCACATTTAGTAGAGCTTTTGTTAGTGAGATACAGTAATGCTTGAGGCTATTTGTTGTTATTAATATATATTTTATCACATAATTGATTATTGGGGTATTTCACCTTTAGTGAAGCTTTCATCTAGTCAACTCATACATGTACTCTCTTACACCTGTACATGTAGTGATATAGTAATGTTATGCATTTCTGCACTACAGGAAGGGACATCTCAGTGTAGTCCAGTATCTAGTGAAGGAAGTTAACTGTGATCCAAATGTTAAGGACGAGTATGGAAACACTCCTCTTCACAGAGCATGCTGGTGAGTACATAATGATCAGATACATGGATGAGAATATGGTAATCTAACTTTGTTTGCCAAGATATTATCACAACATCAAATAGCACATTAAACTTTACCTTCATACTAATTTCCACATTTAGTAGAGCTTTTGTTAGTGAGATACGGTAATGCTTGAGGCTATTTGTTGTTATTAAAAGATATTACAGAGATTTTATCACATCATTGATTATAGGGGTATTTCACCTTTAGCACACCCTGATAGTGAGCTGTATTTCCTGGTAGGCTGGTACTGGGGCTTCTGGAGTATGTATACGTACATGCACATAAGTGTGGTATTACACACACAATTACATGTACACATGTACATACTGGCCTTCCTTGACTTTTTCAATGTTTTCTTCACGCATGGCAAGTATACATCATGTCCAGGCTCCCCCTCACTTTTGCCACCAGCACTACCTCTTTATACGCATGCTGTATACTCTGCTTGCACAACAAGAAGCAAGATCAGAGCTCACACACAAACTGCTATAGGCTGGCTTGTATTATGCCAAATTTCTTGCCAAAAATCTGAATTATAAAGAGCTCCCAGCACCTTTATTTTTGTGTGAGTAGTACTTCTATGCAAGCTCTAGCGTTCTATGGTAGTTTTTTCGATCCTGTTTGATACACCTCAAAAATGCCCCGAAAAATAGCTTCACTTCGAATATCAGTCTCGTAACAGTTGATACGTAACAGCCTGCTGAGAAAAAAGCTTCTGTAGCGTACTTTATTTAGCATTGGAGTGTACTTTTGTGTGGTTTATCGATCAAAAAAAACGTTCTGTGAAATTTATTTTGGAGAGAAGCGAACCTGGTCACAGGTGCGGTCATGACTTTTGCTGGTCAAAAAGCGTGCGCATGCACTAGCCCAACAACTAGACTGAATCCCAGCCACCCGTGAGTGAAGTAAGTGATACATATACATATATATACACAGAATACTTGATACACAAATATCATTTCAGCATGGGAAAGAAAAGCAACAGAGAAAACAGTCATATTTGCAGGGGAAAATACAAGAAAAGAAGGCCACCAATCAGCTGGCATAAGAAAGAGACACCACGAACCAGATTCAATGCTTCTATCACCACCTCTGCAGGGTAGCCGTATCATCAACCTGGCACCTTTCATCAGTAGCATCTCCACACATTCAAAGATGTGCCAGCTCGGTACTATTTCTCTCACTGGTGAGACATATCAGGGTGGTCTGGCTTCTATTATTAGTAAAAAATGTAGTGGGTGCCAGACAGAGATGGCATTTCCAACTTGGTCAAAGGTAGCCAGCCAAAGTGGGTCGCAGCGATGGGAATGTAATATTGCTGCTGTTTGGGGACAGATGGCTACAGGGGGAGGACATGCACCTCTTGTTGAAATAATGTCAGTTCTAGGAATTCCTGTGATGTTCAAGAAATCCTTTATAGCAACGGAGAAGGAAATAGCTGACAAATAGTGAGCTTCTCTGGAGGAGAAGATGAGGGAGCCTGCAGAGGAAGAGAAAAAGCCGGCATTAAAGAGGAGCTCATTTCATGAAGGCATACCATCAATTACAGTGATTGTTGATGGGGGGTGGTGTAAACGAACTCACAAACATTTATACAATGCTAAGTCAGGTGTGGGGATCATAATAGGAAGAGAAACTGGCAAGTTACTGTACATGGAGGTACGCAATAAATACTGCAGTACATGTGCTCATGCAGAGAAAGAGAACAAAGCACCACAGGAACATGATTGTTACAAAAAGTGGGATGGACCTTCTGCATCTATGGAGACAGACATAATTTTGCAAGGGTTCAAAGAAGCTGAGAGCAGGTATGGCCTTAAGTACACAACGTTTATTGGTGACGAAGATAGTTCCCTGCACCCAAATTTAATTACTGGGGTACCAGGATGGGACCACATTATAAAAAAAAATCAGAGTGTGCTAACCATGCAATGAAGTGTTATCGTTTATCACTAGAGAGGTTGGTGGAAGAGAAAGCCCATTATAAAGGGAAGGGCAAACTAATCGAATCAATGAGGAAAAAGCTCACGAAGGCAGCTAGGTGTGCGATCAAAGTGCAATACAGACTACTGCAAGGTACAAAAAACGGCAAAGAAACAGTCGAGTGTCAATGAACATGCACAATCACAATCAGAGAGTACCAACAATGCTACACACACTGAGATGAACATAACTACTGATATCTCGGAGGTCGCAGAACAGGAGCAGAGGTTATGGCACGATGAACTAAATGAAGAAAATTTGGAGGAAGTGCGTCAAACTCCCTTGTCACCCCAAGAAATTGACAGAGAAATGATATGCGACATTCAACAACTAGTACGTAGGCCGTCTTATTGCTAAATCTGAGCAGCTATTAGGTATGTGAAAGCATGAATGGTCTACACACACACACATATATACTGTGTGTGTTTGGGGGGGGGGGGGAATTTTTGTGTTGCCATGGGGACCTAAAGCACTAGGGTAGCTGCTCCATCATGCGAACGCTCAAGTGTGTATCTACACATGCACACACGCACACACCTCGGTCGGTGTGTATTATGTGTGTGAGCATGGGGGTGGCTTGTTCGAATAAGCCGTGTGTGGAACTGTTTTGTGGGTAAAATTTTGTGGTTGGCCTCTTAACCACGAAAACCACGAAAATATTCCCCCCTCCCCCCCTGAAAAATCCCCGCTATATGGTACATGTGCATGTGCATGCTATATTACACCTTTTTGGCAGGTTATTTTACCACAAACCTTGCAGAATCATGGATGCACATAAGAAGTAAATTTGATGGAGGAAAACAAATCAATCCAAGTCAGAGTGGGTCCTGGCAAGGAAGATGTGCTGGTGCCGGGCTTTGTCAAGTTCTCGGACCAGTGTGGGGACCTGAAGTGTGGAAAAACATTACCAGTAATAAAGCTAACTCTGTTTCTAAATCTAATTCAATTGCAAAAAAAGAGTGTCACAAGATCGAAAAAGAAAGGCAACAGAAACAGAAAAGGAGACGAGAAAACAGGTGAAGTACAGGAAAACAAATGACAATTCACAGAGAGCAAAAAGTGATTATGCCAGGGATGATAGTGGACAAGGTGTAAATGATATAGTCAAAGATGTTCCCCAGGAATATCTTGAACAAATGATGCTTGAATTCTATACAACTAATGTTAAAATTTCAGAGCACAAAGGGTTAGATATAGAAAGGGTAACTCGAGGACAGGGTACACATCATATCGGCAGCAACATTTGGCTAGCAGAGAGAAGGATGCGCATCACATCATCTAACACTGGAGCAATTGCTAGACAAAGGAGTACAACAAAGGTTGCTAACGCAGTCAAATCGGTAGTTTACTGCACGTTCAGGGGAAACATAGCAACAGAGTGGGGAAAGCTTCAAGAGCCTGCTACATGTGAGGCATACATTGAAGCAAAACCTTCAACTTCCCCTGGCATATGTGTGAAGTCCAGTGGCCTGGTGATCCATCCAGAAAACCACTGGCTTGCAGCAAGTCCAGACGGCCTTGTCACTGACCCAGCAGCTCCAGATCCAACAGGAATCGTTGAGTTCAAAAATCTCTACAGACATAAATGTAGAGATATAACACTGAGAGGTGCTGCAAGTGAAGCTAGAGATTTTTGCCTCACAGTGAACACTCAAATTTCCTCTCTGAAACAAAACACAGTCACCACTACTACTACCAGATACAAGCTGCCATGTTTTGCACAAGGGTAAAGTGGTGTGACTTTGTTGTACGTACAGATGTGGACTTTCATGTAGAGCGACTACCATGGAACCAACAATTTTGGATGTCAGTGTTACCTAAGCTTCACAACTTCTATTTCACTGCCATACTTCCCGAGCTAGCACCACCCTGCATCCATACTGGGGGAATACGCGAGTCGACTCAATCGAAGTCAGAGTGGATCCTGGCAAGGAAGATGTGCTGGTGCTGGGCTTTGTCAAGTTTTTGGACCAGTGTGGGGACCTGAAGTGTGGAAAAACCTTACCAGTAATAAGGCTAACTCTGTTTTTAAATCTAATTCAATTGCAAAAAAAACGAGTGTCACAAGATCGAAAAAGAAAGGCAACAGAAACAGAGAAGGAGACGAGAAAACAGGTGAAGTACAGGAAAACAAATGACAATTCACAAAGAGCAAAAAGTGATTATGCCAGGGATGATAGTGGACAAGGTGTAAATGATATAGTCAAAGATGTTCCCCAGGAATATCTTGAACAAATGATGCTTGAATTCTATACAACTAATGTTAAATTTTCAGAGCACAAGGGATTAGATATAGAAAGGGTAACTCGAGGACAGGGTACACATCATATCGGCAGCAACATTTGGCTAGCAGAGAGAAGGAAGCGCATCACATCATCTAACACTGGAGCAATTGCTAGACAAAGGAGTACAACAAAGGTTGCTAACGCAGTCAAATCGGTAGTTTACTGCACGTTCAGGGGAAACATAGCAACAGAGTGGGGAAAGCTTCAAGAGCCTGCTACATGTGAGGCATACATTGAAGCAAAACGTTCAACTTCCCCTGGCATAAGTGTGAAGTCCAGTAGCCTGGTGATCCATCCAGAAAACCACTGACTTGCAGCAAGTCCAGACGGCCTTGTCACTGACCCAGCAGCTCCAGATCCAACAGGAATCGTTGAGTTCAAAAATCTCTACAAACATAAATGTAGAGATATAACACTGAGAGATGCTGCAAGTGAAGCTAGAGATTTTTGCCTCACAGTGAACACTCAAACTTCCTCTCTGAGACAGTCACCACTACTACTACCAGATACAAGCTGCCACAAGGGTAAAGTGGTGTGACTTTGTTGTACGTACAGATGTGGACTTTCATGTAGAGCGACTACCATGGGACAACAATTTTGGATGTCAGTGTTACCTAAGCTTCACAACTTCTATTTCACTGCCATACTTCCAGAGCTAGCACTACCCTGCATGCATACTGGGGGAATACGCGAGTCTAAGGAGTGGCTTAGTAAAGCTGACACCTGGAAACAACACACAAAGACTGTAGATACTGCTAACCTCTTTCTGTGTTGCCGTAGCCCTAGCTCTCCATGTCTCTGTGTGTCTCCAAACAAATAATGTCAGGTACGCGTAGACGTGCACAAATGCATAAATAGAACCGGAAGTAGAGTATATACGTACGTGCGTGAAATCGGTCGAGTATACCCTAACCTTAATTTATGCGTATGTGTTTTGTTTCTAATGATTAGATACATGCATGACCATGGTTATCTTTGTTGAGTGTAAGTGCAGTTTTAATACCACCTAGCAAGGGCCAGTTTAACCCATCCCATGCTCAAACCTGGTCAGCCGTAAGCATTACAGTGATCGTTCAATGGAATCACGTATAGTACATACAAGCTACTTTCTGTGGAAATATTTACCTAAATCAAGTGCATTCTGAAGCGTTCATCACTTATTTCCTTCCTTTTCGTATCACATTGCTATTGCATGTGTACATGTAGATTGAAATGTAGCATCATAAGATGAGGATTAGCATTGGAGGTACATGAACATCCACTTTAGCACACTATTAGTACACATGTACAAGGTAC
Organism: Theonella swinhoei; assembly: GCA_963970385.1. Classification (NCBI taxonomy): domain Eukaryota; kingdom Metazoa; phylum Porifera; class Demospongiae; order Tetractinellida; family Theonellidae; genus Theonella; species Theonella swinhoei. The sequence continues at coordinate 3,376,036 of OZ019951.1, read as the reverse complement.
ATAATCTTGGTATGTACATTTAGCTCTGTTGCATTTGTCATGATATACATGTAGAGATCTAATCCCAAGTCCTAGCAGTGGAAGTCCACTTATTTTATAGCCTCTTCATGTTTACACAGTCTCTCTGACACCAATGAGAGGTAGTCTTAACCAAGTGAGCAAAGTTCTAGTGATTAAACCCTCGGAGGACATGCGCAACGAGGGTTACAGTACTTATAATTGGTCTGTGTGTCTTTGTGCTGTGTGTCTCTGTGTCCGTTACTCAACATCATCAGTATCCGTGCTACAAATGATACTAATCTTGTTAGCCGCGGATGAAGTCAAAATATTTCTCTAAAAGTGCTTTGCTACAGAATTGTAAACATTCTGTTGGTATGTCTACATGATAGGTCAGACATTTTACTCCACAGAAAACATGCATGTGTATGACTCTAGACCACTTTTTTCCCTCAGTGCGCATGCTCAAGTACCAATATGGTAGTTGAGTTTGTCTCTGTCTGTTTGTTTGTCCATGTCCAAACTCGCTTGTACGTAGTAAGTTTATTTCATTCTACAAATGACACGACTTACCTAACGCACAATAAATATGTGAAAGTTTGTGGGATTTTCTCTGAAACTGCTCCTTTGCAGAGTTATATAGAGTTATATAGTTGTAATATATGGCCTGAAGGTATTTTTGTCTATTTTACAAGAAGTACATGTTTAAAAACATTTTGCATGACCATGTACATTAATACGTGAAACTTCATCACTGTGCAATGTTTCATGTTTAGAAGTTTTACTGTTGGTGAGTTACACTCTTTAAATTAATGAAATGGACTTCTCAGAGATTTCTTTCTCTAGCCTTCAACTCAACTCTCATGTGAAATCCAAATACTACATTCTATATTCATTGCTGTGGTGTACAAAGATCCCCTGAAGTTTAGGTCATGTATGTACATGTTTAATGCGTTCATTGGAGTACTTCACTTTAATTTTTCATTAGTCCGATATAGGATTGTATGACTTTATTGTAATATATGGCCTGAGGGTATTTTTGTCTATTTTACAAGAACTACACATTTAAAAACATCTTACATAATGAGGTACATTATTACATGAAACTTCATCACTGTGCAAATTTTAGTGCTACTGTTAGTGAGTTACTCTGGTGAAACAAATGAATTAACGAAATGGACTTCTCTGAGATTTTTCTCTAACCTCAACTCAACTCTTATGTGAAATCCAAATACTACGTTCTATATTCATTGCTGTGAAGATCCCCTGAAGTTTAGGTCATGTATGTACATACGTACCTACATGAGTAAAAACCGGGCCAGACAAGCTGCTAAGAGATCCTAGGACAGTGCTGTTTCGAGCTGATTAGCTCTCACCAGCAGGGAATACGCACAGCTTGTAGCACACCACCGGTTTATATACACAAAGCGCACCAGAACACTAGTGGTTCAGCAGTTTCAGAACTAATGAGATTCATCCACCACATCATTACCTATGTAGTGCCTGCTGCACCCAGAGCAATGGACTGGGCAAAGCAAAAACCACCAGTCATGGGCTGGGCCGGGGCAATGAAGCCACCAAAGACACCCATACCCACTGGGGTACTTCTCTATGAGTAAAAACCATATCTGGTGGGGCCAGACAAGCTGCTAAGTGATCCCTGGACGGCGCTGTTTTGAGCTTATTAGCTCTCATCAGCAGGAAATACGCACAGCTTGTCTAGCACACCACCGGTTTATATACGCACTGGAACACTAGTGGTTCAGCAGTTTCAGAACTAATGAGATTCATCCACCACATCATTACCTAAAGCTGGGCAAAGCCCCTTATTCAAAAGCCACCAGTCACATGTATATACATATTGTGATTCCTAACTGCCTCTTTGTGCCTGGACACCAAGCTACTGATGGTTAATGACTGATATACATGGAATTGCATACTTTAGTCCTTTCTTGTGTGATACATGTACATGCCACTGTCATATTGCTGGACATCTACCAATTTGTGACCTGGCCTTCCCCAACATTCTATATAACCCTCCCATGTAAAATTAACAGAATTAGACATGCATGGGTTGGACACTGTGTGTACTACATATATCACTAAATTACGTATCATACTTATGATGTGCTGTAAATTAAACTTCAATTCTTGTACCTACATGTATATACATGTATGAATATCCTTCATCAGACCACAGTTTCATGTGGAAGCTGTATATCTGAGAATCATCCAACATACGTACTTATACATCCCATATATGTGTGTGCATGCATCAGTTATGAATATGTCAAATTACGTTAGTATGTACATGTAGAATGTAAAGAACATCTAGTTGATTCATACTCTTTTACACACATGTACATGTGTAAGAGAGTGTGTAGTAATAGATTATCCTCTCTGTGGCCATTCCACTGATCAGTCATACTTCACCTGTTGTAGTGGTGTATGATACTTACAGGTATGCATTTTACACTACAGGGAGGGACATCTCAATGTAATCCAGTATCTGGTGAAGGAAGCTTGCTGTGATCCAAATGTCAAGGACAATGATGAAGAGACTCCTCTTCACATAGCATGCAGGTGAGTACATACTGTACCTCATTCCTTTCTCAAGTACTGTACACTAGAGTTGTATGTCAATGATGGTCCTATCCTAAATAATAACTATGTGATTACTCCTGTATTAACCCTTGGCATGCATGCACAGGAGGGTTACTGTAGTTTTCTGGTGTGTGTGTGTGTGTGTGTGTGTGTGTGTGTGTGTGTGTGTGTGTGTGTGTGTGTGTGTGTGTGTGTGTGTGTGTGTCAAGTCACACCTCTGTCACCTCTGGAGCATCTGTTTGTCATGAAAATACACTCACGTACTCGGAGGGCAACAAATTTGTGGGTTTTTTGAAAATGTTTTGCTGCAGAGCTCTAAATGTTTCCTGTTGGTATGACTACATGATATGATAGGTCAGTCATTTTTACTCCATAGGAAATACAATCTAGACCACTTTTTATCCTCGGTGCGCATGTGCAGCTACAGTATGCAGGGTACGGTAAGTTGGGTTTGTCCGTCTGTCTATCTGCTTGTTTGTCTGTGCCCAAATTCGCTTAAATAAGTTTATTTATTCTACTACTTACCTAACACACAATGAAGATGCGACATTTTGTGGGATTTTCTCTGAAACTGTTCCTTAATTTGCAGAGTTATAGTGTGAAAACCAAGTGAACAAGCCAATATGCTAAAGTCTATTTGACTTCACCTGGACTCTCGAATTTTAGCAATAACTTCATTATTTTTCACCCAATTTCAAAATAAGGAGTACCATTGCCGCGTCTAGTGATAGGTCTCACTAAATCAGAATCTCTACCACTCCAAAGATAGCTGTATGTCCCATAAGGAAAGTATGGAGATGCCATTGACTGCGAGGAATGTAGTGCCCGTGATCTGAGCCATTTACGCATGAAGGCTTCTTACGTGCTTGAAGCATTTGCTAGTGTGAAAAGCAGCAAGAAAAAGGGGCTACCCGGGATTTTCAGGTTAGTAATGTTAAACTCCCATGATACTAGCTGGGTGCCCATATTTTCAATGAGATGTAGCGTAGCAATCAAACGGTACTACTGAACTATGACATCATGGATCAACATGCTTCCTGCGTCATGGCTCACCTTTAGTCTTCGGCCTAACCAAGCCTACAGTACTTGAAAAAACGCACTTCTCAAAGCGTTCAGCACTGCTGCATGGTCTCCCTCCAGTTACCTGCGCATACCACTACCCGCAAACATGCAGAAAGTTGTCAAAATGATGCGCACCTGTGTAACACGTAAAATCGCAGTAACTTCCGGGGCCCAGCTGAATGCGAATAGACTTTATTAGTGTTGCCTTAACCCGACCAGATTCTGCCCATTTTGTGCTCTGTAAACACATTAGAAGTTACATGAAAGTCATTTTATGGGATATACTTATCCCTTGGACCACGCTGCTCCCAGCTTTCTCATAGTCCCTGCATAGCCTCGTTCCCAGGCTCTCCCCCGCTACGCAATCTTAGAACCACTGGACGTCGAAAAGCGGGAGAGAGCCTGGAAGATTTTATCACGTGAGTGACCTCAAGGGTAGAGAGAAGTTAATTGTGCACGGGCGTAGCAACCACAACGCCTACACGTCCGATTGTATTCGCTTGGCTGCTCTGTGCAAGCTTTATACACGTGCACTCGCGAGCTCTGGACCCTTTGGCATCATTTAAGGCTCGCTCGTGGCTAGCCATGATCTGTACTGACCTTAGTATTTGAGCCATAGACAGATATGAACTAAGGCACTGCCATCTATTGCTACCGTATCTGAACGACAGTAGAACAGCGCCAGCGGGAGAACAGGGACTGCCGCTAGATCAGAACTGCTTACAGGAGGAACGCTCCCGATTTTACTCAGCGTGTACACGTTAGTTACCTGAATGGCATTGTTGCTTCCACACACGATAGATGTCAGACTGGCTTTTCTCACTCCATAGACTGACACAGTGGCAATCAGAGGTATACTAGCCAGACTAAAGTAAACCTACGCTGTGCGTTTCGCGAATACTAAGCTGCTATAGCTGCCGAGAACTTACACGTGCATATGACTGTACGCAATGCGTAGGCGTAAATACTATTGCGGTATTGCTCACCCACGCACATTAAGTTATCTCTACCTTCTCTCTACCCTTAACGTCACTCACGTGATAAAATTTTCCAGGCCCTCTCCCGCATTTCATGTCATGGGGTCAAAAGTCGCGTAAAATAAATATGCGTGTAGCGGGAGTGGGCCTGGAACGAGGCTAGTCCCTGCACATTCGATCTCATGTAATAATGCGTACATGCATTTATACTCTGAATGTGAGCAGCATTTTGTAAAAAATTTTCATGAAAGGGCGTAGCGTCATGCAAAGTGGGGCTCTTTCGCTTACCTTTCATGCCATAATTCTTGAACGGAGCGGTTTCAAAGAAAACCCCACAAATTTTTTTGACCTCCGTTGCCCGCTGAGTACACGACAGTATTTTCAGGACACACACGACCAAGTACTGTAACCCTTGCTGCGTATGCACGCCGAGGGTTAATAATACATATACATGTACATTATTGCATTATTGACGTGCTGGTCTGCACTGCAGGTGTGGATATCTCGGTATAGTCCAATATCTGGTGAAGGAAGCTAACTGTCATAAAGATGCCAAGGACAATGTAGGGAAGACTCCTCTTCACATGGCAAGCAGGTGAGTGAATACTGTACCTCATTCCTTCCTCTCCAACCTTAAACACTATTTGGTCCTATCCTAATTAGTTACCATGTCATTACACCTTTATTATTTACAATATAGAGCAAACTTGAATTAGTAACCACCTGCCAATATATACAATGTACGTACATATATACTTTCACAAAACGCCGTGCAGCAGCATTTTGTAAAAAAGTGTCATGAAAGGGCGTAGCGTCATGCAAAGTGGGGTACTGCTTGGGTATCTACGTACACTTTCACATGCCTGAAGACAGTTATTCCTCTATATAATTTCTATATAAGTTATTTCTTATGAGTACAAATAAATAAAAAATTTAGGAAATTTGGTAGGAAATATAGGGATTGCATAAAAAGGAAAGGAGACAAGATTGGGACACAGACATGTTATGATATATCAACGTAACATTATGGGTACGTCGATATATCATAACATGTCTGTGTCCCAATCTTGTCTCCTTTCCTTTTTATGCAATCCTTATATTTCCTTTCAAATTCCCTAAATTTTTTATTTACTTGTCTCCTGTCATTTTTTTTTCTGGACCTGGGTACATACATTTCGCTATTTTGCAGTTTACTTGGTTACAAACGTATTAGCTGATGCATTGTACATCAGTTAAACTGAATTAGCAGTACAGATAATAGCGTGTGCATAAAAAGTTATAGGCTCTGTGTAACTGCCAGTACTTAAGGCTTACCATCATACAAATATTCACATTTAGTGTAGCTTTTGTTAGTGATATATGGTTAACGGTTGCCTGAAGCTATTTGTTGTGATATTACAAGACTTACATTTTTTACAGAGATCTTATCATAACGTTGATCATTGGTGCATTGTACTTTACCAGCATACCAATTTTCACATTTAGTGGAACTTTTGTTAGTGAGATACAGTATTGCCTGCCTGAGGCTATTTGTTGTTATATTACAAGATTTACATAGATCTTATCACAACATTGATCATTGGGGTATTAAGCTTTACCATCACACTAATTTCCATATATAGCAGAGCTTTTGTTAGTGAGATACAGTAATGCTTGCCTGAATCATTGGGGCATTAAGCTTTACCATCACACCAATTTCCATATATAGCAGAGCTTTTGTTAGTGAGATACAGTAATGCTTGCCTGAATCATTGGGGCATTAAGCTTTACCATCACACCAATTTCCATATATAGCAGAGCTTTTGTTAGTGAGATACAGTAATGCTTGCCTGAGGCTATTTTGTACAAGATTTACAGGGTTTATATAGATTTTATCACATTGGGGTATTAAGCTTTACCATCACACCAATTTCCACATTTAGTGGAGCTTTTGTTAGTGAGATACAGTAATGCTTGCCTGAGGCTATTTTGTACAGGGTTTACATGGTTTACATAGATTTTATCACAATGTTGATCATTCAGGTATCAACATCATACTAATTTCCACATTTAGGGGAGCTATTGTTAGTGAGATACAGAAATGCTTGCCTGAGGCTATTTGTTGTTTTATTACAAGATTTACATTGTTTATAGAGATTTTATCACAACTTGATCATTGGGGTATTAAACTATACTATCATACAAAATTTCACATTTAGCAGGGCTTTTATTAGTCAGATATAAGATTGTGTGGCCTCCACTATTATACATAGCCTAAGGCTATTTTTGTTTATTTTACAAGAAGTACATTGTTGTTTAACATGACGATGCACTATACCCACAGTGGAACTATATCGCTGTACCAAATTTCATGTGTGTTACCATTAGTGAGTCACGCTTTTTCAAGTGGAAGAAGTAGTGTCGGAAGGTGAACAATTTCCAAAATAGGATTTAACCCCTTTATCTACCATTTTATAATCACAGTTAGTTTCTACATATTTATTTAACAGAAATCCAGTAAGCAGCAAACTGAAAGTGAAAGTGATGAAAAACCTTATATATGCATAGACCATAGCAATCCCTAGTACTACTGTGTGACATGTACATGTATTACATTGAGAGGAGTGTCAACATCAGTATTACAAGAATCACAAGGGTTAACAACAAATACTTTTGTTATGTTGCTATTAGCGATGGTATCTCTACACATGCTGACTTTCAGTTTGATGGTTACCATGGTTGCTGAGTTTTGCTCATTAGTTATCCTCATTCACATTGCTGGGAGAGATAACGATCAGTAGTACATGAACTACAAGGGTTAACATTGTATATCTATTCCCCAGTATGTAATGATATATTTCTACATGCAAAGATTCAACTTCATTGACTTTATGGTTATTGAGTTACGCTTCTTCAAGAAGAAGAAGAAGAATAAGAAGAAGAAGAAGAAGAAGATGGAAAACATGGCAAAAATGTGAAAAGCACTTTTTAAGCTATTACACACATTTTACATCACAACACATCCAATTTTTGTATACTGGTTATTTTTCACACATTTTTTACCTTGATGTCAAGTGAAATCAACCTCAAATTGAAAGTGAAAATGAATAATATTCTTATATACACCATGTATGGTTTTCAATGGGGATAGACCATAGCAATCCCTATATACACAGTACTACCGTACTGTGTGATTAGTTACAATGTCATTACTCCCTTATTATTATGTAAGTTATATACAAATATTAGTTGTTCATGGGACTGAGTGCCACATAGGATATGTTGGCATAGTTGTGACATAAGTTTGAGGAACACTGGCCCAAGGGTTATACGTCACAACTGGGCAAACATGTCCTGTGTTCCACAAGGAATGCTCATGCAACAACTAATTTTATTAATCCTCAGCGTGCATGCACAGTACGTAGTCAGTTCTGTGTGTGTGTGTGTATGTGTGTGTATACATCTCACCTCTGGAGTGTCTGTTCATCCTGAAAATACTGTCATGTACTCAACGGGTAATGGAGGTCAAAAAGGTTGTGGGGTTTTCTCAAAAACTGCTCCGTTGCAGAGATCCAGCACTCCCTCCTTTGAAAAGCTATACATGTATATGTACGGTCAGCCATTTTCCTGCAGAAAGTGCACATGCACATTATATTATTTACCATGATGGCAGAGTTTGCTTACATGTTGAGAATGGGTTTTGCATCTTGTATAATTATATCATCTTTTTGTTACTGCTCAACAACAATTATTGTTTTGGTGAGGGTTACAGTAATTCCAATGTCTGTCTGTTACTCATGATGGCCTCATTAGGGAGAGGTTGCTCCCATTATAGTCCAGTTTTTCCATTGAAACTGTTATAGAGCTATTTGAACAAACACGTATTTACACAACATTTCCAAATGGATGGAATAAATTATCCTCTCTGTGGGCACTCCTCTGATCAATTATACTTGATTACCCTCGGTACCCATGTGCAGTGAGGGTACTGTAGTTGCGTTTGTCTGTCTGTCTGTCAGGCTTAAACTCACTTGTAGTAAGTTTATTCGTTCTACAAACGACACAGCTTACCTAACGCACCATATAGGGGAGAAAGTTTGTGGGATTTTCTCTGAAACCGCTCCATTGCAGATATCCAGCACTGCCTCTGTTGAAGGCCATACGTATGTATAATGTACAGTCGTCGGCCATTTTCCTGCGGAGAGTGTGCATGCGAATTATAGTACTGGATTTGAGTGATATATCACGTGGTGGTGCCGAGGGTTCTGCACTTTAGTGCATTCAGTATTTCACTTTAATTAGTCAGATATAAGATTGTATGGCTTTATTGTAATACATAGCCTGAAGGTATTTTTGTCTATTTTACAAGAATTACATGTGTCTGGGAGGATATTAACATCCATCCTACACTCTTTTACCACTGGAGATCCAGTGGTAAGAGTGTCTGACTAATAATCAAAAGCTCCTTGGTAGGAATTACAGCTGCATCCTGAGGTTTTTTTCAGGATTTTTAATAATGACTTGGCATTGATGTTGGTTGTAGTGTTTCCATCATTTAAGGTAATTAATACAATTCACACGACGATATGCATTATTGCATCAAACTAACATCACTGTGTAATGTTTCATGTTTAGAAGTGCTACTGTTAGTGAGTTACGCTGGTTGAAACAGAAGCTATGGTGGCAGGTGAATTAACAAAATAGACTTCTCAGATATTTCTCTCTCTAGCACAAATTCAACTCTCATGTGCAGTCAAAATACTACGTACATACTATATTCATTGCTGTGGTCTACAAAGATTACCTGAGTTTTAGGTATGTACATACATGTACCTACAGAATGTACATATTGTGATATTAGATCACTAGCTGACGTCTAGGTGGTCTAGGTCTTAGTATACATCTAGGCTCTCACTGCCTTCTTTGTGCCTGGACACCAGTCTACTAATGATTGAATGACTGACACATGTATGGTATTGCATATTTTATGAACCTACTGTAAATAGATGTAAGTCCTTTCTTGTGTGATACATGTACATGCCACTGTCATCTGCTGGACATCTACCAATTTGTCACCTGGCCTTCCCCAACATTCTATATAACCCTCCCATGTAAAATTAACAGAATTAGACATGCATGGGTTGGGTACTGTGTGTACTACTACATATCTCACTGAATTACGTATCATGTGTGCATGTATGCATGCATCAGTTATGAATACGGTGTGTATGTAAGAGCATCCCCTAGCAAGCGGACAGTCGTGGGTTCAAGTCCTACCTAAGGCAGCTTTTTTCTTTGAAAAATAACTGCCTTGGGCGAGTTGTGTTGTGTTGCTTTGCCTTTCTTTCTAAGCATCTCATGGATGATTAAGTCATGTAGAATATAAAGAACATGTCTCATCTAGTCAACTCATACTTTCTTACACATGAAATAAGATGTGCGCAGAGCAAACCAGGCAAACAGTGGACACCTGTTTCGGGCTGGTTGGCCTTCATCAGCGTTGTGTATGCTTAGCTGCCTGCAACAGCCTAGACTTACATACCCTAGGCAGGCCTGAGCAGTTGTGGTTAAAGAGCAATAGTAGTCATCCATCACAAGCCACACAAACCTACCTAGGCAAAAAACCACTGCCTAACTCAAAGCCAACAGTAACATACATGTACATGTAGTGATGTAGTAATGTTATATCTCCCTTTTAACCCCTCCATGCGCATGCATACGTATATATAGTTTGCCCACTGCTGCTTTGATTAGCTGTTCTGCACTACACTGTGTAAACAGAGCATGCAGAAAATGGTATGGACAGAACAAGCACCATCCATTTGCCCTACCTTTTACTTCTGTTCAAATGCTGTGCAATATCCATTTTGTTTTAACAAATACCTGTTGAACAGAACAGGAATGGGAAATCTTTCTGTAACACGCTAGCTAAAAAGGAATCCCACCTCACCAACCCATACAGGACACATACACAAGAACAGGACACTGGATGTCCAGCCTTGAGAACTGGGAATGGTGAGCTAACGATTTTATGGCATACCAACACTCCCCACACACCCAGTCTCCAAACTCACATACGTACATTGACAAAAATACTCACATAAATAGCTCAAGGATTAGAATAATACCGTGTAACACACCAAGGTTTAGGTTGGTGTGTCAAAGGCTGAAACCCATCAACCATACACCAAGTTGTAGGTAACTGACCTGTACCATGGTAACATGTACCTGCTATCAGTGCATGATCATTGTAACAATGTATGCATGTGTAACTTGTGTAATCCATGTATACCTCACTTGTTGAATGCTATATGAAACTTGTTTAAAACTTGTAGGTTGATGCGTTTTCAGTAGGTACAATCATCAGATCAGGTTAATATTTTATCAACCACTAATTGAGCGATCTTAAGCTATTGTACAATTATACACATACATGTAACAGCCTCCAAGATTATAAAGCTTGTAGGTTAATACATGTACGTGTGTTATGTAATTATTAACCCTCGGTGCTCGTGCGTGGTGTAGTCTCCGAATGCTATAACTGCAGCGCATGTCAGTTGTGTCTGTAAGTACAGGTAACATTGTAAGAGTATTGTGGTGTTGACATAATGGTGGGTTGCAGTGTAAGTTTACTGATTGATTGGATAAATACACATAAGTGACGTTAGTAAAGAGTAAATGTTTTCATGAGTTACTTATATTGCGGTTATGTCTGTCCTGTTTTAGAATGGGGAGGAGGCAGGTGGTGGAGTGTCTACTAAGTGATGGCCACTGTGATCCAAACTGCAGTACTAACAGAGGAAATACACCTCTGGCACTAACAGATGACACACAAATCATCAGATTACTTCTACAGCATGGGGCAGTCGTGTCTGACATGTACAAATACATGCGCTTTTTACCAGATGGCAGTCCCAGGCAGGCAGCCCAGTCCACCATCACTGTGTTTATGGTGGGAGATAAAGGAGCAGGGAAAAGCACTTTGACAAAGGCTCTAATGACAGAAAAGGAAGGCATCCTTCGATGGACTGGTAGAGTGAGCAAAGTGAGTGGAGTCAAGGAGAAAACAGCCGGCATTGAATGTCACACAATTCACAGCTCCAGAATTGGAAGTCTCACAATCTATGACCTAGCAGGTCACAGGGAATTTCACAACTCACATGATACTGTCATTAGGAGTAGCATATCTGGACCATCATCAGGAATATTCCTGTTTGTCGTGGATCTAGGAGCTGCCCTTGATGATTTGAAACGCACAATTTCATACTGGCTTTGTTTCATACAGAGCCAAGTGCACATTGAAGCATCTCCACAGGTAGTCAAGCCTCATCTGTTAGCTGTCGGTAGTCATCCTGATTCAGTGAAGTCAAAACCAGACCTTGAAGAAAAACATAGCTTAGTACATAACCTCTGTAAAGCTGCTGAAAATGTTCACTTTGTGGACTATGTCACAGTTGACTGTCGTTACAGTGAGTCTTCATCACTGACTCAACTACGCACACACATACTACATTCACACAACACACTGCAGGGAGCAGCACCCGAAGTTACATTTCATGCCCATTGCTTCCATGTCTATCTTGTTTCTGAGTGTGGGAGTAAACCAGGAATGCAATTAGGTCGTCTTATGCAAACCATTCAGTCTGATCCTCTCTCCAGTAAAGAGAAGTTTCTTCCACAAAGTCTGGAAGCTCTCCATGAGGCTTGCAGCAATATTAGCAAGAGAGGAATAATGCTCTACATTCAAACAAAAAGTGTAGAGAGTAGTTGGATCATCATTGACAAAGACATGCTTCTTCGTGAAGTGAATGGATCTGTTTTTGCACCAGACAGCTTTGCTGAGCACAAGGAACTTACCTGCACAGGTGTTGTCCCCTTTTCTAAAATACGTAGTGTCTTTGAAGAATTGATCAAAACCAAAGCAACTGATCCAGAGCTGATTGTAGACTTCTTAGTTCACATGGAGTTCTGTCGGGAGATCAAAGAGGAAGATCTGCTGAAAGTTGTGACAGAAATTCACACTGGATACAAAAAGGAGTGCCACTTTCTATTCCCTGCACTAACACAACTCAACCCACCCCACAACCTCTGGCAGCCCCACCCCAATGAGTACACCAGCTGCTGGGTCCTACAGTGCCTTGAACACCACTACCTCAGCCCTCGCTTCCATCAGGTATTGCTCCTGAGACTTGCTTTTGAGCATGCCGATGCTGTAGAGACCTACAAGGTGGCACCTAGCAGTCCTGTTCTGCACCAACAGTGCAGTATCTGGAGGAATGGCATCAAATGGACTACTGATTCCTCAGATGTACTAGTAGAGATCAGTGACCACCACGTGGCTCTCCTTCTCTCCTGCAAGAAAGAAGTAGATAAGAGAGGTAAAGAACTGGAGCTAGTGAATACAAGAGCCCAAGTCATTGCAGACATATTGAATGCCAAGGCTGAGTTCTGTAGCAGTGCTAAAACTATTGAGGTACTTGTCCCCAACCCACAGTACCCAGTAGATAGCAACTCTATCACCTCTGGTGTTTCAATTGAGAAAATTGCACAAGCCATTTACAACTGTAAAGATAATGTCCATACATCTCCACATGATCTTGTATCGATCACTAAACTCCTTTTTTTCGAGCCTTATAAGTTTTGTAACCAGCAGTGTTTAGTTGATGTATACAGTAAACAACTTGAGTATTGTAAAGTCACACCAGAGTTTTTTGAATGTATTGCTAGTACCATTTCGCGTGTTGATGATTTCTGTACAGTACTAAATGTCCCCCTCCACAAAGTAGCAATAGACAGCAGCAGTGACTACCAGAAGGCAGTGAGAATGTTCCAAGAGTGGCAGTCACAGAGTGAGGGAACCTACCAGTGTCTCAGACAACATATTGATCAATACAGTGTGTTCGCAGGGAGAAATATACTGGTATGTACACACTTACTCTGGCCCTGTGCTTACTGTATATGACCATTTTTCTCCTCTTTCTCTCTCCAAAGGAGATAGCCAATGTTCCAGTGGAGTCTCTGCCTACACCATCACTTAGGACCTCACAGGAGACCCTGTGTAAACTAGGTGGGTGAAACGTTTGACTTAACAAACCCCTTTAAAGGATGTATTATTTGGTTTTCTGGGCATTTTTTATTGCTGAGTGCCTTAGCGCGAGGCATCCTAATCCTGCAGTGTGTTCTCGTTTTGTGTTGTATCTATCTATGTCAGTTGTGCTTCAGGAATGCAATAATTTGCTGTCAGATGAATACATCTTTCAACACCTGCACACGTGCCTGTGCTGCTGCTGGTACACTGTAAAAATATTAAGTTTGTATTAAACCATGGTATGGTTATCTCAGTTGCATCTTCTCTGGTGTTTACTGTGAGTTCCCTATTGTGTGTATCACTATAATTGGTGCATGGTCAATATTCTCAGAAACCATAGTGTGTATCACCATAATTACTATTGTCAACCAAAATGATGTTTGTACTATTACTGCATCGTTTCTGTTTTTGAGAATATTGACCGCCAATTATAGTGATAGCTACACACCATAGGGAAATCACAGTAAACACCATAAACCACAGTGTGTATCACCATAATTACTATTGGCAACCAAAAGGATGTTTGTACTATTACTGCATCGTTTCTATATATGAGAATATTGACCACCAATTATAGTGATAGCTACACACCATAGGGAAATCACAGTAAACACCAGAGAAGATGCAACTGAGATAACCATACCATAGTGTAGTGTGCTGGTGTTGCAAGTGCTATGTCCCGAGTTCTAAGCCACTGTTGCATATTTTTGTCTTCCAAAATATGTAATATCACCTCTACCTTTGTACATAAAAGCTCCTTTACTTGAAATAACATACTTGTATATTGTACTGTTCATTATTAACTATCATGCCTTATTAAGGCTAATAGGCACTAAACTGCACTGAGTGTATACCTAGTATAGGCACTATTGAATTAAGCATTCTATATACTTTCCACAGACTGTCTACCAACTCTACAAGAACTACAAGCTCTACCTCATGGCAAAGGAAGTATCAATGTTATAGAAGGCATAGCATCCCAGTGGAAGAGAGTGGCTACAGCTCTGTCCATCAATCCATATCGTATTGCCATCATAAGTGCAGACTCTTCCCATAGTGTGGAGGATGCTTGTTGGGAGATGTTGAGGTGGTGGCTTGACACACAGCGAGATAAGGCAACTTGGCATGCTCTTATTAAAGCCATTCATGTTGTTGAACTACATGTCTTAGCTATTGACATTGAAACAGCTCTAGATTCCAAATAATTACTTCACCCTTTACTTGCTATTGTGTATTGTAACTGCACTTTTGTCGATGCATTTAATTAGGAAAGTGGGAATAAGCCCTTTTAATGCTTACCAGGTGTGCTACATCATAGACTAATTCTCAGGTTCTTCCTATGAACATCTGTCAATGCTGTGTGTTCTGTTGTCAAGGATGCTGTTGTCCATTTCTTGGTCAATCCAGGCTCCTTAGTACATGTTGGATGACAGTGTAGTTAGTGAAATTAATGCAAAAGGCTGGTTCTCACATCTGGGAATCCTGGATAGGAACATGTTCTTTTGTAGGCCATCTACTGCAGTGAGGTGAGACAACCAACGTGCCTTGTGTATTGCTAAGTGTACTACACATGTGCTTCTTGTACATCCTTCTAGCAGTTTCTTCACACTTCTTCACCCCTCTCTTGACTTCATGAATGCCCAATATGATTTTATGCATCAGCAAGAATAGAAAATGAACTGTCCCTTGTCACTAAAACAAAGTCATGAAATTGATGTAGTGGTGGTTCACCATCAAAAGAGCGCTTATCCAACCACATGGCAACATCAGCATCAATGCTGAGTCCATGTTCATCAGTGCTACAAAAAGCCCTAATCTGCATGGACAGATTAGGAGTAGAAACATTATCACAAGGGAGCCTCATTCCAAGAAAAAACTCACATCCATGTCTTCATCTTCCGAAGGAAAATGTGGCGTTTCACTCCAGTCCTCCAGAAATGTAGCACAGTTAGTGAAAGCAGCCGCTCTTTTAATTTTTCATCTACATGTTAATGGTTATGACGTGTTGGAGATGTTAGTATATACATACCTGCAATTAGTTACCTTGATAGGGGAAGGTCTCTGAGCAGTCCTGATGATCATGAGTTTCAGGAGTCACTATCTGATGGGAAGGGAGGGAATCAAACAACTGAGTGTTTTGTTGATCACTGGGAAACTGGGACATGGGTACTACACTCTTGCAAGTCTGTAGAGATATCTGTGCCTGACTATTGGGTGCAGTATATTGATGGGATCAGTTTTGTACGGAAGCCCAGAAGGGTCATCCATTGCAGTCTTCAAAGATACCACTTCCATTCTATTCTTCCATTCTACTCCCACTTCTACTCATTCTGGTGGACACTCCATGCACTTTTCATACGCATGCGTAGTTTTTTTATACCGCATGCGTGTGCGCGCGCATATATATACGTAGTTGCTCGCAATCTCTTGGCTGTGAACCGCCAGCAGTCACATGCATGACATAACAAAAAATATATACAACAAAGCTTTCTACTGAGGCTGCATTACAACATATTTTTCCACTGAGACGGCATTCCTGTGGGTAACAAGTAGATCTACAGCTCAAGCGGACTGAAAGAACATGGTAAAGGATATATTAGACTAGCTCAAGAAAGCTTGCGATCTGCTGTGCACAATCTGATCTAACTACATGGGCTAAGGCATCCCGCCCACAAAAAAAACGTGAAGTGCAGAGATCCCCAATATTCATGGGGCTGCAGGCAAGCCATTTTTTGATACTGTGTATGCATATGGAGACATGGTCCTAAACTCCCTGCTGCCCCAAAACATTTAGGCGGTGATACTACTAGTAGTCTCCATGCAGCTAAATATTTCACATAGCTACACCAAATCCGTATTTTGGATGGTAGAGAAACTGCTTGCATTTGCAATCTCTTGCCAAAGGGTGATACAGTGTATGGAATCAGTCTGGGAACCGCAGGCCTATAGTTAGAAGATAAATCCCGTTAGTCTATATTCTCAGGGGGTGGATTGGATTCACTGTCATCTATGGTTTCAATACTCGGGCATTCGCGGAAGCAGATCCGTAGCACAGCGGCGTGACAATTATCGCATGAGTTAACACACGCTAGAGTGATAGAATGGAAGTAGTAGTAGAATGAATGGAAGTAAAAATAAAATGGAAGAATAGAATGGAAGTAAAAATAGAATGGAAGGAAATAAGAGTAAAATGGAAAAATAGATTGGAAATGGTCTCATTTGAAGACTGCAATGGATGACCCTTCTGGGCTTCCGTAGTTTTCAGACAACCATCGCACCTCACCATCTCTGTATACTTAATGCCACTGCACATGTCACATTTCCATTCTTCTTTCTTTGCTTCCACTACAAATTTAGAGTAAATTCACAACAAATTCTTTTCACAAGAACTTACCTTTGTTCATCACCAGAAGCCATGCATCACTTGAAAAGAATTGTTGCATATTTGATATATTGAAATCAATAATATCATCTGCAGCATCCATTCCTCTCTAGTATCAGTAGGCTGAATCTTTTCAAGATCTGATGACTGAATTGTTCCATTTGGTCTGACATGTTTCAAAACATGGGCATCACAAATCAGCTTTAGTACCTCTAAAAGCCATAATTATAAATATCATTTACATACTGTAACAATAATATTATATCGATCACCTTAAGCTTCAGTTGCAGCTGTGTACACAATCCCTTATTCTTGTAGAGGGGTTTATTCTCTTGTAAGTGTTCCATTACTACCATTCTCTCTTGTAGAGAGGGCTTAGTAAGCCGTATTGTATGCTTACTTTTCTTTCATGTTGAGTGAAATCATTGTCTTTCTACAAGAGACAGTTAGCTGGATGTATAGATTTGTTGGAAAACATTGGTTTACTTGCTGTTTGTGCAAGTTCAAGAATGTGTGCAGCTGAATTCACATAGCCCTCAGCCATATGTAGGTCATATGATGACATACACTTCTCTATACAAATGTGAACCTTTGATAGTGTTTGACGTAGACGATCCTTAATATTATAAAGTGTATTATCATCTTGAAGCGGATGGTGACTTACTGTTGTTGGCTTAATATAATCCATTTGTAGTGTTGTATTCCTTGTCCCTATTTTGTACTCATTCCAGTTCTATGTTGACACTAAATGAATGTGTTTACAGATAGTGTGATTTATAATGTAATCCAAGCATATACAGGAATAAATGTAAATATATACTGCACACTGTGTGCATACCAAATGACATTCCACCGGGCACCTTGGATTTTCTAGCATTGTTGAAAACATAATAATTAAGCGCATAACAGAATTACATAAGCGCCACCTAGGGGGTCTGGGGGCATGCTCCCCCAGGAAAATTTAGGATATTTCTAGACCTTCTGAGATCGTTTCGCAATGTTAGAAGTAATAAATGAATGCACTAAAGTGCAGAACCCTCGGCGTACGCGCGTGCGCTTATCCTTGAAAACGCACGCGCTAGATATATTACCACTCTAATTACGTCAACGGGAAGTATACGGAAGACTTGAGGCAAAAGACGGAGACTGAACAGAAAGAAGCTTGCTACCTTACATCGAGTCGTATTCCAGGTAGAGTTTAGCCTATTGTTAGCCTTTCTAGGAACCTTGAATTGGAAGGCTCTGCCGTCGAAAATGTCTGCGGAATGTCGCTGCAGTACCCTACAACGCAGGAAGCAGTGTATCTCTGCAACGGAGCGGTTTCAGAGAAATCCCCACAAACTTTTCGACCTCCGTTGCCTGCTAAGTACGTGACAGTATTTTCAGGACGAACAGACGCTCCAGAGGTGAGATGTGACTTAACAGACACACAGACACACAGACCCAACTACAGTAACCCTCCTGCGCATGCGCGCCGAGGGTTAATAAAGTCGCTGCAAACGTTCATTGCACTTGACTATAGCAAAGGACTGTTACTCTTTCAGGGATGAAGCCTGGTAGAAGATGCATATATGCATCCAAGGCTGATGAGAAAACGCGGCGAGCACTGCATGCTGCGCAGTGCGCATGTCGATTTGTATATGTTAGTTACCGAACTCCGTTGCTGTACATGTAAAAATGAAAAAAATTAGCAAGTTAACGCGCGCGAGTAAATTTGATGGGTGGAGCGTCGCGTTGGCGCGATCTATAACGCTAAGATCTCGCTCGCTTTCGTAGCCAGCAATCTGGGTGTGACTCAATCACATAACTACCCAGCCGAAAAGGGGGTTCGATCCTGTGTACGGGCCTGGTATTATTATTTTTTTGTGTGACAGACTGGAAAGGCATTTTTTCACTTTCCCCGTGTTGTTTTCGTATTGTTGACAATCGTCCAGAAATTGTTCCCTTCTTTAACTTGCGAAGTCTTTCAAATACTATATCTCGAGATACCTTCATGAGAACATGTATTAAGTTATCAATTCTTTTATTAAATGCGTCCCTTCATGTAAACACATTTCAATGTTCTGTGAAAACGTTCCACGTACATATATAGTGTTTATATTTGCTGATTTTTGAAACATACTGTCCATTCCTCCATTTACTGCACCTCTCTATGCACGGTCTACATGCCATGTGCATAGGGAGTTTATGTGGTCCCATACCAAACATTGCTGCTACCCATGCATTGTAATATTGTTCTGCATCATCACTCATCACCCAGTGAGGTTTAATACAACCAACTGTATTCTTGACAGCCATCAAAAAGTCAATTAAAATATACTTATCAGTTCTGTTGCATAGACACCGGCACCCTTCACAAAATTCATCTATTACCAAAACTGTAATCAGTGAGAAATCATAGCTGTTCCATGAGTGTCATCCATGCACACAATATTGTTTCCGAATTTGTTCACTAGTAATGAAGTCTGTATTACTATTATAAAATCTTCTCTGCTTAAACTTGGACACTCAGTGAATGCATCATGATCTTGTGGTTTATAGAGAAGCACAGGGTTATTTTAAAATTTCTCCATTTCTTGTACCCAAAAATGCACACTTGTTGCATCATCCTTATGTTTCTGAGCTGTTCTTAAGTCAAATGTCCTTACGTGTAGTAAGGTGTAGCCTCTTTACGTTCTGACCAATAGTCTCTTTTATGTCATCTAAAATACGCACAAATGTAACCCTTGTGATAATTTGGCTGCAATAGTGTGCCTGTCTGCTTTTGGTATTCTAATATGACCCATGCTGATTGCATGGCCATAATGAGTGGTACATATAGAGGCTTGCATATGTATGTTTTGCTGATTTTGTGTTACTACAATAGCAGCTGTACAATATCCATTGTGTTTGGAAGTACCCTGGCTCTTTAGTGATCTCACATTGTGTACTCTGGGATTGAAATACCCACTTCTGTTACAGTAATAATATGTATCACACACACTTTTTTCTCCAGTAGTCCTTACAAACGAAGTGTTAGTTTCTCTTTCATGTTGTACTTTCCACTGCTCAAATTCTGCTATATGGTGTACACAAAGTTGAATTTATTCTGTAATATCACTGCTCCTACATGCCCATATTTAATTGTGCATTGACTTAAACTGGAGCCAGTTTATTACTTCTTATTAGCTACCTTTTTGTCCTTGAAAGTTATTATTGTTGTTTCCATACACATGCCATGTTTTTCTTGAAGATGTTTTCTTAATTCAGTGAGTGTTTTGAACTTGCACTTGCAGTTCAGTTCTTTACATGGTATGCATGTAGTGGAGTTGATCATGTATGCATGTTTAGCTCTTAGCTCTTGTGTTTGTACATGTGTTAGCCAGCAGGAGTTTTGTATTGTTTGTTATACATGGAACATGTGGATACCTTTCTGTTTGATTTACCAGGAGTAAATTTCCTCAACAAAATTCATCTTCACTCAATGAGGCATGAGTGCCAAACAAAACTCCTCTTTTTTTATCTTCAAATTTTGTTCAATGTTATCTCTATGACTGGGTGGACTAACTACACTTTCATTCTTCTCTACCTTGCCTTGGGAAAGGGATTCATTTTGTATGCTAACTCATGGATTTCCTTCTGTGGATCTCACTGGTGGTGGTGAATGTTGATGAGCTGATGACTGATTTGATTGGGATGGGGGAGACTGCTTGACCTCTACTGAACCATGAACACTTGATCTATGTGAGTTCTAGTAATACTTGAAGCACTTTGGATTGTTTGACAACTTACTGCAATTTTCCAGAAATAAGTTCTTGCACAATCTCAGCTCAAAACTTCAC
This sequence comes from Theonella swinhoei, assembly GCA_963970385.1. NCBI lineage: Eukaryota > Metazoa > Porifera > Demospongiae > Tetractinellida > Theonellidae > Theonella > Theonella swinhoei. The sequence goes on along the minus strand of OZ019951.1, from coordinate 3,355,126 downwards.
AATATCTTTCTGTATATATGCATAATTATATCTCTATTATGTACAACCTTTAGGTGAATAATATATACCTGACTATACTGAGGTTGCTTTCCAAATACAATAGATTGGTCTGCCTTCATTCAAAATTGTAAAATGACATGGTTAACAACATGTGTAGAAGTGTAACATTATATACCTTTAGAGCAAATATGCCACAATCATAGTCATTCTCCTGAATTGTGTATTTCTAACAAGTATAGAGCTACACAATTGCAATGAAGGTTATAGTATACATATCCAGCAAAGTTTAAATTTAATTCTCCATTTGTCCCAGATAAATGACGTTTTACATATGCTTTACATCAATGTAACGGCTGTATATAATAAAAGTTGTTATACATAACCTACAAATAGTACAAAGTTATTTCATATTTCTGAGAAGTTTTATCCCACTACAGCAATTGATGAAATCAATATACCATAGGATCAATATACCATAGTGTTTAACAAAATAGTGTTTACCATAGTGTTTAATATAACAAAACAGAATGTGTTAACTAGGTATAAATTCTTCCCATTTGCACCCCAAAATTCTACTCATGCTGAACTACATGTTGGTAAGTCATCCAAATAATTTTTTACATTCAGGATGCTTGGAAACGCACAATTCCGCAGGGGCGACTTCAGAAGTGGTCCGGATGTAATAGGCGCTCCCGATGTAATAGGCGCTCCCGAACCCCCCCCCCCCCCCCCAGGTACAGGTACGGGCGTGGCTTTAGTATTGGCGGCGAGCGTAAGCGCGTATATAATTGAGCTGTGGGCACGTACAATTGGAACTCGCGTAAAACGTTACGGTATGTGTGCCAACGCCGCTTAGATAAAATCGGTGACTGCGTAGGTTCTGCCCGCCAAAAATTAAAAATCGCCGAAAAGTGGTCCGGCCAAAACCGGACCAGCCGGACCGGCTCCTACGCCTATGATTCCACCTTCAAAGGGTTCAAGGCATTTGCAACTTAAGGCAGAAAGCATAAGCAGGGTTCTATCCAGTGAGGGGCAGGGGGGAAACTTCCCCCCAAACACCCCAACTTCTCCCCCAAACATTCAAGCTTCCCCACCCCCCCTGTTATTTTAGCTTGTATGCTTGCAGTACCCTAGTCTATTTGACTTCATGTTTATTTGTGCACCCAAGAATTTTAAATAAATTGGCTCTTTGCACTAGATTGCATCTCTGGCAATGTAAAATTCAAAATTTTCTGGGAGAGGATGCCCCTTGACCCCCCTACTCAGCTCAGTGCTAGCACACCTCACATCTTCCCCCCAAAAACAAAGATAGAACACTGATAAGGAGGAGAGACTATTCCAATGTATTGCTCAAGGAGAGAGAAGTAAGGCAATAAAAACAGCAGAGGAGCTCCGATGCACAGTGAAACTAGAAAGTGAAATCAACACTAACTTTGCCCCCTGATGGTATATACACATTTACCTCTCATGTATTCAGGTAGAAATGGGACATATTGTCTTACAAAGTTTGCAACTATAATCCTTACAGAAGGAGTGATAAAATCATCTGCTGATATCCTGCAGGGAAGAAACCTTACTGAAACTATAGTGAACTTTCCTCAAAGTGTTAAAAATGTGAAAAAAGTGTTTACACTGACTAGAAATAGTATGCAGTGTCTGTAATAGTGTCCAGAAAATGGAAGTGCTATTGATTGTTGTCTAAATGATGAGGTGACTAATACATATGATGCAAAACTACTGCGGTAGAACTTTCATAACAATATTTGCATACAGGTAGTAAATGGATAGTGTTGACTCATTGCTCAAAGCAAAAACAACCGTCAGGTATGCCCTTAATGCATTTTTTCAGTATATACATGTATATGTTGGCCATTGTATCTCTCATTCAGCATATCCAATGAATAACCAAGTCACATCAAAGCTCTGGAATTCACAAATTATGGAATCAATGATGACCTATTAGCTATAAGCGAGACAGTTTGTTTAGTTTCAGTTTTTGGATTTTTCCTGTACATTTGGAAGCTCACTGGGCAATCAAGGTTGACTATTATCATACTGATATATTCATATAGGTTATTGATTTTGAAAGACTCAGGGCATTGTTCATAGAAGAGTATGAAGGCTTGTTGTTGTATTTCTTGATGAGTAGACATCTTAACAACCTGGAATTGAATTGCATTTATATATAGACAGATTAATACCAGCTCATCACTCATACAGTACCACTCTTTTTTTTTGTTGCGAAAGAGATATAGTGTCCTGAATTCAAGGAATATCCTTGATGGCACAAGAAACCCGTCAATTGATACTTTTGCTGAAGTAGAGAATATTTTATACTTGTGCATTAATCTATATTCATCTACCTTATTATTTAGTTCAAGTACTTCAGTATATTTAACTTTGTCATGAATTTTTGTTAAATTCATGCAATAGATCAATGCCACTAAGGGTAATGACTAAGTAGCGGATTCAGTTCAATAATCAAAACCTTTGAAGTCACCGCAATTCTTTGAAATCCCTGTGCATCTGACAGTTTTTGGCACCTAAAAAGGATATATCAAGTATGTTAACTGTTTCAATGTAATGGCTTATCATGGTCTAAAAAAATTATTTGGAAGGGAAGTGATGTATTCCTACCATGGTGTTCCAAATGGTGCACTTAATATTGGAGAGGGTTATGAATCATTAACTATGATGTAAGGTAATAATTATCTTGGGGGGGGGGGGATGAAACACTGGTTTTCTTCTGAAAGATTCTCAAAAGAAGCAGTGTTACAGTAATTTTGTAGGTACTGTGTTATGGAATATTAAAAACTTGCTGCTCATGTGTATACATGAAAAATAGAATTATGTTTTTCGCCTCCTTGCTGAGGTGAAATACATTGCTTACTTCCTGTCACTGACATATTGTTGCATGAATTACACCTCACTGAGTAGAACCACCAAGCAAATTGTTATAAAGTGTTTGGGTGACACTATCATAACATTGCACCCACAGTCACTATTCTGGTACACTCATCTAGTGTGTTTACCTGACTCTGTGGGATCATGTCATGTGAATTGTATACTTATCACCCACAAATCAATACAGCTGCACAAACCTCTGAGAAATATAAAGGTCATGTATCTTCCCAGTTAGAAATTCTCCAGCATCTTGTTGCTCTCCAGAACAGTAATTGGAGATAATAGCTGAAGGAGATTAATAACTCTACGTAATATAAATTTGGAACATTTCAATCCTACACAATCCTATCTGACTGCATAAAATCTTTGGTGACACTGGTGGCCATTTGCATGACAATTGGTCATCATTTCATGAACACAACAGACAAGACATACTCTTGCTTGTCTATGATCTGCATGTGATAGATAGTCAGTCATGAATTTAGTAGCTAAGTGACTTACCATGGGCTCCATTTCTGCACTCCATTTCTGCACTCTTGCAATGCATCACAAAGAGCAGGATTGTGGAACACACATTGCAGAACAGAGCTAACAAAGCAAGTATTTCCTAAATTTGTGAATCCAGAACTCATATTGCGTTCTTTCCAACTTCAGCACTAAAGCGCATGCATGGGCGTGCTGATAGCAGTAGTGCGCAGAACTATAAGGGGTGGATCTCACGAACTGCATTGCGCTTACACGAGTTACGCGCACGCAAATTATTGTCTTGGAATATTCCTGTCCCTAGGCGCTTTCTTGTGTAACTAACCTCCTCAGACTTGCGTTTTACCACTGCCTTAACGTTGTAGGAGGAAGATGCGCTCTAAGCAGATTACTGAATAGATGCGCTTTGACGAGTTGAAGAGTGACAAATGAAGGTACGTATACAGTGTGACTTATTTTCAGGGTGTATGTTGAGCTGAGATCAATGCACTTAATGCATGTGTACATAAGCTAATAGTTGCAGGGAACTAAACCCTGACGCTTACCACAAGAATACAAAGAGAAAAGCAATATTTACCTGAGAATTGGGGTCGTGGTTCCAACTCTTTACACACCCAAATTCAGAGGAACATCCCCCAAGACCTACAATGTGATGCTTGCAGATCAGAAATATGTGTATGTGGCTTTGGAAGTGTGTGGGGGGCCGACACGCCCATAAAGCCTTAATTGAACAGCGCAGAACTCCTGAACGGGGCTGTTATAAGGCTTTATAGACACATAATATGGCATACGACTGTTTCTATACAACAAAAAAACAGTGAAACAAGGGAGTAAAAACATTTCCATTAAAATGTTTAAAGGATGTAGGGATGATAGTGCCAAAAAGTAGACAAACAAGTGTAGTGTATATATATATGCAGCAACACAGGGAATGAGAGACTATATTTATATGCATCAAGACAGAGGATGAAGGCAGTATATTATATGCACCAAGACAGGGGATGAGGGCATGCAACAATAATAACATGCGTAACCCCTCCCTACATCTTTCATTATGGGGTTTCGCATGTTATTATACACACACATCCTTTAACATTTTAATGGAAATGTTTTTACTCCCTTTATATTATGGCCTTCATACTTTTCACACTTCCTTTGTCAAGCCCTACTACAAATTACATCTATTCCCAGCAATATTTTCTCATATACAATAATATTTCCTCACAATCAATAGCAGTATGTTGGATGTTGTTCTCAGTTCTCTGAGTATGACTCTAATGACGATATTCTTATTGCAACATTATAGTAACAAGTAGAATGCAAAATAAGCAAGTAGAGATGATAAAGCAATCCACAAAGAAGCAGAATTCGAAGTGGACATTGCTAGGTATATGTTATACCCCAGAAAAACTAGTGAAACAAGTGTAAAAAACATTTCATTAAGTGTTGAAGGATGTAGGGATGGTAGTGCCAAAAATGAAAGAAACAAGATTGTAATGACCCCGAGTGGTGCATAGTGAACAACTGATTATGATGTGACTCCCATACACAACTTAGGTATGTGGGGAAATGATTAAAAACCATAATTATGCATGTAGAAATTTGCATGCACAACGACAGACCAACAACGTAACATATAGTTTAGAGTTCAGAGTTCACACTACCGCAAGTGTGCGTTTATGCATGCAGACCAGGGATAATTGCATGCAACAATAACAACATGCGTAACCCTCCCTACATTTATTTGGTGGGGTTACGCATGTTGTTATTGTTGCATGCAATTATCCCTGGTCTGCATACATGCATAAATTGTAATTTATCTTTGTGGTAGTGTGAACTCTGAACTCTAAAACTATATGTTACGTTGTTGGTCTGTCATTGTGCATGCAAATTTCTACATGCATAATTATGGTTTTTAATCATTTCCCCACATACCTAAGTTGTGTATGGGGGTCACATCATAATCAGTTCACTATGCACCACTCGAGGTCATTACAATCTTGTTAACCCTCGGCGCGCATGCGCAGGAGGGTTACGGTAGTTGGGTCTGTGTGTGTGTGTGTCTGTCTGTCTGTCTGTCTGTTAAGTCACATCTCACTTCTGGAGCGTCTGTTCGTCCTGAAAATACTGTCGTGTACTCAGCGGGCAACGGAGGTTAAAAAATTTGTGGGATTTTCTTTGAAACCGCTCCGTTCAAGAGTTATGGCGTGAAAGGCAAGCGAAAGAGCCAATATGCTAATTAGATGTAGCCTACTCTGGCTTACCCGCGTTCAGGTATTCCTGTTCGATGTACAGCAAAGCACAAGCAGTTACTGCATGAGGGAGTACAAGCATGCGTACTGCTTCGGTCAAAGCTATAGCGCTTCCAGCAGTGTGCAGAACCAACCTTGAGTTTCAATCGCACGTGCCTTTCCAACATTCGCGCACGCGCATTATATGGATTCGCGCACGCGCGGACGCCGAGGGTTCTGCACTTTAGTGCATTCATTTCTTTCATTTTTGGCACTACCATCCCTACATCCTTCAACATTTAATGAAATGTTTTTTACACTTGTATATAGACAGATTAATACCAGCTCATCACTCATACAGTACCACTCTTTGTTTTTTGTTGCGAAAGAGATATAGTGTCCTGAATTCAAGGAATATCCTTGATGGCACAAGAAACTCCTCAATTGATACTTTTGCTGAAGAAGAGAATATTTTATACATGTGCATTAATCTCACCTACCTTATTATTTAGTTCAAGTACTTCAGGATATTTAACTTTGTCATGAATTTTTGTTAAATTTATGTATCAATAGATCAATGCCACTAAGGGTAATGACTAAGTAGTGGATTGAGAATGCTCAGTCCAATAATCAAAACCTTTGAAGTCACCGCAACTCTTTGAAATCCCTGTGCGTCTGACAGTTTTTGGCACCCAAAAAGGATATATCAAGTATGTTAACTGTTTCAATGTAATGGCTTATCATGGTCTATAAAAATTATTTGGAAGTAAAGTGATGTATTGCTACCATGGTGTTCCAAATGGTGCACTTAATATTGGAGAGGGTTATGAATCATTAACTATGATGTAAGGTAATTACCATGGGGGGGGGGGGGGGGGGGGGATGAAACACTGGTTTTCTTCTGAAAGATTCTCAAAAGAAGCAGGGTTACAGTAATTTTGTAGGTACTGTGTTATGGAATATTAAAAACTTGCTGCTCATGTGTATACATGAAAAATATGAGCCATAATATTATGTTTTTTGCCTCCTTGCTGAGGTGAAGTAGGTTGCTTACTTCCTCTGTCACTGACATATTGTTGCATGAAATACACCTCACTGAGTAGAACCACCAAGCAAATTGTTATAAAGTGTTTGGGTGACACTATCATAACATTGCACCCACAGTCACTATTCTGGTACACTCATCTAGTGTGTTTACTTGACTCTGTGGGATCATGTCATGTGAATTGTATACTTATCACCCACAAATCAATACAGCTGCACAAACCTCTGAGAAATATAAAGATCATGTATCTTTGACATAATTCCAGTTAGAAATTCTCCAGCATCCTGTTGCTCTCAAGAACAGGAACAGTAATTGGGGATAATAGCTGAAGGAGATTAATAACTCTACATAATATAAGTTTGGAACATTTCCTACACAACCTTATCTGACTGCATAAAATCTTCGGTGACACTGGTGGCCATTTGCATGACATTTGGTCATCATTTCATGAACACAGCAGACAAGACATACTCTTGCTTGTCTATTATCTGCATGTGATGATAGTGGTCAGTCATGAATTTAGTAGCTAAGTGACTTACCATGGGCTCCATTTCTGCACTCTTGCAAAATGCATCACAAAGAGCAAGATTGTGGAACGCACATTGCAGAACAGAGCTAACAAAGCAAGTATTTCCTAAATTTGTGAATCCAGAACTCATATTGCGTTCTTTCCAACTTTAGAACAGAGCTAACAAAGCAAGTATTTCCTAAATTTGTGAATCGGAACTCATATTGCGTTCTTTCCAACTTTAGCACGAAAGCGTGGGCGATGGGCGCGCTGATAGCAGTAGTGCGCAGAACTATAAGGGGTGCCGGATCTCACGAACTGCATTGCGCTTACACGGGCGGAAATGAACAGTTACGCGCACGCAAAATTATTGTCTGGGAATATTCCCTCCCTAGGCGCTTTCTTGTGTAACTAACCTCCTCAGACTTGCGTTTTACCACTGCCTTAACGTTGTAGGAGGAAGATGTGCTCTAAGCAGATTACTGAGTAGATGCGCTTTGATGAGTTGAAGAGTGACAAATGGAGGTACGTACATGTATACATTATTTTCAGGGTGTATATTGAGCTGAACTCAGTGCACTCAATGCATGTGTACATAAACACACTCTAGCTAATAGTTGCAGGGAACGAAACCCTGACACTTACCACAAGAATATAAAAAGCAATATTTGCCATGAGAATTGGGGTCGTGGTTCCAACTCTTTACACACCCAAATTCAGAGGAACATCCCCCAAGACCTACAATGTGATGCTTGCAGATCAGAAATATGTGTATGTGTACAATGTTACAAACTGCTACACGAAAAGCAAGACTATGATCTGCGGGACTGACAGTTAGGATGTATTCATAACATCCTGTCTCAGTTTGCTACGTAGCTGCTGTTTACATTAATGGTTGTAACTGCCTGCCGGCATAATGTGTTGGAAAAGTACCTGATATCGATGAAAAACTAAATTAGGGCCCTATTGCCTGGTTTTTCTATCAGTGACTGGTAAGTGTATTCCCTAAACACTGTGGCATGTTCTACGTGTAACCTCTAAGTACTTTTTATCAAATTTTGCATGACATCATTCAACATAGCACTTACATGTATAAGCCCTAGTCCTACCCCTACCCACATGTAGCTAGCCCTACCTGGAGAAGTCACACGACCCGTTGACCATCCAACCGGGCTCCTAACAAGTGTTCTATCTATGCTGCGTACTTATACAGTTGAATGACGTAATACCAATCGAGGTTACACGTAGAAGGACCCCCATTTATGGCCATCTCAGTTGTGTAATACGCTTTGAATTGACTTCAGAGTGGGTGGTAGAGGGACTGTTTGTTTTTCTCATGTAGTGGTGACTAGGTGACTATATTATTCACAACTTTAATCATGATGAGAAGGAATGTAAGGTATATGTAATGCACCATTTGTCACTGGGTGGTAGAGAACTTGTTTATCTGGTAGTAACTGCATCATTCATTTGTTTAGGATGGGGTGCAAAGTAATGATAAGTTATGAATTGACTCTTCTGTGCAACAGCTAGAACTATCAAATAGAATGGATGTGACTAAGATGACCATGAAAAACAAAGCATTTTGGAGTATGATTCACTTATGACCACCATGGAAGAATTGCTGAGTCACTCCCAATCATAGTGCAGTGCTTACACAATGATTTCCTTTTAATGGCATCCTGCCCGTTGTACTACTACTATGTACGTACATGTGTAGCTTACTACTACTATGTATGTAGCTTGCTAGGAAAACATACACCAAGTAGGTTTGGTCATGGCTGCATAGGTGTAGGAACAGGGCGGGGGGCACGAAGGACAAGTGCCCCCCCCCCCCAACCAATTTGCAAAATAATATCAGTGAGTCGGTAGATTCTCTATGTAGGGATGGCAAGCCTATCTCACAAACAGTACAAATATTTACTTTTCATTGTTGCATGAAACAGCTTCATATTCCCCTGGGGAGTGTCTTTGCCCAACGGAATCTTCGCAGGACCTTTCCTGCACGAGTAGAGCTAGGAATACATATATATTCCATATACATATGCATGAACTCTATAATTATGCGCGCGTGTGATTTCACATGACCACGAGGAGCAAAATGGGTGGGGCTCGCATGTGAAATACTACTGCATGTATTTGGCAATGAAAAATAAGAGAAACAAGTGTGAAAAACGTTTCATTAAATTGTTAAAGGATGTAGGGATGACAATGCTAAAAAAGTACAGGAACAAGATGCAGTATATGCAGCAGTGATGAGAAATAAGGAGCAGCATGATGGCAAAGGCAAGTGATGGGCATGAAACAATCATTACATGCATAACCCCTCACTGCATCTTTTATATGGGCTTCATCCCTACATCCTTTAACAATTTAATGAAATGTTTTTCACACTTGTGTATACATATTAAGCAGGGTGCATGTAGTGCTCCCCCACCCCAATCAAAATTTGCTTCCTATTCCTATGAAGCCACTGGCATGCTTTACTTGCTATGATCAAACCTGAACATAGTACTACCTACAAGCAGTTATCAGTAATACATGAGACAGTTCTGCATACTTACATGTTCATACGTATTATATTTGAGTACCAAAGGCATATTAACATCCTCAAAACTCTCACGCTCATTATCTAATTATAGAGCTCTTTTGTATTTCTGAGGACACTTTCCTACTGCAGTACACTGTATGTTACTCTATATTACCCCAGAACACACAACAGCTGATCCAGGCGTGCAAAGAGGGAGATCTAGAGACTGTGAAGAGGTTGTCAATTCAAGTGACTCCACAAAATGTTCATGACCTAGACTACCTCCGTTCTAGTCTTCTCCACCATGCTGCTAGGTTAGTGATGAAATACTGAGTAAGGTGACTAGTGGTGATTTTCACTATTTGCAATTAACCCTTGGTACGCATGTGCAGGAGGGTTACTTTAGTTGGGTCTGTGTGTGTGTGTGTGTGGGGGGGGGGAGGGATTTCTCTGAAACCGCTCCATTAGGCCACATAAAGTAAATTCATAGTTTCTCATCCTTCTGGTTTCTTAATTTTAATGCGGCGGGCGGGTACCTGATTTTACTTACTACTCGTCGATCATGAGGAATTCGTCCTCATGCAGAAACAGTCTCCGCATCTAATCCACCTGGGAAAGAGGCTAACATAAAGCCTGCTCGGTAACAGTTATTAAGCCCTCTCTAGAAGACTATACCACTAGAAGCTTAGCAGTATAGTCCCATCTCACGGGATGGGATTATGGGCACACCCCATAATTTTAGCTCTATGCGGCAGGAAAAATCGTGTGTGGGCGGGGATGAGAAACTAAATATTAACTTTATGTGGCCTTACAGAGATACACTGCTTCCTGCGTTTAGGGTACTGCAGCGACATTCCACGCACTTTTTTTGATAGCAGAGCCTTCCTTGGTTCTAAAAAGGCTACAATAGGCTAAACCCTACCTGGAATACGACTCAATGTAAGGAAACAAGCTTTTTTCTGTTGAGTCTCCGTCTTTTGCAATGTATAAGCACATGTTATTAGGCTATGATGTTAATATACCTATATATTATGGTGGGGACTGATTTAAAACTGCCAACCATTTTAAAGCCATCCGGGGATAGTTTTAAAGCTATTCAGCCCATTTTAAAGCTATCTGGATAGCTTTAAAGCCGTCATTCAGAATAAATACAGTTTTAGCACGGTCTAGCAACCGGCTCCCTTTCCCACACTGCTTTGTCGTGAACATCACAGCAACCCTCACAAATGCCACATGTGAGCTACTTTCTGTGGAAATGAATGTAAATGAAGTGCACTGGCTCACTCATTAAGACTTACATCACTTTTTAGGTGAAATTGTCTCAGTCCAGGATATTCAGGGTATAATTTATTGCTGTTGCTGGTGACTATTAAGTATACAAGAATATAGGCTCTATGGAACTAGGTGAAATTAGTGAGCCTATTCTCACTCCAGTCCCGCAGTGATTAACAGCACACCCTCAAAGTGAGCTGTATTTCCTGGTAGGCTGGTACTAGGACTTCTGCAGTATGTATATGTGCGCACAAGTGTGGAATTACACGCACCATTACCTTGGTTCCAGGCCTTCTGTGGCTTTTTCAATGTTGTCCTCACTCATGGTGATATCGATATCATATCCAGGCTCCCCCTCACTTTTACCAAGAGTCAAAGTTCACACAATTACTATGATTGAGTGAGGGAGCCTGGAGACTGAGGCTAACAACATAATGAATACATTTCTTGTTCTACCAGGATACGGATTGTCAGGGCATTTAACTTTACCTCTATACCACTCTGTCATTTAATGTATGCATAAGTGTTTTGTTTTTAATGATCAGATACATGGATAAGAGTATGGTAATCTAACTTTGTTTGCCAAGATATCACAACATCAAATAGCATATTGAACTTTACCCTCATACTAATTTCCACGTTTAGTAGAGCTTTTGTTAGTGAGATACGGTAATGCTTGAGGCTATTTGTTGTTATTAAAAGATATTACAGAGATTTTATCACATTATTGATTATTGGGGTATTTCACCTTTAGTGAAGCTATCATCTAGTCAACTCATACATGTACTCTCTTACACCTGTACATGTAGTGATGTAGTAATGTTATGCATTTCTGCACTACAGGTATGGACATCTCAGTGTAGTCCAGTATCTGGTGAAGGAAGTTAACTGTGATCCAAATGTTAAGGACAAGTATGGAGAGACTCCTCTTCACAAAGCATGCAGGTGAGTACATAATGTGCAGTATTGTATGTTCTGTATTATTATGCTATAATGTTATGGTGGGAACTGATTCAAAATCTCCAGCCCATTTTACAACCATCTGGACAGTTTTAAAGCTATCCAGCTCATTTTAAAGCCACCTGGATGCCATTGTTGACTAAAAGTGCAATTTAATATCGTCTAGCAAGCTGGTTTTAACCAATCCCAGGCACAAACCTGGTCAAGCATCACGGCAACTTTTCAAAGCAGTCACAAATGACGCATGTGAGCTACTTTCTGTGGAAATGATTTTAAATCAAGTACACTGGCTCACTCATTAAGACTTACATCACTTTTTAAGTGAAATTGTCTCAGCCCAGGGTATATTTAAAAATTATAGGCTCTATGCAACTACATGAAATTAGTGAGCCTATTCTCGCTCTATTAGTAGCTTAACAGCACACCCTGAAAGTGAGCTATATTTCCTGGTAGGCTAGTGGTACTGGGGCTTCTGGAGTATGTATACGTGCACATAAGTGTGGTATTACACACACAATTACATGTACACATGTACATACTGGCCTTCCTTGACTTTTTCAATGTTCTCTTCACGCATGGCAAGTATATATCATGTCCAGGCTCCCCCTCACTTTTACCAAGAGTCAAAGTTCACACAATTACTATGATTGAGTGAGGGAGCCTGGAGACTGAGGCTAACAACATAATGAATGCATTTCTTGTTCTACCAGGATACGGATTGTCAGGGCATTTAACTTTACCTCTATACCACTCTGTCATTTAATGTATGCATAAGTATTTTGTTTTTAATGATCAGATACATGGATAAGAGTATGGTAATCTAACTTTGTTTGCCAAGATATCACAACATCAAATAGCATATTAAACTTTACCTTCATACTAATTTCCACGTTTAGTAGAGCTTTTGTTAGTGAGATACGGTAATGCTTGAGGCTATTTGTAGTTATTAAAAGATATTACAGAGATTTTATGACATCATTGATTATTGGGGTATTTCACCTTTAGTGAAGCTTTCATCTAGTCAACTCATACATGTACTCTCTTACACCTGTACATGTAGTGATGTAGTAATGTTATGCATTTCTGCACTACAGGTATGGACATCTCAGTGTAGTCCAGTATCTGGTGAAGGAAGTTAACTGTGATCCAAATGTTAAGGACAAGTATGGAGAGACTCCTCTTCACATAGCATGCATGTGAGTACATAATGTGCAGTATTGTATGGTCTGTATTATTAGGCTATAATGTTATGGTGGGAACTGATTCAAAATCTCCAGCCCATTTTACAACCATCTGGACAGTTTTAAAGCTATCCAGCTCATTTTAAAGCCACCTGGATGCCATTGTTGACTAAAAGTGCAATTTAATATCGTCTAGCAAGCTGGTTTTAACCAATCCCAGGCACAAACCTGGTCAGCTGGGAGCATCACGGCAACTTTTCAAAGCAGTCACAAATGACACATGTGAGCTACTTTCTGTGGAAATGATTCTAAATCAAGTACACTGGCTCACTCATTAAGACTTACATCACTTTTTAAGTGAAATTGTCTCAGCCCAGGGTATATTTAAAAATTATAGGCTCTATGCAACTACATGAAATTAGTGAGCCTATTCTCGCTCTATTAGTAGCTTAACAGCACACCCTGAAAGTGAGCTATATTTCCTGGTAGGCTAGTGGTACTGGGGCTTCTGGAGTATGTATACGTGCACATAAGTGTGGTATTACACACACAATTACATGTACATATGTACATACTGGCCTTCCTTGACTTTTTCAATGTTCTCTTCACGCATGGCAAGTATATATCATGTCCAGGCTCCCCCTCACTTTTGCCAAGGGTCAAACATCCACACAATTACTATGATTGAGTGAGGGAGCCTGGAGACTGAGGCTACGTACATACCTAAGTAATTACGTAATGAAGGTATTTCTTGTTCTACAAAATATTTAAGGTTATGGGATACCTGCGTGGGCTTGCCTACATGTTACAAAAACATGTTTTATAGCTACTGTTCTAACTACACCAGCACTACCTCCTTATACACACACTGTATACTCTGCTTGCACAACAAGAAGCAAGATCAGCTCACACACAAACTGCTATAGGCTGGCTTGTATCATACCAAATTTCTCGCCAAAAATCTGAATTATAAAAAGCTCCCAGCACCTTTATTTTTGTGTGAGTGGTACTTCTGTGCAAGCTCTAGCGTCCTACGGTAGTTTTTCGATCCTGTTTGATACGCCTCAAAAACGCCCCAAAAAACAGTTATTTTACAGCTTCACTTCGAATTTCAGTCTCGTAACAGTTGATAACGGCTTGCCTGCTTGCGGGCACACAACACGGTGAGACAAGATTGCGTGACTTTTTCTGCACAGTCACTGAAGAGGGGCTTCTAATACATTTTACACATATTTGGAGCGTGGCTTCCTGGCCATTGGGCACTAAATGGTGGTGCCCGCTCAACGCAGGTTGCGTTGTATAGAACTCAGTGGGCTTTTGTTCAGGCCCTTGATTGTGGTCGTTGTAGAGAGGTGGCTGCTGGACTCAAGTGGTTGTTAACAGAAGTTACACTGAATTGTATACAACACTACAAGTTCACACATCACCAGACAAGCCAACATACAACATCCTCCAACCCATTCTCCAACATACAACATACAACATTCTCATCTATGTCTGAAGGTGTTGACTTACATGTATCTGGCAATGTATTTACAAACACTATGTAATGCCATGTGCATATGTGCATGTATGCATGCATCAGTTACGAATACAGTCAAGTATGTTAATATGTCATGTAGAGTAACAAACATATCTTATCTAGTCAACTCATACTCTCTTACACCTGTACATGTAGTGATGTGGTAATGTTATGCATTTCTGAACTACAGGAGTGGACATCTCAATGTAGTCCAGTATCTGGTGAAGGAAGCTAACTGTGATCCAAATGTCACAGACTGTTATAGTAGGACTCCTTTTCACTATGCATGCTGGTGAGTAGTACATACAGCCCGTATAGTGCAAATGTCAGCAAAAATCATGTGTGTAAAAGTATGCATGGGAGAATGTAGTGATGTATAAGTTAGTCACTGCAATGTATAAGCACATGTTATTAGGCTATAATGTTAATATACATATATATTATGGTGGGGACTGATTTAAAACTGCCAACCTTTTTAAAGCCATCCGGGGATAGTTTTAAAGCTATTCAGCCCATTTTAAAGCCATCTGGATAGCTTTAAAGCCGTCATTGAGAATAAATACAGTTTTAGCCCTGTCTAGCAACCGGCTCCCTTTCCCAGGCTGCTCAGTCGTGAACATCACAGCAACCCTCACAAATAGCACATGTGAGCTACTTTCTGTGGAAATGAATCTAGTGCACTGGCTCACTCATTAAGACTTACATCACCTTTTAGGTGAAATTGTCTCAGTCCAGGATATTCAGGGTATAATTTATTGCTGTTGCTGGTGACTATAAATTATACAAGAATATAGGCTCTATGGAACTATGTGAAATTAGTGAGCCTATTCTCACTCCAGTCCCGCAGTGCTTAACAGCACACCCTTAAAGTGAGCTGTATTTCCTGGTAGGCTGGTACTGGAACTTCTGCAGTATGTATATGTGCGCACAAGTGTGGAATTACATGCACAATTACCTTGGTTCCAGGCCTTCTGTGGCTTTTTAATGTTGTCCTCGCTCATGGCGATATCGATATCATATCCAGGCTCCCCCTCACTTTTACCAAGAGTCAAAAATCACACAATTACTATGATTCAGTAAGGGAGCCTGGAGACTGAGGCTAACAACATAATGAATGCATTTCTTGTTCTACCAGGATACGGATTGTCAGGGCATTTAACTTTACCTCTATACCACTCTGTCATTTAATGTATGCATAAGTGTCTTTGTTTGCCAAGATATTATCACAACATCAAATAGCATATTAAACTTCACCTTCATACTAATTTCCACGTTTAGTAGAGCTTTTGTTAGTGAGATACGGTAATGCTTGAGGCTATTTGTTGATATTAAAAGATATTACAGAGATTTTATGACATCATTGATTATTGGGGTATTTCACCTTTAGTGAAGCTTTCATCTACATGTAGTCAACTCATACATGTACTCTCTTACACCTGTACATGTAGTGATGTAGTAATGTTATGCATTTCTGCACTACAGGAATGGACATCTCAGTGTAGTCCAGTATCTGGTGAAGGAAGTTAACTGTGATCCAAATGTTAAGGACAAGTATGGAGAGACTCCTCTTCACTATGCATGCAGGTGAGTACATAATGTGCAGTATTGTATGTTCTGTATTATTAGGCTATAATGTTATGGTGGGAACTGATTCAAAATCTCCAGCCCATTTTAAAACCATCTGGACAGTTTTAAAGCTATCCAGCTCATTTTAAAGCCACCTGGGTCCGTGTACTTTTGCGCCATCCAAATGGCCTTAATCTCTAAACAATACATACTTTGAGAAATTGCGCGCCGCATTTAAAAATCCAATTATATTCTCGCCTCGGTGTTCGGATTTTGGAGAAATGATATCGAAATCCTAGAATACTCTTGAGAGCCATTTATAATTTCAAACGTTAGAGCGTATTACTCTAAATCTAGATCCACAAGTCCCACGGGCCTTGCTCTTTCCCGCCACGGCGTCGGCCAATATACCTAAGTCGCAAACGGACACGGACACATCCCAAACACCCCAAGGCCCATGATTCCTGACCTGTTGGTGAAGTAGTAAGCATACGAAATACCAGAAACACTACCCGTTTCGACAAAGCTTGACCTATACTCTTGCAGCAAGCATATTAGGATTTACCGACTTTCGACCTTATATCTCAAAAGCTCAAAAGTCCTAAATTTAGGGATCACGCACGCGTTTTTAGTACGCTGCGCGCATACCTGTGTAGCTCGTCTACGTAACAATTGCGTAAGATGCGATTGAGCAACAGAAGAATTGCGTATCACGCCAAGGTCGGTTAAACGTTGTCGCCTCCACTATCTCGCAGCAAACTCGGCTAGTTTTCAGTGCTAGAATACGACATGCTCACAACAGGCCACTGACTGCACCTGCTTGCACAGCCATAACATTGTGGGTTGGTCTTACATAAATTGGGGGAGGGGCTCAGAATGACAAGAGTAGGCATTTGCCACACCTCCACCTTAAGTTTGTCTGCAAGCCTAATCCTTATGTTGCTGGACTTGTAGAGGTATATACAACCTTATGACGAACTTTGACTTTGATGGCCAGCATCCAGGTGCACACATTGACATCTCAGTTGTTTTTATTTCAGTAAATAGTGTAGTGAGAAGATGAAACTCGGGTTTCAAATGAAGGCCTCGGCCTGAATACTGGACATGTGGGAGGTGGGGTGTGAAAACAGGGAGTGGTGGTATTAATATTGTATGGGGGATATGATTGTGGGTGGGAGAGATTGAAGAGGGATTTCTAATAGGGTTATACCTTCATTGAAGCCTGTACATACCACCCTCTGAAATGAGGACACCTCTCTAATAAAGACATATCTTCAGGTCCCAATTGCAACTCGATTGAAGCCTGCCCTCTGAAATGAAGACACCTCTCTAATAAGGACATAACAAACTAACGTTGCTTCTTCATACCTCCATGTTTGGTACTCATAGCAGCCACTGTTTGCAAGAAAACTTGTTTACACACACACACACACACACACACACACACACACACACACACACACACACACACACACACACACACACACACACACACACACACACACACACACACACACACACACACACACACACACACACACACACACACACACACACACACACACACACACACACACACACACACACAGACCGACTACAATAACCCTCCCGTGCACTCGTGAGGGTTAGTAAATGCTCAATTAGCTCCCCTAGCATTACTGCCATTGACCATGCACCCACTATTGTGGGTGGAGGTGGACATACACATGTTGAATGACACAGTCAACCTAGCTTGTCGGGGGAACCAACTTATTGTTGCCTTGCCTTGTAACAATCGATCCAGCCGAGGACTGAAGATGATGAAGGCAGGTTATATATACCTCTACAGGTCCAGCAACATAAGGATTAGGCTTGCAGACAAACTTAAGGTGGAGGTGTGGCAAATGCCTACTCTTGTCATTCTGAGCCCCTCCCCCAATTTATGTAAGACCAACCCACAATGTTATGGCTGTGCAAGCAGGTGCAGTCAGTGGCCTGTTGTGAGCATGTTGTATTCTAGCACTGAAAACTAGCCGAGTTTGCTGCGAGATAGTGGAGGCGACAACGTTTAACCGACCTTGGCGTGATACGCAATTCTTCTATTGCTCAATCGCGTCTTACGCAATTGTTACGTGCATGTAGACGAGCGACGCAGGTCCGCGCGCAGCGTACTAAAAACTCGTGCGTGATCCCTAAATTTACTGTATGTATACATGCACATAAGTGTGGTGTTACACACAAAATTACATATACACATGTACATACTGGCCTTCCTTGACTTTTTCAATGTTTCCTTCACGCATGGCAAGTACATGTATATATCATGTCCAGGCTCCCCCTCACTTTTGCCAAGGGTCAAACATCACACAATTACTATGATTGAGTGAGGGAGCCTGGAGACTGAGGCTACGTACATACCTAAGTAATTGCATAATGAAGGTATTTCTTGTTCTACAAAATATTTAAGGTTACGGGATACCCACGTGGGCTTGCCTACATGTTACAAAAACATGTTTTATAGCTACTGTTTTAACTACACCAGCACTACCTCCTTATACAAGAGCATCACCTAGAAAGCTGATGGTCGTGGGTTCGAGTCCCACCCGAGGCAGCCAATTTTTCTTTGAAAAATGACTGTTTCGGGCGAGTTGTGTTGTGTTGCTTTGCCTTTCTGTTGTGTTGTTGTTGTTGCCTTGCCTTTCTAAACATCTCTTGGATTGATTGTTCATGTACATGTATATACATATTGTGATTACTAACTGCCTCTTTGTGCCTGGACACCATGCTACTGATGGTTAATGACTGATATACATGGTATTGCATACTTTAGTCCTTTCTTGTGTGATACATGTACATGCCACTGTCATATTGCTGGACATCTACCAATTTGTGACCTGGCCTTCCCCAACATTCTATATAACCCTCCCATGTAAAATTAACAGAGTTAGACGTGCATGGGTTGGACACGGTGTGTACTGCATATCTCACTAAATTACGTATCATACTTATGATGTGCTGTAAATTAAACTTCAATTCTCGTACCTACATGTATATACGTACATGTATGAATATCCTTCATCAGACCACAATTTTCATGTGGAAGCTGTATATCTGAGAATCATCCAACATACGTACTTATACATCCCATATGTGTGTGTGCATGCATCAGTTATGAATATGTCAAATTACGATAGTATGTACATGTAGAATGTAAAGAACATCTAGTTGATTCATACTCTTTTACACACATGTACATGTGTAAGAGAGTGTGTAGTAATAGATTATCCTCTCTGTGGCCATTCCACTGATCAGTCATACTTGACCTGTTGTAGTGGTGTATGATACTTACAGGTATACATTTTGCACTACAGGAAGGGACATCTCAATGTAATCCAGTATCTGGTGAAAGAAGCTTGCTGTGATCCAAATGTCAAGGACAATGATGAAGAGACTCCTCTTCACATAGCATGCAGGTGAGTACATACTGTACCTCATTCCTTTCTCTCCAACCTCAAGTACTGTAGACTAGAGTTGTATGTCAATGATGGTCCTATCCTAAATAGTAACTATGTGATTACTCCTGTATTAACCCTTGGCACGCATGCACAGGAGGGTTACTATAGTCTTCTGGTGTGTGTGTGTGTTTGTGTGTGTTTGTGCGTGTGTGTGTTTGTGTGTGTTTGTGTGTGTGTGTGTGTGTGTGTGTGTGTGTGTGTGTGTGTGTGTGTGTGTGTGTGTGTGTGTGTGTGTGTGTGTGTGTGTGTATGTCAAGTCACATCTCTGTCACCTCTGGAGCATCTGTTTGTCATGAAAATACTGTCACGTACTCGGTGGGCAACAAATTTGTGGGGTTTTTAGAAAATGTTTTGCTGCAGAGCTCTAAATGTTTCCTGTTGGTATGACTACATGATGTGATAGGTCAGTCATTTTTACTCCATAGGAAATACACATGTGTATGAATCTAGACCACTTTTTACCCTCGGTGCGCATGTATGCAGGGTACAGTAAGTTGGGTTCTACAATATGCAGTAAGTTGGGTTTGTCTGTCTGTCTATCTGCTTGTTTGTCTGTGCCCAAATTCGCTTAAATAAGTTTATTCATTCTACTACTTACCTAACACACAATAAAGATGCGACATTTTGTGGGATTTCCTCTGAAACTGTTCCTTAATTTGCAGAGTTATAGTGTGAAAACCAAGTAATATGCTAAAGTCTATTTGAATTCACCTGGACCCTTGAATTTTAGCAATAACTTCACTATTTTTCACCAAATTTCAAAATAAGGAGTACCATTGCCGCGTCTAGTGATAGGTCTCACTAAATCAGAATCTCTACCACTCCAAAGATAGCTGTATGTCCCATAAGGAAAGTATGGAGATGCCATTGACTGTGAGGAATGTAGTGCATGTGATCTGAGCCATTTACGCACATAGGCTTCTTACGTGCTTGAAGTGTTTGCTAGTGTGAAAAGCAGCAAGAAAAAGGGGCTACCCGGCATTTTCAGGTTAGTAATGCTAGCTAAGCTCCCATGATACTAGCTGGGTGCCCATATTTTCAATGAGATGTAGCAGTCAAACGGTACTACTGAACTATGACATCATGGATCAACACGCTTTCTGCGTCATGGCTCACCTTTAGTCTTCAGCCTAACCAAGCCTACAGTACTTGATAAAACGCACTTCTCAAAGCGTTCAGCACTGCTGCGTGGTCTCCCTTCAGTTACCTGCGCATACCACTACCCGCAAACATGCAGGAAGTTGTCAAAATGATGTGCGCCTGTGTAACACGTAAAATCGGGGGCCCAGCTGAACGCGAATAGACTTTTATTAGCATTGCCTTAACCCGACCAGATTCTCCCAATTTCGTGCTCTGTAAACACATTAGAAGTTACAATGTACATGAAAGTCATTTTATGGGATATATATTACTTATACCTTGGACCACACTGCTGCCAGTTTTCCCTCCCTGCACATTCGATCTCATGTAATAATGCGTGCATGCATTTATACTCTGAGTGTGCATGTGTGTATGTGTGCCAGCACTCTTCCGAGGGTTAGCACTTTATTGTGTTTAGTGCTTCTAATATCAGATTTAAGAGCATGCATGGCTATATTTACATTGTTTGCTGAGAATTTATCACAACATCAATTGGTGTATCAATTGGTGTATCCCATCATACCAATTTTTCCTGGCTTTTTTTAAGGAACGGACATCTCAGTGTAGTCCAGTGTCTGGTGAAGGAAGTTAACTGTGATCCAAATGTTAAGGACGAGTGTGGAGAGACTCCTCTTCACTATGCATGCAAGTGAGTACATAGTACTGTTCCTTCTTCTCCGACAAAGGTTTAAGTGATGGGTTCCATCTTAATAAGTTAGTAAACATGTTATTAAACCCTTAGACCGTGTACCCTTAGGCCATGTCTGTATGAGAATTATCTTCTCAGAATGACCATGTTATGAGGTGTTCACTGCTGTTCTTCCATTACCTGAAGAATGCAAGATCAGATATAGGATAATGTAACTTCTTAATATGATACGTGGCCCAAGTTGTCCTACATGCACAACAAAGGTCATTGTACTTGGTTTGTGTGTCGGTCTGAGCATCTCAAATGTTTAAAATAATAAATGACAAAAGTATACATGTCCACAAGAAAAAAGGTATTGACAATGAATAATTGAATAATACATATGTATATGTACCTGCATTATTGACATGCTACCGACGCTCGCAATATTCTATATGTAGAAGTCCACGCCCTGGAGTGTGGATTCTATATGTAGAATCCACCAAGAACTACTACGGGATTTAGAAACCCAGTATTAACCTATCAAAATGCTTCATTTTTGAATGCTATACTCTAAACTCAAATAATGTACATTTGAGTGGGTCCTATCCTAATTAGTTACCATGTCATTACACCTTTATTTTTTACAATTTAGTATGGTATATATTAGTAACCACCTGCCAATACAATGTACATATATACTGTATAACTAAAAACTTTCACAAAACGCCATGAAGCAGCATTTTGTAAAAAACATTTCATGAAAGGGTATAGCATCAAGCAAAGTGGGGCATTGCTTGGGTATCTGCACTTTCACATGCATGCAGAAATGTGTACATACCAACAGCTAAATTTCGTCCAAAAAAGTTTTGTAGATTCTGCGAAATTTGCAAAGTTTTTAGTTGTACATTATATACACATGTGTACCCCTCCTGTATGATGAGGGTTACAGTAATTGCCATGTCTGTCTGTCTGTCTGTTACTAATGATGGCCTCATCAAGGAGAGGTTTCTTCCATTGGTATTCAGTTTTGCTGTTATTTTAACAAACACACATTTACACAATATTTTCAAATGGATGGAATAGATTATCCTTTCTGTAGCCACTCCACTGATCAATCATACTTGATTAACTGTTGTAGTGGTATATGGTACTTACAGGTATACATTTTTCACTACAGTGGGGGACATCCCAGTGTAGTCCAATATCTGGTGAAGGAAGCTAACTGTGTTCCAAATGTTGAAGACAAGTATGGAAAGACTCCTCTTCACAAAGCATGCAGGTGAGTACATACTGTACCTCATCCCTTTCTCTCCAACCTCAAGTACTGCATGTACACTAGAGTTCAGTGTGTGAACATAAATAATGGTCCTACCCTAATTAGTAACTACGTAAGTTATTTCTTATGAGTATTAGTTACAATGTCATTACTCCCTTATTATTACGTAAGTCATTACGTACTTACAAATATTAGTTGTTCATGGGACTGAATGCCACATAGGATATGTTGGCATAGTTGTGACATAAGTTTGAGGGCCACTGGCCCAAGGGTTATACGTCACAACTGGGCAAGCATGTCCTGTGTTCCACAAGGAATGTATACAGCCTAAAATATTGGGGGGAGGGGGGGCTAACTGCACACCATGGAATATTTGTTGTTATCAGAGATTTTATCATCATTGGGTTATTAAACTTTGGATATGCCATCATTAACCCTCGTGCAGCGAGGGTTGCTGTAGTTCTCGTGTCTGTCGGTGTGTCTGTTAAGTCACATCTCACCTCTGGAACATCTGTTCATCCTGAAAATACTGTCACGTACTCAGCGGGCAACGGAGGGCAAAATATTTGTGGAGGCTTCTCTGAAGCCACTCCGTTGCAGAGATCCAGCACTGTCTCCGTTGAAGGCCATATGTACAGTTAGCCATTTTCCTGCGGAGAGCGTGCATGCGCATTATAGTACTGGATTTGAGTGATATATCACGTGGTGGTGCCGAGGGTTCTGCACTTTAGTGCATTCATTATTTCACTTTAATTAGTCAGATATAAGATTGTATGGCTTTATTGTAATACATGGGCTGAAGGTATTTTTTGTATATTTTCAAGAATTACATTTGTCTGGGAGGATATTAACATCAATCCTACACTCCTGTACCACCAGAGATCCAGTGACTCAGTAGTAAGAGTGTCTGAGTAGTAATCAGAAGGTCCTGGGTTCAAATCACAGCTTCCTGAGTTTTTCATAATCTTTAATAATGACTTAACTTGATGTTGGTTGATAGTGTTTCCATCATTTAAGCTGTTAAAACAATTTACATGATGATCTACATTAATTATTACATGAAACTAAAGTCACTGCACAATGTTTCATGCTTAGAAGTGATACTATTAGTGAGTTACGCTGGTTGAAACAGAAGATGTGGTGGCAGATGAATTAACAAAATAGCCTTCAACTGACAAAATTCAACTCTCATGTGAAGTCCAAATACTACGTACATACTATATTCATTGCTGTGGTGTACAAAGATTACCTGAGTTTTAGGTATGTACATACCTACATGATGGAGAATGTACATATTGTGATGACTAACTATTTGATCACTAGGTGACGTCTAGGTGGTCTAGGTCTTGGTATACATCTAGCCTCTCACTGCCTTCTTTGTGCCTGGACACCAGGCTACTAATGATTGAATGACTGATACATGTATGGAATTGCATTAACCAACTGTAAATAAGTCCTTTCTTGTGTGATACATGTACATGCCACTGTCATATTGCTGGACGTCTACCAATTTGTGACCTGGCCTTCCCCAACATTCTATATAACCCTCCCATGTAAAATTAACCGAATTAGACATGCATGGGTTGGGCACGGTGTGTACTACTACATATCTCACTGAATTACGTATCATGTATATACATGTATATGCCATATGTGCATGTATGCATACATCAGTTATGAATACAGTCGTCAAGTATGTCAATATGTACATGTAGAATATGAAGAACATGTCTCATCTATAGTCAACTTATACTCTCTTACACATGGAAATAAGGTGTGGGCAGAGCAAACCACTCAAACGGCAGACACCTGTTTTCAGTTGGTTGGCCTTCATCAGCGTTGTGTATGCTTAGCTGCTCTGCAACAGCCTAGACTTACATACCCTAGGCACCTTTATTATTTACAATATAGAGCAAACTTGAATTAGTAACCACCTGCCAATATATACAATGTACATATATACTTTCACAAAACGCCGTGCAGCAGCATTTTGTAAAAAAGTTTCATGAAAAGGCGTAGCATCATGCAAAGTGGGGCATTGCTTGGGTATCTACGTACACTTTCACGTGCCTGAAGACACATGTGCATGCCAACAACTGCATTGTAAATTTCGCCCCAAAAATTTTGTAGTATTCTAAAACCTGCGAAATTCGTTAGTTGTACATTATATACACATGTGTACCCCTCCTGTATGATGAGGGTTACAGTAATTGCCATGTCTGTCTGTCTGTCTGTTACTCATGATGGCCTCATCAAGGAGAGGTTGCTCCCATTAGTGTCCAGTTTTGCCATTGAAACTGTTATTTGAACAAACACATATTTACACAATATTTTCAAATGGATGGAATAGATTATCCTTTCTGTAGCCACTCATTCCTTCCTCTCCAACCTCAAGTACTGCATGTACACTAGAGTTCAGTGTGTGAACATAAATAATGGTCCTACCCTAATTAATAACTACGTAAGTTATTTCTTATGAGTATTAGTTACAATGTCATTACTCCCTTATTATTACGTAAGTTATTACGTACCTACAAATATTAGTTGTTCATGGGACTGAATGCCACATAGGATATGTTGACATAGTTGTGACATAAGTTTGAGGGACACTGGCCGAAGGGTTATACGTCACAACTGGGCAAGCATGTCCTGTGTTCCACAAGGAATGCTCGTGCAACAACTAATTTTATTACTCCTCAGCGTGCATGCACAGTACGTAGTCAGTTCTGTGTGTGTGTGTGTGTATGTGTGTGTGTGTGTGTGTGTGTGTGTGTGTGTGTGTGTGTGTGTACGTGTGTGTGTGTGTGTGTATACATCTCACCTCTGGAGTGTCTGTTCATCCTGAAAATATTGTCATGTACTCAGCGGGTAATGGAGGTCAAAAAGGTTGTGGGGTTTTCTCTAAAACTGCTCCGTTGCAGAGATCCAGCACTCCCTCCTTTGAAAAGCTATACATGTATATGTACAGTCAGCCATTTTCCTGCAGAAAGTGCACATGCACATTATATTATTTACCATGATGGCAGAGTTTGCTTACATGTTGAGAATGGGTTTTGCATCTTGTATATATCATCTTTTTGTTACTGCTCAACAACAATTATTGTTTATATACAATGTACATATATATACACACATGTGTACCCCTCTTGTATGCATGAGGGTTACAGTAATTCCGATGTCTGTCTGTTACTCATGATGACCTCATTAGGGAGAGGTTGCTCCCATTATAGTCCAGTTTTGCCATCTAAACTGTTATAGAGCTATTGAACAAACACACATTTACACAACATTTTCAAATGGATGGAATAGATTATCCTCTCTGTGGGCACTCCTCTGATCAATCATACTTGATTACCCTCGGTACCCATGTGCAGTGAGGGTACTGTAGTTGGGTTTGTCTGTCTGTCTGTCAGGCTAAAACTCACTTGTAGTAAGTTTATTAGTTCTACAAACGACACAGCTTACCTAACCCACTATATAGGGGAGAATGTTTGTGGGTTTTTCTCTGAAACCGCTCCATTGCAGAGATCCAGCACTGCCTCCGTTGAAGGCCATACGTATGTATAATGTACAGTCGTCGGCCATTTTCCTGCGGAGAGCGTGCATGCGCATTATAGTACTGGATTTGAGTGATATATCACGTGGTGGTGCCGAGGGTTCTGCACTTTAGTGCATTCATTATTTCATTTTAATTAGTTAGATATGAGATTGTATGGCTTTATTGTAATACATGGCCTGAAGGTATTTTTGTCTATTTTACAAGAATTACATGTGTCTGGGAGGATATTAACATAACACTACACTCCTCTGCCACTGGAGATCCATGTCTGACTAGTATTCAAAAGCTCCTTGTTTGGGAATTCCAGCTGCATCCTGAGGTTTTTTTCAGGATTTTTAATAATGACTTGGCATTGATGTTGGTTGTAGTGTTTCCATCATTTAAGCTATTTAATACAATTCACATGACGATATACATTATTGCATCAAACTAACATCACTGTGTAATGTTTCATGTTTAGAAGTGCTACTGTTAGTGAGTTACGCTGGTTGAAACAGAAGCTATGGTGGCAGGTGAATTAACAAAATAGACTTCTCAGATATTTCTCTCTCAAGCTTTCAACTGACAAAATTCAACTCTCATGTGAAGTCCAAATACTACGTACATACTATATTCATTGCTGTGGTGTACAAAGATTACCTGAGTTTTAGGTATGTACATACCTACATGCTGGAGAATGTACATATTGTGATGACTGACTATTAGATCACTAGCTGACGTCTAGGTGGTCTAGGTCTTGGTATACATCTAGCCTCTCACTGCCTTCTTTGTGCCTGGACACCAGGCTACTAATGATTGAATGACTGATACATGTATGGAATTGCATATTTTATCAACCAACTGTAAATACATGTAAGTCCTTTCTTGTGTGATACATGTACATGCCACTGTCATCTGCTGGACATCTACCAATTTGTGACCTGGCCTTCCCCAACATTCTATATAACCCTCCCATGTAAAATTAACAGAATTAGACATGCATGGATTGGACACTGTGTGTACTACTACATATCTCACAGAATTATGTATCATGTACATGCCATATGTGCATGTATGCATGCATCAGTTATGAATACAGATAAGTATGTTAATATGATTGTACATGTAGAATATAAAGAACACGTCTCATCTAGTCAACTCATACTCTCTTACACATGGAAATAAGGTGTGCGCAGAGCAAACCAGGCAAACAGTGGACATCTGTTTCAGACTGGTTGGCCTTCATCAGCATTGTGTATGCTTAGCTGCTCTTTGACGGCCTAGACTTACATGTACATACCCTAGGCAGGCCTGAGCCATTGTGGTTTCAGAACTAGTATTCATCCACCACAAACCACACAAACCTACCTAGGCAAAATAACACTGCCTAACTCAAAGCCAACAGTAACATACATGTACATGTAGTGATGTAGTAATGTTATACATTTCTCCACTACAGGAACGGACATCTCAGTGTAGTCCAGTGTCTGGTGAAGGAAGTTAACTGTGATCCAAATGTTAAGGACGAGTGTGGAGAGACTCCTCTTCACTATGCATGCAAGTGAGTACATAGTACTGTTCCTTCTTCTCCGACAAAGGTTTAAGTGATGGGTTCCATCTTAATAAGTTAGTAAACATGTTATTAAACCCTTAGACCGTGTACCCTTAGGCCATGTCTGTATGAGAATTATCTTCTCAGAATGACCATGTTATGAGGTGTTCACTGCTGTTCTTCCATTACCTGAAGAATGCAAGATCAGATATAGGATAATGTAACTTCTTAATATGATACGTGGCCCAAGTTGTCCTACATGCACAACAAAGGTCATTGTACTTGGTTTGTGTGTCGGTCTGAGCATCTCAAATGTTTAAAATAATAAATGACAAAAGTATACATGTCCACAAGAAAAAAGGTATTGACAATGAATAATTGAATAATACATATGTATATGTACCTGCATTATTGACATGCTACCGACGCTCGCAATATTCTATATGTAGAAGTCCACGCCCTGGAGTGTGGATTCTATATGTAGAATCCACCAAGAACTACTACGGGATTTAGAAACCCAGTATTAACCTATCAAAATGCTTCATTTTTGAATGCTATACTCTAAACTCAAATAATGTACATTTGAGTGGGTCCTATCCTAATTAGTTACCATGTCATTACACCTTTATTTTTTACAATTTAGTATGGTATATATTAGTAACCACCTGCCAATACAATGTACATATATACTGTATAACTAAAAACTTTCACAAAACGCCATGAAGCAGCATTTTGTAAAAAACATTTCATGAAAGGGTATAGCATCAAGCAAAGTGGGGCATTGCTTGGGTATCTGCACTTTCACATGCATGCAGAAATGTGTACATACCAACAGCTAAATTTCGTCCAAAAAAGTTTTGTAGATTCTGCGAAATTTGCAAAGTTTTTAGTTGTACATTATATACACATGTGTACCCCTCCTGTATGATGAGGGTTACAGTAATTGCCATGTCTGTCTGTCTGTCTGTTACTAATGATGGCCTCATCAAGGAGAGGTTTATTCCATTGGTATTCAGTTTTGCTGTTATTTTAACAAACACACATTTACACAATATTTTCAAATGGATGGAATAGATTATCCTTTCTGTAGCCACTCCACTGATCAATCATACTTGATTAACTGTTGTAGTGGTATATGGTACTTACAGGTATACATTTTTCACTACAGTGGGGGACATCCCAGTGTAGTCCAATATCTGGTGAAGGAAGCTAACTGTGTTCCAAATGTTGAAGACAAGTATGGAAAGACTCCTCTTCACAAAGCATGCAGGTGAGTACATACTGTACCTCATTCCTTTCTCTCCAACCTCAAGTACTGCATGTACACTAGAGTTCAGTGTGTGAACATAAATAATGGTCCTACCCTAATTAGTAACTACGTAAGTTATTTCTTATGAGTATTAGTTACAATGTCATTACTCCCTTATTATTACGTAAGTCATTACGTACTTACAAATATTAGTTGTTCATGGGACTGAATGCCACATAGGATATGTTGGCATAGTTGTGACATAAGTTTGAGGGCCACTGGCCCAAGGGTTATACGTCACAACTGGGCAAGCATGTCCTGTGTTCCACAAGGAATGTATACAGCCTAAAATATTGGGGGGAGGGGGGGCTAACTGCACACCATGGAATTTAGCATGCCCCCGCAGGTACAGTATCAAGTGTACCCTAATTAGTAACTACGTATGTTGTTACCCCCTAGTTATTTCTTATGAGTATTAGTTACAATATCATTACTCCCTTATTAATACGTAAGTTATTACTTACAAATATTAATTGTTGAATGGACCTGAGTGCCACATAGGATATGTAGTTGTGATGTAAGTTCGAGGGACACTGGCCCAAGGGTTATACATCAAAACTGGGCAAACATATCCTAGGAATGCTCATGCAACAACTAATTTTATTAATCCTTAGCATGCATGCACAGCAAGGGTACAGTAGTTGGTTCTGTGTGTGTGTGTGTGTGTGTGTGTGTGTGTGTGTGTGTGTGTGTGTGTGTGTGTGTGTGTGTGTGTGTGTGTGTGTCACCTCTGGAGCGTCTGTTCATCCTGAAAATATTGTCACATACTCAGCGGGTCACTGAGCAGGGGTCACTGTACTTGGTTTGTGTATCTGTCGGAGCATCTCAAATATAATGACAGAAGTATACATGTCCACAAGAATAAAGGCATTGAGAATGAACCAGAAATAATAATTGAATACCTCACAGTAATGAAAGTACATATATTATTGACATGCTGTTCTACACTGCAGGAGTGTATATATAATAGTTAGACACCAAGTCCGGGAAACTACGCGATTTAGAAAGCCGAGGGCCCCGGTGTACCTCATTCCTTTCTCTCCAACCTCAAGTACTAGAGTTCAGTGTGTGAACATAAATAATGGTCCTACCCTAATTAGTAACTACCTATGTTGTTACTCCCTTATTATTAACCCTTTATACCCGGATCGCAATTATTGCGCGTTTTACGTAATACGGTAACGCCCACGCATTACCGCGTGATACCGCTCGGTTTAGTGCGTGCTCTAACGAGTGCCCTTCTTCTCCGCATCCTTATTCATCCGCTGCGTGTGTAGCTATTTTACAGCCAGAATTATACGTATGGAGTCTCTGAGGAACTATTTACGGGATAAACAGCGGAATTATGGCCTATCACCGTCGTTGGGGAACGCTTCACCAGCGCCTTCTTGGTCTCCTGGTGAGTTGATACTTAGAAGTCATTTTATGTATAATACAGACATGTAATACGCATATACGAGTACATGGGTGAAATGGTAAGGTGTGCTCTACTGCGTTTAGAGCTTGCAAGAGCACAGAAATCAGGTAGGTTTGCCATCAGTTTGATCCTGCAGAAATAGATGTAGATGAATTAGTCAGCAACAATGAAGGAAATATACTTACATTGTAGTGTGAAGTCTAGCTGTGAGTTGGTATGCCGAGAGAACTCTGGTGACTGGATTGTATGGCAGCAGTGAGTGTGTGATTGAGAGGAGTTTGAGGAGTCAAACACAAAGGAGGGGGATGGGCATATTGCTTTGTGCGGTGGCCATAGTGAATGATTGAGAGGAGTTTGATGAGTCGAACACAAGGGAGGGGGATGGGCATATTGCTTAGTGCGGTGGCCATAGTGAATGATTGAGAGGAGTTTGACGAGTCAATCACAAGGGAGGGGGATGGGCATATTGCTTAGTGCGGTGGCCATAATGAGTGTTCGATTGAGAGGGGTTTGATGAGTCAAACACAAGGGAGGGGGATGGGCATATTGCTTTAGAGCACTGGCCATAGTGAATGTTTGATTGAGAGAAGTTTGACGAGTCAAACCCAAGGGAGAGAAATGCGTAGAGTGGCGACCACATTGAGAGAGAAGTTGAATGTTTGAGTAGAGTGGGGGATCACATTCATTGAGTTTGAAGAGTGGATAGGCTCTGAAAAAGCCGAATGAGAGGAGTTTGACGAGACAAACACAAGACAGCAGTTGACAAACATCACATCACATCACTTCACTCCACGTACAGTACACAAAAAAATACACAAAAGGAACACAAAGGTACACAAAGAAACGAAAAGGGAAGTACACAAATGAACACAAAGAGACGAACTATGTAAGGTATAAGTTGTTCTGTGCATGGTGTATGAGGAAACAATCTGTGGTGTGATCCCCCGTGTGGCAGAAGTGCTTGTCGCATGTTCTACAGTACCATGTTGTTTGTGATTTGCACGGGTGAAGTTTGCATCTACCTTTACTGGGTGCTTTGCATGGGTAGTGGGGTGTGTTGACTACAAGGTGATGGTGTATGACTGTTTTGGATATGACATGACGTTTACGACTGTTATAATTACCGATAAGTTCGTTAGCTAATTGTAATCTATATGATAAATAACTAGATATAGGGAGGTTACATGGGGAATAATGGCTAAGAACATACGAATTGAAAACACAAACTTCGAACAGAAACCAAAATATATACTTGTATGATTTACGTGATTTTACATGTACATGATAATACTTTCTGTACTGGTCCCCTCTATCTACCCCTCCCATGTACTTATTGTAGTCTACAATGGATATGGGACAGTTCACATGCATTACAGTACCATCTATTCTTTTTCTAGGGATGGATTTTGTGTGACCAGGATTGTGGCCTGATGACATGAAGGTCACCGGCCGAGTGTCCTGCCACACACAGACGCCGACGTTCCCATCCTGCCTCGTCATCACATCACCTCTCTGGGCTAGCCCACGCTTCGACACTTCCTTGAGATCAGGAGGGAAGTCGCGCCTGTTGGATTTCAATGTGCCGGTACAATAAATATTTTCTAAGAGTAAAGAACGATACAAAGACACCGACGAAAAAAACCTGTCCATAAAGATGTGATACGACTTCCCCACCAGATCCCGAGTGAGTCGAGTGACTACCGAGCCGCCCAGTCCTACTTCAGTTCTGTCACCCTTGCGACCCGTATAGCACTCGAACTCACACACGTACCCATTGTGGCTGTCTGCACGGACCCAGATCTTAAAACCACGCTTCACCGGCTTCATCGGGAGGTACTGTTTCATAGATGACCTTCCCTTGAAGGCCACCATAGCTTCATCAATAGCCTGCTCCCGATGAGGCCGGTAATTCGATTTGCAGGCAGCCACAACAGCCGATATTACTGGCCGGACCTTCCACAGTCTGTCATGGGTACGTGTGGGATCTGATGAAGAAGAAGATGACGCGCCTGCAGATGATGATGACGCGCTTACCGTTGTGGATGATGTTGAGGGTGAATTGGAAGTGAAGTGGAGGAACCTCCATATGGCCATAAACCGATCTCTGGTGATCCGCTCTGCGATGGGTAGATAGTGAAAGGCCGGGTTGGTGTTCCAGTAGAGATGTAACTGCGGCAAACGATTGATACCCATCAACAGAGCGAACCCCAGGAATGCCCAGATGTCATCCGCCGTTACATCAGTCCACTTTGCACTAGCCTCATCCCCCAACACCTGATGTGCATACAAGTTTGTCTCGTGGACAATGGACCCTACCAGAGCGGAAGTGAAGAACAGGCGGAACATCCCCACCACTGTGTAAGGAATTATTGTGGCGGGTCCTACTGGCTCCACAAACTGATTTACAGTGACGCCTGCCAACTCCTCACTCCAGTTGTTCTCGCTGTAAGGGGAGTATTATATTAGCATATACATGTACATGTACTGTGTACAAGGAATTATTATGGAAACAGGTAGCTTGAATACTGTGAGTAAATGTGTTTACCCTGCACTTCCGCTTCCAGTACTCTGGTGTCTGCTCCTCCCTCTTCCTCCTCCCCTCCCCCTCCCTCTCCCTCTCCCTCTCCCTCTTCCCCTTCCCCTCCCTCTTCCCCTTCCTCTCCGTCTTCCCCTACCCCTGTCTTGCCCCTGACTAGGTGACGGTGACGGAGTCGGTGATGGGGTTGGAGTAGGAGTTGGAGAGTCCTCCGAGTCACTGCAAGCATTATTATTAGCTAATCAGCCTGTAATATAAATACATCTATATATGCTCATACCTTGATGATTCTGACTCTTGTGGAGTGGTGTCCTGCTCTAGGCGAGTCAGGAAGTCTGGTGAAAGCTCACCTTCACACACATTTGCACTATTTGGGATGTTTTTTTCAGTTATAGTTTATAAATAAATGCAATATTAGCACTTACATCTCATCTCCGCTGCCCAAGTCCAGTTCGAGCTCGTCATCACTGTCCTGCAGCATTGGTTCCTCCGTCTCTAGAAGCTCCAGCACTTCACTGCGGCTGTACCGC
Source organism: Theonella swinhoei (assembly GCA_963970385.1). Lineage (NCBI taxonomy): Eukaryota > Metazoa > Porifera > Demospongiae > Tetractinellida > Theonellidae > Theonella > Theonella swinhoei. The sequence goes on along the minus strand of OZ019951.1, from coordinate 3,321,501 downwards.
TCGTACGCACTTCCAGGTACGGTAGAGGTGGAGTTTGTGGTCGCCATGCTATGCGAGTTTCAGGAAGTAAACAAAGCGCCGCTCATTTGAAATTCACGCAGCTGTTCGAACTTACTTCACAGTGTAGAGCAGTGGATCGTAGACAGTCTAGTGAATAAGACGTGGCAGCAGACAAGAAAGACGCTGGATCAGCTTTGCAACTGTTGCAGCAGCTCAAGGAAGAATGCACCTGGCCTCGATTGGCAGCTGTCGCGTTCGCGCTCAATTGCGTTTTTGACTGTGATTCGTCAGTCGCTAGCCACGACGAACTACGTAGCCTGTGCTTCATGTGAGCAGTGCTAGTCATTTTATCCTTCTATAGTTGAATTATGTATTTATATCATGAATATGTAGTTCTACATGGCTGTACTAAGCCTTTCAAAATGTATCCAAATGGCACGCTTATCGTCTCTTTACGGAGAAGTGCCTTTTGGCACTATCGGGTATAAAGGGTTAAGTCAAGTATTAGTTACAATGCCATTATTCCCTTACTATTAACCCTCGGCGTGCATGCGCAGGAGGGTTACGGTAGTTGGGTCTGTGTGTGTGTGTGTGTGTGTGTGTGTGTGTGTGTGTGTGTGTGTGTGTGTGTGTGTGTGTGTGTGTGTGTGTGTGTGTGTGTGTGTGTGTGTGTGTGTGTCTGTGTGTCTGTCTGTTAAGTAAGTCACATCTCACCTCACGTACTGTCACGTACTCAGCGGGCAACGGATGTCAAAAAATTTGTGGGGTTTTCTTTGAAACCGCTCCGTTCAAGAGTTATGGCGTGAAACGAAAGCGAAAGAGCCAATATGCTAATTAGATCTAGCCTACTCTGGCTTACCAGCGATCAGGTATTCCTGTTCGATGTACAGCGAAGTACCAGCGGTTACTGCATGAGGGAGTACAAGCATGCATACTGCTCTGGTCAAAGCTATAGTGCTTCCAGCAGTGTACAGAGCCAACCTCGAGTTTCAATTGCACGTGCCTTTCCAGAATTCGCGCACACACGTTATAGATTTGCGCACGCGCGGACACCGAGGGTTCTGCACTTTAATGCATTCATGTTATTACTTACAAATATCAGTTGTTGCATGGACCTGAGTGCCTCATAGGATATGTTGACATAGTTGTGATGTAAGTTCGAGGGACACTGGCTCACGAGGTTTACGTCACAATTGGGCAAACATATCCTGTGTTCCACAAGGAGTGCGTATGCAACATCTAATTTTATTAACCCTCAGCGTGCATGCACAGCGAGGGTTACAGTAGTTGTGTGTGTGTGTGTGTGCGTGCATGCGTGTGTGTGTGTGCGTGTGTGTGTGTGCATGTGTGCGTGTGTGTGTGTGTGTGTGTGTGTGTGTGTGTGTGTGTGTGTGTGTGTGTGTGTGTGTGTGTGTGTGTGTGTGTGTGTCTGATCACATCTCACCTTTGGAGCATCTGTTCATTCTGAAAATACTGTCATGTACTCAGCTGGCAATGGAGGTCAAAAGGTTGTGGGGTTTTCTCTAAAACCGCTCTGTTGCAGAGATCCAGCACTCCCTCAGTTTAAAGGCTATATATGTAGAGTCGGCCATTTTACTGCAGAAAACCCACATGCGCATTATATTATTTACCACGATGGCAAAGTTTGCTTACATGTCGATAATTTCTAAATCATAGAGTATCAAGACAGCTCTCAGCGCATGTCGCAGAATGCACATGCACTTATCAGTGAAGAGGAAAATGGCCAACTTGCGTAGTAGACATACAGACTCTGGCTCTACAATGGAGCAGTTTCAGAGAAAATCCCACAAAATCTCATTGTGCGTTATAGGTAAGCGGTGTTACTACAAGCGAGTTTAAGCCCAGACTAACAAACTGACAGACAAACCCAACTACTGTACCCTCGCTGCACATGCACGTTGAGGGTAAAAATAGCTCATCTGCAGCCTCCAATGACTGGAATATTGGGGGCACTCTGCCCCTCTTAAAAATTATTGGGGGAAGGTGCCCCTTCCTCCACCTATGAATATGCTACATGTATCTCATTAACGATTGCCAATAAGTATAAACATATGTACATGTGTGTACCCCTCCTGCATTAGTTGCTGACTAAACGCTATATCTTGCCTATATTACAATCCCAAATGGGATGAAGGCATCCTTGTGACCAGGATAGGAAAATTTCATATTGCAAGTAGAGAAGACGTGGTACAATGTACCACTAGATTCTTATATATATATAGTTTGCCCACTGCTGCTTTGATTAGCTGTTCTGCACTACACTGTGTAAACAGAGCATGCATAAAATGGTATGGACAGAACAAGCACCATCCATTTACCCTACCTTTTACTTCTGTTCAAATGCTGTGCAATATCCATTTTGTTATAACAAATACCTGTTGAACAGAACAGGAATGGGAAATCTTTCTGTAACACGCTAGCTAAAGAGGAAACCCACCTCACCAACCCATACAGGACACATACACAAGAACAGGACACTGGATGTCCAGCCTTGAGAACTGGGAATGGTGGGCTAACGATTTTATGGCATAACAACACTCCCCACACACCCAGTCTCCAAACTCACATACGTACATTGACAAAAATACTCACATAAACAGCTCAAGGATTAGAATAATATCGTTTAACACACCGAGGTTTAGGTTGGTGTGTCAAAGGCTGAAACCCATCCACCATCCACCAAGTTGTAGGTAACTGACCTGTACCATGGTAACATGTACCTGTAATCCGTGCATGATCATTGTAACAATGTATGCATGTGTATCTTGTGTAATCCATGTATACCTCACTTGTTAAATGCTATATGAAACTTGTTTAAAACTTGTAGGTTGATGCGTTTTCAGTAGGTACAATCATCAGATCAGGTTAATATTTTATCAACCACTAATTGAGCGATCTTAAGCTATTGTACAATTGTACACATACATGTAACAGCCTCCAAGATTATAAAGCTTGTAAGTTAATACATGTACGTATGTTATGTAATTATTAACCCTCGGTGCTTGTGCGTGGTGTAGTCTCCGAATGCTATAACTGCAGTGCATGTCAGTTGTGTCTGCAGGTAACATTGTAAGAGTATTGTGGTGTTGACATAATGGTGTGTTGCAGTGTAAGTTTACTGATTGATTGGATAAATACACATAAGTGACGTTAATAAAGAGTAAATGTTTTCATGAGTTACTTATATTGCGGTTATGTCTGTCCTGTTTTAGAATGGGGAGGAGGCAGGTGGTGAAGTGTCTACTAAGTGATGGCCACTGTGATCCAAACTGCAGTACTAACAGAGGAGAAACACCTCTGGCACTAACAGATGACACACAAATCATCAGATTACTTCTACAACATGGGGCAGTCGTGTCTGACATGTACGAATACATGCGCTTTTTACCAGATGGCAGTCCCGGGCAGGCAGCAAAGTCCACCATCACTGTGTTTATGGTGGGAGATAAAGGAGCAGGGAAAAGCACTTTGACAAAGGCTCTAATGACAGAAAAGGAAGGCATCCTTCGCTGGACTGGTAGAGTGAGCAAAGTGAGTGGAGTCAAGGAGAAAACAGCCGGCATTGAATGTCACACAATTCACAGCTCCAGAATTGGAAGTCTCACAATCTATGACCTAGCAGGTCACAGGGAATTTCACAACTCACATGATACTGTCATTAGAAGTAGTATATCTGGACCATCATCAGGAATATTCATGTTTGTCGTGGATCTAGGAGCTGCCCTTGATGATTTGAAACGCACAATTTCATACTGGCTTTGTTTCATACAGAGCCAACTACACATTGAAGCATCTCCACAGGTAGTCAAGCCTCATCTGTTAGCTGTCGGTAGTCATGGCGATTCAGTGAAGTCAAAACCAGACCTTGAAGAAAAACAGAGCTTACTACGTAGCCTCTGTAAAGCTGCTGAAAATGTTCATTTTGTGGACTATGTCAAACTTGACTGTCGTTACAGTGAGTCTCCATCACTGACTGAACTACGCACACACATACTACATTCACACAACACACTGCAGAGAGCAACACCTGAAGTTACATTTCATGCCCATTGCTTCCATGTCTATCTTGTTTCTGAGTGTGGGAGTAAACCAGGAATGCAGTTAGGTCCTCTTATGCAAACCATTCAGTTAGATCCTCTCTCCAGTAAAGAGAAGTTTCTTCCACAAAGTTTGGAAGCTCTCCATGAGGCTTGCAGCAATATTAGCAAGAGAGGCATAATGCTCTACATTCAAACAAAAACTGTAGAGAGTAGTTGGATCATCATTGATAAAGACATGCTTCTTCGTGAAGTGAACGGATCTGTTTTTGCACCAGACAGCTTTGTTGAGCACAATGAACTTACTCGCACAGGTGTTGTTCCTTTTTCCAAAATATGTAGTGTCTTTGAAGAATTGATCAAAACCAAAGCAACTGATCCAGAGCTGATTGTAGACTTCTTAGTTCACATGGAGTTCTGTCAGGAGATCAAAGAGGAAGATCTGTTGAAAGTTGTGACTGAAACTCACACTGAATACAAAAATGACTGCCACTTTCTATTCCCTGCACTAACACAACTCAACCCACCCCACAACCTCTGGCAGTCCCACCCCAATGAGTACACCAGCTGCTGGGTCTTACAGTGCCTTGAACACCACTACCTCAGCCCTCGCTTCCATCAGGTATTGCTGCTGAGACTGGCTTTTGAGCATGCCGATGCTGTAGAGACCTACAAGGTGGCACCTACCAGTCCTGTTCTGCACCAACAGTGCAGTATCTGGAGGAATGGCATCAAATGGACCACTGATTCTTCAGATGTACTGGTAGAGATCAGTGACCACCACGTGGCTCTCCTTCTCTCCTGCAAGAAAGAAGTAGATAAGAAAGGTAAAGAACTGGAGCTAGTGAATACAAGAGCCCAAGTCATTGCAGACATATTGAATGCCAAGGCTGAGTTCTGTAGCAGTGCTAAAACTATTGAGGTACTTGTCCCCAACCCACAGTACCCAGTAGACATCAACTGTGGTGTTTCAATTGAGAAAATTGCACAAGCCATTTACAACTGTAAAGATAATGTCCATACATCTCCACATGATCTTGTATCGATCACTAAACTCCTTTTTTTTGAGCCTTATAAGTTTTGTAACCAGCAGTGTTTAGTTGATGTATACAGTAAACAACTTGAGTATTGTAAAGTCACATCACAGTTTTTTGAATGCGTTGCTAGTACCATTTCAAGTGTTGATGATTTCTGTACAGTACTAAATGTCCCCCTCCACAAAGTAGCAATAGACAGCAGCAGAAGTGACTACCACAAGGCAGTGAGAATGTTCCGAGAGTGGCAGTCACAGAGTGAGGGAACCTACCAGTGCCTCAGACAACATATGGATCAATACAGTGTGTTCTCAGGAAGAAATATACTGGTATGTACACACTTACTCTGTATGTGTACATGAAACCCTGAGTGATGACCGCCTCCTCTCTCTCCAAAGGAGATAGCCAATGTTCCAGTGGAGCCTCTGCCTGTACCATCACTTATAGAGACCCTGTGTAAACTAGGTAGGTGAAATTTTAATTCAACAGACCCTTATATTATTTTGTTTTCTGGGTATATATGCAGTGTTGGTAGTGTTTGTGTGCGTTCTGCTTTCCACAGACTCTCAACCAACTCTACAAGAATTACAAGCTCTACCTCATGGCAGAGGAAGTATCAATGTTATAGAAGGTATAGCATCCAAGTGGAAGAGAGTGGCTACAGCTCTGTCCATCAATTCAGACCGTATTGACATCATAAGCACAAACTCTTCACATAATGTGGAGGATGCTTGTTGGGAGATGTTGAGGTGGTGGCTTGACACACAGAGAGATAAGGCAACTTGGTGTGCTCTTATTAAAGCCATTCATGTTGTTGAACTACATGTCTTAGCTAATGACATTGAAACAGCTCTAGGTTCAAAATAAGCACTTCACCCTTTACTTGCTACTGTGTATTGTAACTGTACTTTTGTCAATGAATTCAAGTTAGCTGTTCTAATTAGGAAAGTGGGAGTGAGCACTGTTAGTACTTACAAAGTGTGCTACATCAGTAACTGTTATCTTAGAGACTGAAAATGTGCATGTGGTGATAAACCATAAACTTTTTGTCACTGTTGTGTGTTCAAAGTGAACTGTCCCATGTGTCAGAGTGGTCAATAAGTTTACTCGTGGTTGTTACTTGGTGTTGCAGTGCACTGTAATACAAACTTACACTGATCATATGGAGATAAAAATTTAAAACCTTAGTCTTCACATTGGTTATTAACAGGTAGTCAACTATACCACCATTCTTTTGGACTCCTCTTGTACAACACCAGCACCACCGTTAGCATATATTTGATTCACTTTGTGATGAGATGAAAATGTTACAATTACCTGGCTTAGTAGAGACCAAGATTACATCAATGATTTGTCAGGAATAAGCACTAGAACTCTTCAAATATCAAAGTACAAAACTCATAGAACAGATGTGTGCATGCCATATTCTGGACACAAGTATATATCTGCCCCCATTCATGTTGTCATGTATATATATCCATTGGGAAAGAGCCACCAGCTGCAGCCAGCCACTTTATAATTTATTCCTTCTCACCTTCGTAGTAGCTGGTAAACTTGGTTGCTTGACCATCTTCTAAATTACACAATCATGTAGGATTACATTATTGTGAAACTGATATCAAAAAAGCACCACTACATATATAGCACAATGCATGTGTATATACAAAGACACAATAAATAATACGCATATACATGTTCATACAGAGGAGAGAAGAGAAGTGAAATGCACACCGTGGTTATATAAACATGCAGGCATATATAACACTAAAAGAATGTGTGTGATGTGGTACATTTGGTACGGAGAAGGCACTAAACATCTGTCTCTATATACACTGGTTTAGTGCCATTAGGAGTCCCATGCTGACTTTCCAGTTCATGTAACTGTTGCCAGATCATGTCCTTCCAAGGCAGAAACCTAGTAGGGTAAGGAGTATACATATACATGACTACTTTCAGTGATCAGAGTGTTGGGCATCTGCAATATATGCATAATGAATAGCAAGAGTAAATAATAGGGAGGAAGAGAGTGTGGAACACGCGTTTGGGCCTAGCATTAACTGCTCGGAAAGTAACGTGAAAGTGCACGTGATGTATAACTGAGAACATGCTAGTGCGAAAAAGTGAAAGCGTATAGCCGAAGGACCAGGCATGGCTGGCAAGTGTTGGTACTGGTCATTATTTTCTGATGCTGTTGGTAAGTATATGTGTGGTGACTGGGAAGGCCTGTAACCAAATATATCAACATCACATATGCTTTAGTGGAAGTCATGTTACCTTCCAAGCAGTTAATACTAGGCTCAAAAGCGTGTTTGACACTCTCTTCCTCTCTATTATTTACTCTTGTGAATAGCTCTTGAATGAAACAACATACACGCAGTTTGCTACTGGTAGTGAACTATGTATATGTTTATGCATTGCCTCCACCTGAGTATGTATCTACTGTCTACAATACATGCACCTACATGAAGAGCCCTATCTACTGCTCTCAGGTCCCTAGCAATACACTGTAAAACCATGTCATGATCTCAATACTAACCAGCAAACCGCAAGAAGAAAATCCTTTGACAACTCAGCTCAAGACTCTAGCTATGCTGAGGAACCAGTTATTGCCACAAATCAATGCTTCATGTTCATAGCAGCCAGAATATAAGATAGAGGCAAAAAGGAGACATACATGTACACATCAGCTACAGTGGAACCTCCGAAGAAAGGACACTTTGGGAACAGCACTTTTGTCCTTTCTTCGGAGGTTGTCCTTATCTCGGAGGTTCATGAAATATTTTAATTTTATAACTTTCTATATAACGGGGTGGAATATAAGTAATGTAGTGAAGTTTGTGCATGAGTTAGTGTGTAAAATAGTCAAGTAAAGGTGTCTGTCTTGCTAATTGATGTGTAATATTGACAATTATCTGGCCAATACACACTTCTTCCATGTCCTTTGACTGCAAGAAACTTGGACACACATTTTCTAAAGCAAGTACTGCTTCCTTGTAACGCGTGCGAGGTTTCGCTGTATACACAATGAATTTACTGACGTTGCGCTTGTACATAGCGCCGTACTGTGCAAGCGCAACTTTGCAATTTAGGGGAGTGGCTTCCGGATGTCCGCTATTTAGAAGCAAAAATGCATAGTGGAGCGCCGTTCGGCGCAAAGATTTTGTCCGCTGTCCAGAATCCGGAAGCGTCCCGTTGCTAATGTATTACAGCCATGGTATTTTTGATCCATAACACGGCAAGTGTCCGTTGTAGCGTGGGTGTCCGCTTCTCTGAGGGTCCATTATGGGAGGTTCCACTGTAGTAGTACTGTACTAGAATAGATGCACCCACAGAACTGACCTCCCTATGACTTTCTCAGTCTCCTTCTTCTCCTCCTCCTCATACTTCTTACAGAACAGCTCCAGTTCAGTCGTGGAGAATTTGATCCACTCTGCCACCTACATTTACATGTACATCAACATGATAAACAGAAATGTGATATACTGTGTAACAAATGCATGCAGGGCTCCTCCAAAACCTTTGGGAGACCATCATTTGTTATACCATTGGTCTGCACCCTCTGGTGTTCACCTCAGGTATTTCCCAGTATGTTGGTCTACTGATGGTATATCCTATTTGTAGCCTGGTTGAGAAAGTCCAGTGTTGCGTAGCTGTAGCTAAGCTTAGGCTTGAAACTGATTAGTAACAAGTGGCATTAGTGACCTGGGTATGTCTTGCTTTAAAGCTTACATACTATATACTGCCTTAGCTGGCTGGCACTCCTGTTGTATGTAAGCACCAACACTTTTCTTTCAATTTGGCTTGAGCTACTCTGTG